>CM055405.1:54668674-54763732 GCA_029228625.1 Pseudolycoriella hygida | reverse complement strand
AAGAATTTTTTCGGAGAATTTTTTTTTCTAAGAAAATTTTTTTTTCTGAGAAAATTTTTTTTCGGAGAAAATTTTTTTCAAAAAATAGAAGAATTTTCACATGAATTTTAGTTATAACAACTGAAAACTTCCAAAACGACTGATATTACAACAAAAACCTCTTTAAAGGTAGAGAGTGACGCAGTCCGTAAGTCCGCTTCCAAAATTAATGATATCGCTTGAGGTGACGCTATCGCTGATAATACGCAGAAGTTTGTTTGAATGGAACCTTGTGTTCGACGTTTTAATTTCCTGAAAAATTGCAGCGCTTTTTTTAAAACAAAATTACGTTGTGTTGAAAAAATTGCGTCACAAATGGCGCACCCACCAGCGGAATAATTTTTCAACACTTTCAGTTATTGCGCTGCTAAAAGTTGACTTTTATTTCTTATTGCGTAGATTGTGTAGATTTGCGTGTAAAAACTGAGAAAGTATTGAAAAATTATTCATCTGGTGATTCCGGCATTTGTGACGCAATTTTTTTTATCACAACGTAATTTTGCATTATAAAAAGCGCTGTAATTTTTCAGGAAATTAAAACTTTGAACACAAGATTCCATTGAAACAAACTTCTGCGTATTATCAGCGATGGCGTCACCTGAAGCGATATCATTAATTTTGGAAGCAGACTTACGGACTGCGTCACACTCTACCTTTCAAGAGGTTTTTGTTGTGATATTTCAATATCGGTTAGAATAGCTAACGCTTATCATTCAATTTTTTTCATCAAAACTAGTCGTGTTCTTTCCATATTGTAGCATTTATCATTGGAAGAAAATAGAAAAATCTAAATCGACTACAACAAAATTTTCAAACAACTTTATTTTCATTGTCAAAACTCATACAATTTTCTACAATCGCTCAAAACACTCATGCACTTTTACTTCAATTGTATAAAAGAAACGACAGATATTTTCATTTTCATTTTTTTAGTACAACAATTCGCAAATTTAAATATCAGATTTCCAGCATATAATACGAACGAACATATTGTTAGCTGATTAAATTTATACAGAAACGATATCAAAAATTTGTCATGCATAAAATTAATCCTTTGCTATTCGTGCTCTCATCCTCATAAAATATTGTCAATGTTTCGGCACTGTATTCATAGACAACTTGCTCGTTATGATTTTAAATTAACATCTTATGTGCATGAGGATGGAATTCACTGAATCACGAATAATGTTGGAAATTATGCAGCCTATACTATGGAGAAGTCAAAACTTTGATAACATTTGAAGGTAGAAAATTTCATAAAACGCCGTAATTTATACTTCAGTTAAATTAAATGAATGCAATTGCGGTGCTTTGAATTGAAATAAAATGTTTGGAAAATATGGCCAACTTTTTCTAATCTTATTATTCCTTTCAACATTTTGACTTAATTTAAACTAAAAATTACATTCGATCGCCAGCAACGTAAACCGACAACAAAAGCTCAATGACTCTTAATCAAAATCAGTCAACTGAACGTTAAATTAAAACTGCATTTTAAGTGTTTCATCCCCAATGGAATCAAGCAATTTAATTAAAAAAAACGAGATTGTCCACTGAAAATAGCATTTCCTCTATACGTATCAGCTTTACGTAAGCTCATCCATACACTGTATTTTATAATTCATATTACTTTCCAGGTATCCTTGTTGCATTCTCAACATCATTGACAATGTTCATGGTTTTGCGAATTATTCTTGGTTTTGCATCAATGGGAGTTACAATGGTTAGTTTTGTACTAGTCGTTGAACTAGTCAGTGGGAAATGGCGTACAATAATTGGAGTGTTGGATATATTACCGGTAGCTGTTTCGTATATATTAATTGCTGGTATAGCATACGCTGTGCCACAATGGAGACAACTGCAATTGGTTATTACGGTGCCGTGGATCTCCTTTTTATTTGCATGGTAAATATTTATTGATTTAATTAAAATGTTAGTTAGTCGGCTGGATTGAATTTATGAGTCCCAGCACAGGTACGGACTGGTCAAAGTAATTGGTTGATCGGTAAGTGGATGTCATATATTCAACGTTTGCTTGCTTTTATGGTTAATATCTATATTTTGAGATAAATTTATGAAACAGGAAATCTTTTGTGACTTCACTTTGCCATAAATAGACTCTTGGCACACCGGCCACTATGTTCTAGAACTTATGGAAACGGGCTCTTGTTTTTGAGACGTGCTATTTATGGGTTTAAAAATTTTTTTTTTTTTTTCGATGTAAAAATAGGCTTACCTTCAAAGTCCGGAGGTAGACGGGCGCGCCGATTTTAAAACAGTCGGCGGCGGTGCGCCGAGCATTGAGAAGAATTTTTTATAATTTCACCCGTACGAAGGTACTATACGTTTACTACAAACAATTTTAATGTAACATGTAGCAGTTGGGAGGATGCATTTATTATCGTCTAAATATAACGAATCAACAATGAAAAAAATGTCTGTCTGTCTGTCTGTCCGTCTCCACTTTTTTTCCAAACGGCTCAGCCGATCACCCTAAACTTTTTTTCCCTGAAAAATACATGCCTCCCATGCTTCAAGTTCAAGAGGAAACAGGCGACATGATTGCCTTGATCATCTCCTCACTAACCCGTCAGAGAATTTGTGATTATTGCTTACCACGCGCTGAACAACCATTTGACGATAGTAAGGCCCGACTGTTTTTTATGGCCTCAGAAACGGGCGGCGATGTTATTTGTGTAGGCTAAATTTTCTCCAAGCTGAGGCATCGACTTGAGGGGAATCTTGAACTTGAGGGGAAATTTGAACTTGAGGAGAAATACCACAATGTTGCTTTATGCTGCTTCTTTTTTGAGGCACAGATTGAACAACAAACACTCACAAACAACATTTTGTATGCATTGAGCCTCACTCACGCGAAAATTTTCTGGTGGTTTGCCCGTCCAGTGAAAGTCCCCTAACTCCTAAGTCTGACTTGATTGAACTCCCGGGATCTGTGCATCCAAGATCCTCTTTGGCAGTCTGTTATCGCCCATCCTTTTAACGTGCCCAAACCAGCACATACGGCTAACTCTTGCCGCCTCTTCTATTGACGAAACCCCCAGATTTTCCCTGATGTCGTCGTTCCTAATATGATTCTCCCACTGCTCCTCCGATTAACCTTTTCTATGCTCCTAAGAATCCTCATGTCAGAAACTTCCAGGTCATGCACTAGATATCCGCAGTCTACCCAACTTTTGCTACCATACAGAATCGTTGGCCCAAAGATTGATCCGTGGATAGCTAACTTCGTCTGTTTACTTAATTCCTTCTTGTTGAACACGTGAGCCCTCAACTGACTAGCAAGTAGCAACCGCATTACCTATCTTTCTCCTTTCCTCAAATTCTCTAACTAACTTTCCATCTTCTGAAAAAATGGTACCTAAACAACTCAGAAACCTGTTCCAGCTGCTCCCCATTCAGACTGCAGGCTACCTCCTTCCGATATTTGCCGACATGCATAACCTTAGTCTTCCCTACACTAATCTTCATCTCGTACTCTTCACATACGACGTTTAGGCAGTCAATCCCACCCTGCAAATCGCTCCTGCCAACAGGCTTAAGTCATCCGCATAGCCCAGGATCTTCATAATTACCTCACCCAGCTCAACATTTCCCTGCAAGTTGACTTGCATGATGATTTTATCCATGAAAATTATGAACAGGAGCGGAGAGAGACAACAACTTTGACGAACACCCTCTTTAACCTCGAATGACTCGCTAATTTCGCCATCTATCCTGACCGCAGCCCTGCTCCCTGAGTAAATGCTTCTAATCGCTCCTAGTAAACTCCCATTGACCCCGTATTCGGTAAGTACCTCAAACAGTTTTTGCCTCGGTAATGAATTCTGAGTGTATCAAATACATGAATTCAACACACTTAGCATTCGTTTTACTTCACTCTGCTTTGTATACATGTATTACCAGATGAAACAACTTTTATGAAAAGATGCACATTCTTATGATTCAGTTACAGTATTAATTTGTTAATTTGTTAACTGTTAATTTGTTCAAGACTAAATTTTTGGCGCGACAAAAGTGGAATGGTTGTGGCGTTGGTAAAATTTTTTCGGCGGCGGATTTTGTCGGCGTAAGCCAAAAATCGGCGGCTCGCCGACGTAAAATCGGCGGTGCACTCGTCTATGGGGAGGAGACAAAATCCGAACGAAAAATCAGTAGGCGTCGAAATCTTTTGTAAATCTAGTCAAAATGACGTACGAAAGATGGATACATTTGGTCAAAATGTGAGATAATTCTCGTTTTAGTACAATTGCACCCATGGTCTTAAGAGTGAATTCGCGAATACTTCAACCAGGTTGTATGAAGCCCAAATACACCAGCTCGTCAATTCTCCGAATTTCGGTGTCAATTGAATCTGTGGAATATCCTGAGAAAATCGTAGAATAAAATTGGTTTTTGAAAAATTTGCTTCCACGGGGTCGCTGAAAACGTCTTTCTTCAATATCTTTCCGAAGAGTGATTGCATTTAGCTGAAATTCAGACCGTGTTTAGATATGTGAGAGTAGATTTTTCAAAAAATATAATAACTTAAAAATGTTACGTGGTATGGGGCGCTAGAGCGGTCAAAAGGTAAAAAACTCACAGTTTTTGGAGGGCTCTAGAGGACGCTAACAGCGGCGACCAATAAAACCTAATATTTGGTGAGAAACGCAATGATTCCAAGTTTCGAAAACACCGTAGAGATCTTTCGGTTCGAGCTATTTGTGCTCTTGGTAGCCATTTTTGTGAAAAAAGCGAAATTCGGGAGCGTTTCTCTAAGTCTACCTCTCACACAACCAACTAGATTTTTCTGAAATTATTTTTAACGAAAAGACACTTTAAATATGTTTCTATCGATACCCTACTCGATACGATACTCGATACTACTCGATAATCGATACGTCGCTCGTTTTCCTTCCTTGTTACGAAAATAACTATTCCTGCAATCGCATTAGATTACATTCGTCACTACACATTTCAAGTTCATGTGCATAATTCAAAAAGACGACTGTCCAGTGGCGAACGTGCATCAGTCTGCGAACTTCCCAAGCGTCTAAGCAAAATACAACTTTAATTAAGTCGCAGCACTTTTTCCCGTCGAACTTATGCGTCTTGTTTTGATCGTAATGCAACGCGACAGCATTCTCCAGGTTCTTATTTCTCACGTCATTTGCATTACGTCATGAAACATACACAAAATTTACATTATTTTTACATCAAAAGTATAATTTTTTCGAAAATAATTTTGAAGTTTACCCGCTATTATGAACGAGAATACAGACTTTCACTAAGAGCAGTTAAATACGGCAAAAAGATCACGTCAAAGCTATGTACTTAATCTACAATTTGTTTCTCAAAATCTTGTACTTCATTTGTCTCGACATAAATTTTTCTATAAAATTAGATGCTACTCAGAGTTCATAATTTATTATCGTCGCCGTTGCCAATAACAGATGACTAGCTGTGTCTAAGAGGAAAATCAGGCGGCGAACGTCAATAATGTAATAAGTTCAGTAGCTGTTCGTCTACTCGCACCTTCTTAGATTTTTCTCGATATTCAACTCCGAAATGAAGAAACAAATATTCAAGTTGGAGTGAAATTTGAAGCTTTGAAGCTCGTGCGAAGTTTAGTCATTCACTTGTCGAGGTAGTTCGAGAGATCGAGGAAACTTGGACGTTCTAAGCCACAAAACTTAGGTCTCACCGCTCTTTTCTCTGCTTCGATACATCATGCCCTTCGCTACACTTCACTACAAATAGGAAGCAATTTCGATGGTTTGAATTTCCGAAAAAATCGACAGTTCCATATTCAGTAATTTTTGAAAAAATCTCTTTACGTTCACATCTCTTACGCTTAATTAAGTTGTTTTGTCCTTCTCCTTACGATGAAATGTTTTACTTACTACAAAAGAAACTTTCCTTATTTCCATCCAGGTACTATCTACCAGAATCTCCACGTTGGTTGTTAGAAAATGGGAAAATCGAGGAATTGATCAAGGTGATTAACATTGCGGCTAAATGGAACAAAATTGAATTGCCGCCTGGATACGAAAAAACTCTACATAAACCTGAAGAAACATTGACCGTGTCATTCGCTAAACTCTTCAAAGCAAATTATTGCCGCACAACTATATTGATGATTGTAATTTGGTATGCACTGATCTTGATTTACTTTGGTCTCACTTTGCATTTGGCTCATTTGGGAGGTGACATTTACATTAACACAGTAAGTCTTAGTTAACATTATTATCTCTCTCTCACTGGAAATCAAATTTCTGCCAAATTCAATTAAATCAACGACCTCAACCCACCACTCGAGTGTCGAGACTTAATTTTCATATATTTATTCGCGTATTCGTCAAAATAACAGTTTCTAAAGTTCGTCGTCTAAAGCTCGTTTGGTTCGTATCATGTAATGACTTTCTTCCGTCACGATACATTGCAATCTACTCCTACTTTACTCATGAAAAAGATATTCTTCGATGTGGCGTTAAAGTATCTTTTTCGAGAGACAAGAAAGGGTAATAAAGAAAAATCCTTAAATAGCATGACGTCATCGAATCATCTCATTTCGGAACCAAAGTTCAAGGTTTTGATGGAATGTGGCTAGTCTTTTGTGTAGCAAGGCTGGAAACTTATCTGTTGATCGGTGAAGCCGAAAGATGAATATAAATCAAAAAAATGTTTTTCTGAGTTGAGCACAAACTCGCCCGCATGGTGGACCAATTCGAATAAATTTATTTTCGCAATTGAAGGACACACACCGATGAAACGATTAACCTACCGTTCTATTCCAATTTTCAGATAATTGCTGGTTTACTGGAAGCTGTTTCGATTTTGTTGTGCATTTTCGTTGTACTGAAATTGGGCCTGAAAATTAATTTGGTTATTTACATGCTTGTCGCTGGCGCTGGCTGCTTGGCAGTTAATTTCCTCCCAGACGGAAATTATTTTGGTGTAATTACATTTGCTATGATAGGTAAGTGTTGTAGAGATTCGCACAGCACATATGCACAGAGCATAGCACACGAAAGCCAGGCATATTATACGGATTTTATATTCGAGGTCACATCTATTTATATTTATTGTGTGTGTGTATCGATAAAAACACATGAGGATTTGACCTAGATTTTGTATCCACTGTACGAATTGAGTGTGTCAATGTTGATTGGATTTCCACACCTCATCTCAAATTTTATGTTTCGGCTTGTACGTGAATCGTAACTCAGAGTTTTTCAACTTGATGCTTATTTATGGGGTCAACTTCATTTCGTATACCGTATACAGTATACCATCACCACCATCATTTACATCATATTTTCATGCTGATTTTATATCATCTGTGCTACCCACCCCAAAGTACTTAAGAACTTCAAACGGTTTGTACCGATTCGATGTCTCTGTGAAGGCCAATTCCTATCGATAAATGATTCCTTTATCCAGAATCTTTATCAGTCAGAATCTTGCGAAATTCCCGAATCAAACGGTGCGAGTCTACAACTGTCTATGTTTCCCTCCCTTAGATAAATAAGATAAAAATGTTTTCATTTCTTTCAGTAAAATGTTCGATTGGGGCGACCAATGCACTTATTCCCACATTTACAGCAATTCAATATCCAACAACAATGCGCACCTTATCGGTTGGAATCGGTAACTTTGCCGCTGGTATAGCATTGATTACAGTGCCTTATTTGTGGCTTCTGGTTTGTATTTCTATTTATTTATTAACTAGCGATAACTATTTTATTTATATTATCACCCCTTCTGTCCGTCCGTCCGTCTGTGCACGTTCATCCGCGACTCACCGATGATTCACCGGGGAATCACCGATAATTCGCCAGAGAATCAACGATGATTCACCGTAGAATCAACGATGGTTCACCGGAGAATCAACGATGATCCACCGGAGAATCAACGATGATCCACCGGACAATCAACGATGATCCACCGGACAATCAACGATGATCCACCGGAGAATCAATGATGATTAACCGGAGAATCAACGATGATTCACCGGAGAATCAACGATTATTCACTGGAGAATCAACGATGATTCACCGGAGAATCAACAATGATTCACTGGAGAATCAACGGTGATCCACCGGAGAATCAACGATGATTCACCGGAAAATCACCCGGAATTCACCGTGGAATCACCGATAATTCGCCAGGGAATCACCGATAATTCACCGTGGGATCACCGATAATTCACCGGGGAACCACCGATAATTCACCGAGGAATCATCGATGGTTCAATGGATAATCTACGATAATTCACCGGGGAATCGCCAATGATTCACTGGAAAATCACCGATGATTCACCGATGATTCACCGGGGAATCACCGATGATTCATTGGGAAATCACCGATGATTCATTGGGAAACCACGGATGATTCATTGGGAAATCACCGATGATTCACTGGAGAATCACCGATGATTCACTGGAGAATCACCGATGGTTCACTGGAGAATCATCGATGATTCACTGGAGAATCACCGATGATTCACTGGAGAATCACCGATGATTCACTGGAGAATCACCGATGATTCACTGGAGAATCATCGATGATTCACTGGAGAATCACCGATGATTCACTGGAGAATCACTGATGATTCGGTTCATTTCAATGGTTTATTAATTCCGCTAAAGTACTGAGCCCGTGATATGACAGGAATAAATAGAACTACTAGTACAATCTGGTCATTTGAAAGAGACCTGGCTAGCAGCACTGAGGTAAATGTATGTAAATCTACCTCAGTATTGCCAGTCAGGTCTCTTTCAAATGACCAGATTGTACACCGATTTGCTGTCAGTAGAGAAAACAGTTAGCTCGATATGTGCAACAGTTAAAATCGAACTGAAACTTCATGTTCCATGATACAATGAGTTGGCGTCTGCCGCAAAAAAGACCGCATAGTCTTTGATGAACGTGATAAGCTCTAACTTTAGAGGTTAATTTGGAGACAATACTCTCAGTGTTTAGCAGAAATTTCAACAGATGGCAGCAGTGATCATTTGAGTTACAATTTGCTAGACCCACAATAACAATACCAGAGAATACCACAATGACAAAAAAATTCAAACAAAGAGTTCAGAGGCCGTTCTCAAAGTACGCACGCTATAAACACAGTTTGTGACAGAATTAAGAAATCTTACAAACTTTGGACTTTGATTTTCTGCCACTTTGCAAATGTGATCGAAACGTGACAGGACAGAAATTTTGTCACATCTGTGGATTTTGAATTTCTGTCACAAATTGACAAATTTTGCAAATATGTTCCAAATGTGACAGGAGTAAGACATTTTGTCATATCTGTGATAGGATTTAGAATTTCTGTCACAAACTCACAATTTTCGCAAATTTGCTCCAAATGTGACAAGATTAAGAAGTTTTGCCGTTACAAAAATCAAATGGGTCCATAACATTTTGTTCTCCATTTTCACATAAGGTTCTTACGAGCCTTTTACGATTGACAAATAGACAACATTCCTAACTCGTTCGTCTGACGCAATCATATTAACCAAAACCATATTTACAAACAGGAAAATGTGCAAAAAGATTTACCGATGACTTTGATGGGTTTGTTTGGTATAATCGGAGCCGGGGCACTGATGTTGATGAAAGACAAAGAATTAAACTTGACCAACGATGAAAAAAATGTGAAAGGGTGAGTTTTTCAATGTAAAGTGTTTTGCAGATGAGATAAATTATACGATTTTCCATTTATCTAAAAAAAAAGGATCAACGTCAAAGGGACGACTGGAACACAAACGATTTCAAATGGATGCATCGATGCTTAAGTGTTTTCTAGATGTATAATACGTGAGTGATGCGAGTTTTAATATGTGATATAACATGCTACCTACTTGTATTTATTTGTAGAATTTTGTTTTTATTGTAATCCTTTAGTTAGGTTTTCCATAGAAAAAGATACGCCACTTTATGTTTGTATTTATTTTGTATACAAAAAGAGCAGAGAAACAGAACCCCTATATTTTAAAATAAAATTTATTATATTTTAAGGAAAGAAGAGTTTTCACTTAGAGGCGATTCTAAACATTCCAACCAGTCCCTCAGAAAATCGTCTTAATAACTTGAACGTTTGGGTTTCACAATAGAAATCCATTCAAGTTTGAATCATTTCAAGTTGATGCATTTCATTAAATTACGTCGTCATTTAAGTGTATTGGACATTGTCGTAAGGAGATGACCAGTTCGAAGAGATGGTGTGAAAGAAAATTTAAAAAAAAAATCGTTTCTTGATCTTAAATCTGCCTCCTAACTCTCTGGCAAAGCTGTAAGGGAAACGAGACATTGCTCTACTATCAGCGACAGCAACTACATGTTCGTAACTTTCCCAGTGGAGACAATGGGTCCATGGGACATGGAGGCACTGCATATTTTTAACGAGGTGACCAAATTGATTACAGCCAAGACAAGCTAGTCGCCATCGAGGGCATTTCTCAAACAGCGATTTAAAATGGCTGTGCAAGGTGTCAGTTTAAAAGTTTCATCGGGAAAAAGTCTTGTTTTGCGCCAATGGAAACTAAAAAGAATCTTTCAGTAGACCAATAAAAATGTGAAAATATCGGAAAAAATTCTAGTTAAACTTGACGTATGTCTCTGTAAATCTGTTTTAAAGTAGGATGTCAGACAGAAAATTTTGACTCGCTAAGGGGTGGTGCACATATGACATCACACTTTTTTTTTGGTATTTTAAACCCCTCCCCCTCTCCGATCGTCACGCAGAAAGGGTCGAATTTGACATTTATTTGACCCCTAAGAGCCGTTCATAAAGTATGTCACGCTGACAGGGGAATGGACTCGCATGACAAAAAACATTGGCACTTGGACCAATTAGCGTGACACGTTCGAAAGCTGACATTTTAGCATGCTTTATCGCCCACAACTTCGCGTAAATTGAGTTGGGGCAATCCCCCTTCTGAAAATCCACTCATGTTTACCGAAATTAAATCAGGGCTAAATCATGGAACATTTTCCTTTCATAATTGCGTTAAACATAATATGTTTGGGATAACCATGGTTAGATGTTTAGGAGCTGTCCCTAAATTACGTAACGCTTGAGGGGGAGGGGGTCTCAGAAATTGTTACGGTTTGTTACACTGAGGGGGGGGGGGGGGCGGGTTTGTGGCAATGTTACGTAACAAAGTTATGCTAACGAAAAGTTATATTTTTCACTGAATTTTTTGATTTTTGTAACGATCTCTCATGCTAAAGATCATCTTAGAGTTGCAATCGGAGTAGCTCAAAAGACTGTTTGAATTGCAAACTGGTGGCCATGATGGCAATTCAAATTATCTTTTGAGCTATTACGATTGCAACTCTACTGGCCCACAGATAAATTAATATTACGAAGAAATTCATCTTAGTTCAAGTTCAAATTCTTCAAAAGCTATAGAAATTCAAGTCGGTTGCTCTCCAAATCGTTTTGTGAGAATGTTTTCTACTTTATGCACTTGAAAGCATTTTTTAAAAATATTTTTGAGTTTTGTTACACGACGTAGGGGGGGGGGGGGTTCAAGAGATTGTTACGCGATGTGACACCGAGGGGGGGAGTCTAATCGTGTTACGTAATTTAGGGACAGCTCCTTAGTGCAATCATGTTATGTTTACTCCAATTATGAAGACGAAATTTTTCTTAATTGCGGTGCAGATGAGATTTCTATGTGCGCACCCATGACCACATAAATCTCCACTCCACCCAACATCACACCTAATCCTCCTTTTAACCTGACCTGACCCTATTTAATTCTTTGGTCATAAGTAGCCCGATTTTCATTCAAGTTACTTGATAGCTTTTCTTTCACATCTATCAGTTAAAACCTAGAGGAGCAGTTTACTTGCTTACGATTTCACACACAACAGCAGCAGAGGAACTGAAGCTGGATGGTACACTGAGAATTACCACTGGTTTATGCTATCTTTAAAACGGAGACTTTTTCTTAGCCTTTCCAGGGACTGTTGAAGTGCTGTTGGAAAGAACAAAAGGAAAAGAAGACCTTATGTCTTCTATGTTCTAAACTGGTGAACGAGTGCAAGGAAAACAGTTCTGCACTAATTTTTGGACCCGTACGAAGTACAAAGTTCCTAAACGTTTACTATAAGACATGGGGTAGATCGAGACGGCAGTGAGGGGGATGCATTTAATTCTAGAGATGACGAATCAGCGAAAAAAGAGTCCGTTTGTTCGTCTGTACGTCCCATCGTTTTATTCTTAACGGCTGCACTGATCACTCTGAAAGGTACATGATTCAAGTTCATAGATGACCAAATCGGCCAAGTAGTTCCGGAGATATGGTCGAAAAAGTGAACAAAAACATTGATTTTCGAGGGTCGGTGAAACTTTTTCTCAATTTCTCTTTTTCTCACCTCAGCAAGTATAGCACGAAAATTCTTCATTTTGGTGTCAAACGATGATGTCGCAAAACTGGCAAAAAAGTTTTGTGGGAATCGAGTCAGGGGTCTGGGCACTGGGACCAATGGAATGGACGAAATTGAGTTTCTTGACCATATAAGAAAACAGTTTTCAATATGAAGATTCACTATCAAAGGCAAAGTTGTAGTGAATGAAATTTTAGGGTACACGTGTCTCAGGATTTTGGGTAAAAATGCCACAATCCTGGGATATGACCACTTCTAGAATTGGGAGGGATGATCCATATCACTAGAACTACAAGAGGTAGAAAGCTGCTTCCGAAGGCAAAGTTGTAGAGAATAAAATTTTAGAGAACACGTGTTTCAGGGTTTTAGGGGAAAATGGCCATATCCTTGGATATCACCATTTCCAGATTAAAATGGTCTGAGACGTACTTCGGTAGGGCCTTTGACATTACCTTGGGTAATTTCTATGGATCTTTGAAATTCTTACAGTTATAAAAAAACAGAAAACGTTGGATTGTTTGCTCATTACTACATTAAGATACGTTCGATCCTCTTTGCCACATTTGTTCTGTTTGCCACATCTATTCTGTTTGCCACAGTTTGCGGTAGCGATGCGCCCGTGACGCAAGTCCCCATACGAACAAAATATTCAGAATTTTTTTTTTTCTTCGGAACCATATATACAGCTAAGTTTTGACTTTTTCCCTTGCGTCGGTCGTACCCCCTGAAACCTAGTTTTTTGGATTCTACGTAAAATTTTGATTGAAATCGGCATATTACTCATTAAAATCGGTCCAGTGGATCCGAAAATATGACCTTTAGAAAATCGTCTTTTTCCATACTAAATATGCTACTTCATAGAAGCCAAAGTTAATGGAAACAACCTACGTTAGTTAGTCGGTTAGTTGGTTAGTTCCAGAGCCATTTGTATGAAAACCGACTTTTTTGGCTCTAGCTCGAAAACGGCTCGATAACTTTTCTTGAAATTTTGCAGGGACCTTCGGGTGGGCATTCTACGCCCCCGGCCTCCTTTGGGCACCAGGGCTCTTAGAAGGCCCATGTAAAAGAATGCTTTGTATGCGTGTGTGAGTGTATTCAAAGTATGGGTCAAATATGAGCCAAATTGTTGGACTGTGTTAGGACGGAGATAGATGTTTTGTGTCAAAGGAAAAGTTATTGGGTTGAGTGTGTAGTGTGTCAGGGTGACCAACAAAATGACCGACGGTGGTATGGGACGGACTTAGGGGAAAATTAATTTTTTTTTGAGTTGGAGATAGATGTTTGGTGTCAAAGGAAAAGTTGTTGGGTTGGGTGTGTAGTGTGTCAGTGTGACCAACAAAATGGCCGACGGTGGTATGGGACGGATGTAGGGGCAACATTGATTTTTTTTTAATTTTTTTTTGTTGACGATAGATTTTTCGTGTCAAAGGAAATTTTTTTCGCTTAAAATTTTTTTTCGCCGGAAAGTTTCGCCGAAAATTTTTTTCGGTGAAAAATGTTTTTCGGTGAAAATTTTTTTTCACTGAAAATGTTTTTTCACTGAAATTTTTTCGCTGAAAATTTTTTTGCTAAAAACTTTTTTTTCGTTGAAAAATTTTTTTGCCGAAATATTTTTTCGCTGAAAATTTTTTTTTCGCTGAAAATTTTTTCTCCAAAATTTGTTTTTCTTTTCTTTCAAAACTACTGATATCACAACAAAAACCCTTTTTAAAAGAAAAACGTGACGCAATTCCTCGTCTCTTCTTCCAAAACAACTGATATCAATTTGGGTCACGCTCACAGCTTCGGAACGCAAAAAAATCTTTTGAAATATTTTCATTTTCGATTAAAGAAATGCTTCACAAATGCCGGAACCTCCCAGATTTCGCACGCCAAAAATTTGGCTCTGAAAGAACAGAATTACTATAACATTGGAGGGTCCGGCATTTGTGACGCATTTCTTTAATCGAAAATGAAAATATTTCAAAAAAATTTTTTGCGTAGCTGTAAGCGTCACCCAAATTGATATCAGTTGTTTTGGAAGAAGGGACGAGGACTTGCGTCACGTTTCCCTTTTAAAAAGGGTTTTTGTTGTGATTCTGATACGTACGGGTCTTTGGTTATGTTTACGAATATGTTTCCTTCATAATGACAAAGTACAGAAAACTCTGGAATAATACCAAGCCGAAACCGAAAGTGGTTTTTACAAAATGGACTACCTTGGTTGTGGTACCGATGTGGAAGGTAACGAGGAAGCTGCTACGATAACTACGGTTGGCTGTTCGTTGTTCGGTCATGGTTTTTTTTTCAGACACCCTACAGACGGCTTTGCATGCATTGGCTGTTGATCCTTTTTTTACTTTAAACATTTCTCGGAAAAATACCGAAAAATTGAGAGGAGGTCTTTTGAATATATTTGAGATCTTCTGTTTTTAGAATTTCTATCTTCGGGTGATGAAAAGAACATTGTGTGAGGGCTTTTTTATCCATCAGGAATTCCTTACCTCTAACACAAACTGCATTCATCTGAGACTTACTTTTACGAAGTTAGAAAAATTACGAATCATTTTTTGTGAATTTCGATCGAAATATTGTAAAAGTACAACCTTGAGAACTTTTTAATCGAACGGCAACATGAAGAGATCTAACAACTTCATCGAGATGCTCACAACTTTCCAGCAAAAATATTAAATCATAAATCTCAATTCAATAAGTAGTTGCCTATAAAAATGCATTTAAGTAAAAGTGGGGCTCACCAGTATAAGAAGACAACGAAAAGCTTAAAACGACTTTGTTGGAAACAAATGTTTATCGCACTATTCAAACAGTTTGTATGGTTCGCGGTGTAGTGTCATAAGTAAAATACGATTATCTATATCTGACTCGTGTGTGCATGCTTTTAAAAGTGTTGTGTTGTGGGTGTAACATTGCATTTTGTTTTGTTAAAAAAAATCGCGGACTGAAAATAGTGAATTTATTTTAAAAGAGAAATGGTTGCATTTAACGGATTTGTGGTTAGTATAGAAGTAGAAAACTCAACATTTACTTGCATATAGTAATACACCGACAAGAGCATTGTGTACGGTGTTTTCAGGATGTTAACCTCAATGCATATTTTCTCCTTCCAGCTGAAAACGCTGAGATTTTTCGAATTTTTTTGCAAAACCTAATTTGATTCTTTCCCGACGGTTGTGCTTGTTAGCTTGTTTACCATAATCATTTATTTTTAATATAAAAGTATGAATGCCAATGTGCAACCGAACCGCCGTTGTTGCTACACAGAAACAAAATAACCGCCTTCGGACATGTATTTCACTTTCATTTATCTTTTAATAAAAAAAAAATGTTTAAAATCGCTGTACGCTTTTGCGATGTTGGTATTAGATTTGTTTTCATATTTTTTTCTTCTTTTATTTCTGTGCTAAAGCTGGCTGAGCAACTATAACTAGATCGATTACATAACACACCAAATATTTTTATGATAAATTTATGAACATAACAAGAATATGATTGCCGAATGTGTGTATCAAATGAATGTGAAATTACATTTGGTACACATACGAAATAAGGAAATGTCGGTATTGTGCTGTCACAGAAAAAATTGCTAAACGTTTGAGGTAGTTTCCCCATTTCTTTTTATGATCATCTCGAGTCCAGATTTGGCTTGACAAGCAAGTCAGTTTGCTGCTGCTTTTAACACCAGAATTCAAAACCTACCCTTAGGAGTTGCCTTGCTTCAAGATGTGAATATCAACGGAAGAAAACCATAGAAAATTCTTTCGCACTCAAAAGAAAAACTCTAAACCCTTTGCAAAACCTCAAAAAATTCCTTCATATTCTCAGAAAATCCTTCCAGCTCTAAAGAAAATAAAAAAAAATATGCTGAAAAGAAAATACTTCTCACGTGAATATTATAAAATGTGCAGCCACTTATTAGCTAATTAAATTTTTGCTGAAAAAATGAATATTTTGCAATCGGAGTTGTTTGTTGAGCCGAAGGCGCTAGCGACGAGGTAATAACGCATTTACCGAGCAGAAACAATTATTTTTAACGGACCAAAAACTACACATTTCCTCACCAGATGGAGAACCAAAGCGTCAACATTGTAGCTTACTTTTCTTGGCCACTCTTTTCGACACTGAACTGTCATTTTTTCAGTTAAGTCAATCACTCATACTTTCTGAAGGATCATATGAGGGTTTCAGTGATGACGCTTTGGTGTTTATGAAAATACACTCATAAATTTCACGATGCATACTTTCTGAAGGTATGAGGGTTATATCGTCTATGATTTAGGCACGCGAAGCGCCAATGTTGTTACACTAATATGCTGGAACGTGAAAAAGAACCAACAAGGAAGCAAATAGAGATGAGCGGGTTGCCCAAAACTTCAAAAAACCCGACCCGAACCCGAGCCCGAACTGTTTTTTTCGGGTTCATGGGTTCATGGGTTTCGGGTTTCGAAAATTTTAATCGGGTCGGGTTTGGTCCGGGTCGGGTTTTGAAAAATTTTATCGGGTCGGGTTCGGTCCGGGTCGGGTTTCGAAAAATGGTCAACCCGCTCATCTCTAGAACCAAACTGATTGTTGTGATAGGGACACAAGTAATTGTATATTAACGTGCGTACCTAGCCTAAGCTTTAACCGCACGGCCCCCATGGGCGCGGAATTGGGATACGCCCAATTATCTCGAGTCGCCGAAGTGACTCTATCTATTGCGGGGGGTTTGCGTAACCCTCCGTGACCTAGATGAGGCCCGAAGTACTATCATGTCTCTTCTGAATTCTCGCCAACCTGGTTGCCCAGGAAGGACTAGGGGTTCAGTCATCCATATCGAAGCGCAAGCTGTTTTGACGCAGCTCACTATCTTCCATAGCCCCCGCGTTGCAGCGCCACTAGGCACCTCAACAAAGTACTGGGGCCGGGTGCGGTCATATCGGATGACACACTACACCCGGGGGCCCCCCAGCCCCGCGGTACCGAATTTACCCTCGATGCGGTGTTTCGCGGTAAGACTCTTAACCAGACCACTTCGGTAGGGGTGTACGCAACCACCCCAGGCACCGCTGGGCCAACTCAGGAAACCATGGTGGCGTCACTCATAATTGTTGTGATAGTCAAACTTTAAAAACGCGAAAAACGTAACGAAAAAACAAAATGGTACGAGTCTTGTCGTGTTTACCCTAAAGTTTCCTAAAGTCGCCCTTTCGTCCCGCTTGTCTTAAAATTCACCAGTTCACCAATTCAGTTACATAAAATTCCCAAAATTTCCCAAAATTTCTCAAAAATTCCCAAAATTTCCCAAAAATTCCCAAAACTTCCAAAAAAAAATATAAAAAATTGCCAAATAATAATTTAATAGTAAACTTTCCAGACAAGTTGAAAATTCGAAATTTTGGATTGTCTGCCAGCAAAATTTTTATTTTTAAATTCCAATCTTCATTAGGCTCTAGGCATTTTGGCACTAATTTGTATTTTCTGCGAAGTGTGATAACTGAGACATGCACTAGTGCTACCCTCGTAAAGGCCCTCCTCGCGCTCAACAAGAAATGGGTATAACAAATGTTTCTCGTATCGGATAATGTAACACAGTGGCATTGTTTTCAACCGGTTATGAGCGTTGTGAGGGACTGAAATCAAAATTTCCCAAAAAAGTATAAAAAATTCCCAAATAATAGGCTCTGCTAGATAGACTAAAAATATGAGCACATTTCATCACCGTTTGACATTTCACCGTTATAATGCATTATAACGATATTTCAGTAACGAGTTAGGAAAAATTTTGCTCCTAGCTTTTGGAAAAAGCTTTTGAGTTAAGGAAAATCTCCCTAGATTTGTTAGCCACCTAGTTTTCTGACATTTCGTAAAAGGAAAAGTTCCTCAGCTTCGTTAATCACCTAGTTTTCATGAAATTTTGTAAAAGGAAAAACTCCTTAGTTTTGCTAGTCACCTAGGCTTTTGTGGCGTTTCATTGAAGCGCAAATTCCCTAGTTTTGTAGCCGCCAAGTTTTGCAGCTGGAAAATATTAAATTTGCTAATGAAGATGAAAACATATGAAGGGACCCGTACGTATTAGAATAGATGTGGCAAACAGAGTTGATGTTACGAAAAGACTCGAACGTATTTAAGTAAATATTGCCTTAACTCTTAAGTGTATGAAATTACGTCCACATTAAATAAGCAAAGAATTTAGAACCGACCTAAAGCGCTTAGCAGGGGCCTCTCACCCATACCTCCATGGACAAAAAAGTTCGCCTCTTTTTTCTCTACAACACTGCACAAAAAGCCTCATCATCAAACGAATATTCACGTAAAAAAAAACAAATATCGTGTTGGTTCGCGTAGCGTGAGTTGGACCCAAACTAAGGACTCTATAGCCCGAACCATTCGATATATTTTCACTTATTTCATTTTGGTGATTTTCTGATGTTCATACCTTTCATTCAAAACCTTGAAGAGCGATTTCTGGTCTGATTTCGCAGCGATATAAGTGAAAAAGTTCCACCAACCTTAAAAAACGTTTTTCACCACTTTGTCGACCTTAACTTTGAAAGTTTTCAACCGATTTTACTCAAATTCATTCTCCTAATCAATTTCCTGATTATCTGATGACGGACGGACATTTTTATTATTGCTGATTCGTCAGCTAAGGACCATGATTTTTATTTTTTATTTATTTATTTCGACAAATAATCCTGACTACTTAAATTTTACAAGCAAACAAATATAAATAAAAAATTAATACAATTCTTGAAATTTTAACTAAAGAGAACGTCTCTAAATTATATAAAAAAAAACATTGGCTCAGGTGTCGACGTTACAGTGGAAGCTAATCTGCGCCTCTCTAGCGAAGTGGGTCAGTACCAATTCCCCTGGTTCCACCTGAAAAAAAGTTAGTTTTTTGTGACGTTTCCAGGTCACGTAGATTGCGTGAGCAGAGGCCAGTTGCTTTGATTAGAGTACAAACCAAACCGAGCTGTCGTATAATTCAGCAAACTTCAGGTTCATAGTTGCCATAGTCAGTCCTGTGACTTTGAAACACAAGATGCTGAGATTTACGATTGACGGTCTGCAGGCTGATTGACTCTTAACTTTGACAATAGTGCCGGAGCATCCAAGCGCATACTCAATAGGTCAGAAGCGAAGAAAGCACAAGCGTTTATCCGGCGTCTTGCTAAGACCTCCAAATCAATCGGTGCTCCCCCTACTCCCGGGTCGAAATTCGAATGGTTACAAATGTATTGGTAGTAAAAACAATAGACCCCTTTTCGAAGCGCTGCGTTCTTCGTACGGGTCTAAAAATTTGTTGCTGAGCAAGAAGAACGAACACGGGGGGGGGGGGGGAGGGGGGGGAAGTGAGTGGGGGGGGGGAGGTGCTGGTTACAGTGTTGTGACAACGACGAGGGGGGGGGGGGGGTAAATGGCTAAAAATGTGTCGGGTCGGGTTTTCATTTTCGTTTTTTCGGGTCGGGTCAGGTTTGAAGACCCGCAACAACAAAAGCCGATCCGACCCGAAAAAAAACCACTCAATTACTTTCTCATATTAAAAACATTTCAAATGAAATTTGTGAACAAGTTGGGATTCGGGTTGTGTTTGAATTTTGTATTTCAGATCAGGTTCGGCTCGGGTTTGAAATTTTCATTTAAGATCGGGTTCGACTCGGGTCGGGTTTGAATTTTTATTTTGGTTCGGGTCCCATTTAGAAAAAAGGTCGTCCCGCACATCTCTACTGGCGATATATAAACTTTCATAAAGTGAAGAGTCCTCCATGGAATAATTACATCATTAAGTTGAAGTGAGGGTTCTCCATTATCCTCCAATAATTACAACATAAGGAATTAGTGATACACCCATTATACCAGGGCGTATGCTTATTGAGACCGGAAAAATTAATGGAAGTTAAAAGAAAAATTTCTAATATGACTCCCTCAGAGCTTTGACTCTTCCAATTATCTTAAATGAAAAATTATAGCCCTTACAGTGAAAAGAAAGGCATTGACTTCCAGGTCAGACATTTTTATTTGAATTAAGTAAAAATTTATGTAACTTTATTCACTTTCCTTACCCTCACGCATATCTAAGTTTTCGCTAAACTTCAAAGACGTGATGTGCAGACGTATCTGTTAAAGTAACAAATATCCAATTCACACAAATCACATGGTTTGTATTTAAAATTATATGACCATACCATAAGCTGCCTTCAGTAATTTGCTATGGACAACGTGATTCCAATACAAAATTGCTTTCTTCCCCGTCCGTAAAAATGTACACATCTTGCCCACAGATTGCGGAAACTAAAGCATCATCGCAGCTGATGTATAAAATCTTGAAATTACAATACAAAAATTTTGTTATGATAATTATGTTTTGTTTGAATTAAAAATAAAACTATCGTCGGAATTAGAGACTTTCCATAAACGAAGACCGCATTCAGCATAAGACATAAAAATCGTTACCATCGTTACAGATGAATGATTGGCATTCGACATTTATCTATTCGAATATTGTTATTCATTTTTAATAAATTGATTTCTCCGATATCTTTGAAATTGAAAGTTTTTTTTTAGTTTACTTGCAATAAAATTTGCAATCAACGAACGGATTTAAGTTAATCTCAAAGCTGCTTTGTATATTTGTATTATTTATACAAAATTATTTTTAAGTCAATTAAAGCGTAAGGTCTTGAATATTTAAAAACGTTTTTTTCTACGATCTGAATGCTGCGCTTTGACTTTGGTTAGTTATTGGATTTACTGTTCAGCTAATTCACGTCTTTATTTTTTACAATCAATGAGGCAATTTGAGCAAAAAACATTTCAACACAAACATACATTTCTGACGTCATGCTCTTCACGTTTCACGGGCGTAACAATGGCGTTCACGAATTTTTCAGTCTACCCTTGGGTTATTAGACCCGTTCCAAGTACAAAGGTCCTTTTTGAAATGAAGAAATGTTCAATAATGACGCAAAATTTGCTCACATTTTTAGTCGCTATATCATTTTTTATCACATTCGAACCTATAATAAGCCAATTATTACCCTAATAATAGGGCTATAATCGGCATATTATAGTCGACTTTCTTGTTAAAAGTAGGGTTGTAATGACGCTATTATAACCCGGTTCTTTAAAAAATGAGAATAAAACGTGTGTTGTTATGACAACCGCATACTAAATCGAAAAATCAATCTAGGCGACATTTTTTGCAACAAATTCAATGAGTGTTTTTATACGAAATTTTTGATTTATGTTAATTTTGTTGTTATTTTATGTGCATAATTGGCAATTATAGGCGTAAATGTGATAAACTATCGTATAATACAAGGGGAACAATCGCGCAATTATAGTCTCGGTTACTTGATTATGCCCCTTGTATTATAATATACTATTACACACTTGGAATTGAAATTTTCCTTTTGTAGTCTGGCCTACAGACACGGGGTAGATCGAGGTGGGAGTTGGGGGGATACATTTATTATCGTCTAAATATATGACGAATCAGCAATAAAAAAAATGTCCGTCTGACCGTCCGTCTCCACTTTTTTTTAAACGGCTCAACCGATCATCCTGAACCTTTTTCCTCTGAAAGGTACATCTATCCCATGATTCAAGTTCAAAGATGAGCAAAATCGGCCAAGCAGTTCCGAAGATATGGTCGAAGAAGTGGAGGTCGAACATGAAATGAGGGTTGGTGAAACTTTTTCGCAAATATTTCAGCAAGTATAGCAAATTGAAATTGTTCAGCAAATACTGAAATTGTTCATTTTGGTTTCAAATTTTTTTGCGGAAATCGGGTCAGTGGTCTGGGCACTGGCACCAATGGAATGGACGAAATTGAGTTTTTCTCCTATATTTCCTTAACCAACTGGAGGCAAAGCTTTTAGGGAAAAATGGCTTAATATTGGGATATGACCACTTCTAGAATTATATTTTATAAAATATGAGAGATAGAAAGTTGGTCAGGGTTTTGGGTAAAAATGCCCCATTCCTGGGATATGATCACTTCTAGAATTGGGAGGGATGACCAATATCTCTAGAACTATGAGAGTGAAAAAATTGGTTCTCAAGACTTAATTGTAGAGAATAAAGTTTGAGAGAACACGTGTTTCGGGGTTTTAGGTAAAAATGACAAAATCCTGGGATATGACCTTTTCTAGAATTGGCAGGAATGACCCATATCTCTAGAACTATGAGAGTAAGAAAGTTGCTTCCAAAGGCAAAGTTGTAGAGAATAAAATTTTAGAAAACACGTTTCTCAAGGTTTTGGGTAGAATTGTCCCAATCCTGGGATATGACCACTTCTAGAACTGGCCGGGATGATCCATATCTGTAGAACTGCAAGAGGTAGAAGGTTGCTTCCAAAGGCAAAGTTGTACAGAACAAAATTTTAGAGAACACGTGTTTCAGGGTTTTAGGGAAAAATGACTCAATCCTTGGATATAACTATTTCTAGATTTGAAAGGTATGAGACGTACTTCGGTAGGGCCTTTGACATTACCTTGGGTAATTTCTATGGGTCTTTGAAATTCTTATAGTCATAAAAGAGCATATAAAGCATTGGATTTTTTGCTCATTTCTATATTTAGATACGTTCGAGTCTTTTTGCAACATTTATTCTGTTTGCTACATCTATTTTGATACGTACGGGTCTTTGGTTATGTTTAAAGTTACAATCACTACACACTAGATGGCCGAGTTTCATTTCCTTAGGTGATTTACGACTTATCTGGAAAAGGGGTTGACCGTTTTCTTAGATGGCTTACGATGATGTGACGATTAGTCCCCACAGAGATTCTTGTCAATTCAATAGACCAACCAGGACAAAAAAGGTGAACAGTCACCGCAAGTACAACAATACACCGCTGTTTCGTTCTCTCAAACACTAATTTTTCTCATGAATTAAGGATTTAAATTATGCAAACCATTGCTATGTGTAAAAGTGAATTCATTTTTTCTGACTTGTTTCTTTGAGTTGAATAATAGCGGAAATTGCTTTTTTTTCCTAAGACTAACACACAAATTTGGTAGACTTACAAGTTAATCGTTTTTCGTTTTTTATTTAAATTACCCGCAAAAATTGCTTTTAGCATTCATGATCAAGTAAACATGTTTTTCATTTAATTGACCTTCACATTATGTAATCCAATAATTGAAATTAAAATATCAATTCGATCCTGTTTTTTTTACCTCACATTTGCAATCAAAAAGTAATGTTATACGATCTCCATAACAGATACAATTTAAGAAGAAAAAAAAACTTGATGTTTGTGGGTCAAGAGACAGACTTGTCTTTCATCATGAATAACATAATCCCAATGATCATTAAGGCATTGTTAGCCATGCAGAGAAAATTAAGCAAAAGTCTTTGCGTTTAACTACAATATTGTAAATAAATTGAATAAATTTCTGGTAGAACTGGTTACCGATACTTAGTAGCATTTTATATGAAAAACACTTCAATAAATCTACATAGACTACAAAAACGCATTGAGAAAGTATTACATAATAAATAAAAGGACCAGTTCTCCCATTCCAATCAAACGAATTAAACTTCAGTTCGTATAACATTTTCTTTTTCCATTTTCGAAGCAATCAGAAAAAAACAATTGTGTAAGTCCGAAAACGAAAGCAAATCTATTTGAATGCTGCGGTGAAAGATTTTCCTTTTCACCAAATTACACCAATTCCAAAACTGTTTTAAAGTTCTAATGCTCACTGTTTATCGGACTAATTAGCATATTGGTCTCATCATTATTGTTAGTAATTCTTGAAAAAAGTGTACTCAAAAGGTAGTGTAGATAGTTGAGATATTTTGTTTTACCAGATATAGGCTTGTTCCTGTCTCTTTTGAATGATAAAATTTGCAGGTTTTGTTTTGGTTAAGCAGCTGGTTCATAGGACGACGGTCAGCTGGTTCATAGGACGATGGTTTGACTATATGCGACTAAATGACATATACGAGAGACCCGTACGCAACGCAATACATGTGGAAAACAGAGTAGATGTTGCAAAAATATATCATGCCCGTAGCGGAGGGCGTGACGCAGTCTCCACACCCCAAAAAAGATGTCCACAAACTCAAAAAACGCCGTACAAAAACCTTTAGGGCAAGGAGCCATATTATACGCGAACTTTTGAGTTTTGCCCATTAACCCGGGGGGTCTCCAAATTATTTAAAAAAAAAATACGTTGCAGCAGCTTTCCAACGAGCCCAGACTCATCAAAATCAGTTAAAATTGGCTGAGATATCGAGGTTTGAAAATGACATTTTTCTATGGCCAATGGATTTTTCTATTGTTCTCATCATTATGGAAACTTTTTTCTGATCTCTCGGTTTCTATATAGTCTATGTTCTATGTTCTATCTGTCTATTACTAATTTTCGATCTCGAGAACTAGATAGCCGATTGATCTTCCTGAAATTTTCAGGGAACGTCAGTCTCGGC
This sequence comes from Pseudolycoriella hygida, assembly GCA_029228625.1. Lineage (NCBI taxonomy): Eukaryota > Metazoa > Arthropoda > Insecta > Diptera > Sciaridae > Pseudolycoriella > Pseudolycoriella hygida. The sequence continues at coordinate 54,738,867 of CM055405.1, read as the reverse complement.
CCCAAATGAAAAATTTCAGAGACCGCTTTTCCGGGAAAATTCTGGAAAAGCCGTGGCATGTGGAAAAGTGGTCAATTTTTAGGAAATGCTCGGAGTTTTCGAATTTTAGCTCCGGAGTGACAATAGCTAGAGAGTTAGTTTGTTCTAGAAAGTTATAGAGATTGATCATCAAAATTTTTTGGGATCATAAGAAAATGGCTACCAACTGTCAAAGTGACGGCATCTTGGATTTCCGTTTATGCTTTCTCGGTTTTCGAATTTTAGCTCCGGAATGACACTACTTAGAGAGGTGGTTTCTTTTAGAAAGTTATAGAGTTTGGTCAAGAGAATTTTTTAGCATTTTAAGAAAATGGCTGCCAACTGTCAAAGTGACGCCATCTTGGATTTTTTGCTAAAATCTGAATAAGAATACCTAGACAGTTGATTTCTTCGGGAAAGTTATATGAATCAGTGAGAAGAATTGGTGACACGAAGTGTTCCGAAAGTTGTCTAAGGTGCCACGAAGTGTTCCGAATGTAGCCGAAGGTGACACGAAATGTTACGAAGGTTGCCGAAGGTGAAATGAAGTGTTTCGAAGGTAGTCGAAGGTGACACGAAGTGTTATGAAGGCAGCCGAAGGTGACACAAAGTGTTCCGAAGGCTGCCGGAGCTGACACGAAGTTGCCACAAGGTTTCCGAAGGTAGCCGAAGGTGATACGAAGTGTTCCGATGGTAGCCGGAGGTAACACGAAGTGTTTCGAATGCAGCCAAAAACTTTTTTATGAGAAAACTTTTTTTGGAGAAACATTTTTTTCGGAAAGAAAATTTTTTTTGGAGAACAATTTTTTTTCGGAGAAAAATTTTTTTGAAGAAAAACTTTTTTTGGAGAAAATTTTTTAGGGAAAATTTTTTTGAAGAAAATTTTTTTTGGAAGTAAAAATTTTTGGAGAAAAATTTTTTTGGAAAAATTTTTTTTTTGGAGAAAAATTTTTTTGGAGACAATTTTTTTTTCGGAGAAAAATTTTTTTGAGAAAATTTTTTTTTTTGAAATGAATTTTTTTTTCAAAAAATAGAAAATTTTTCACATGAATTTTAGTTATAACAACTGAAAACTTCCAAAACGACTGATATCACAACAAAAACCTCTTAAAAGGTAGAGTGTGACGCAGTCCGTAAGTCTGCTTCCAAAATTCATGATTTCGCTTGAGGTGACGCTTACGCTGAAAATACACAAAAAGTGATGATGCAAAGAAAACTTTTTAAAAAAATTCAAATATTTGAAATTGCGTCACAAATGGCAAAGCCATCAACGTAATAATTTTTTAAACAAAAAGTTTTTGAACCTTGAATATAGCACAGAAATTGTTCATTTTGGTGTCAAATAAAAACACTTTATCTCACAAAACTGGGAAATTTTTTTTTGAACAAGTCGGGTCAGTGGTCTTCGCACTGTGACCAGTGGAATGATGGAAATTGAGTTTTTAGGGAAAAACGGCCCAATTTTGGGATAGGACAACTTCTAAAATTGTGAGGAATGACTCATATCTCTAGAAACATGCGAGTTAGAAAGCAAAAGTTGTAGGCAAAGTTGTAGAGAATAAAGTTTTTTAAAAAGACCCATTCCTGGAATATGATCACTTCTACAATTGGGAGCGAAGACTCATATCTCTAAAACCATGGCAGTTAGAAAGTTACATTTAAAGACAAAATTGTAGAGAATAAAATGTTAGAGAACACGTGTTTCAGAGAAAAATCACCAAATCTCAAGATAAAGCAAATTCTAGAATTATGAGGGATGACGCATATCTCTAGAACTATGGCAGTTGGAAATTTGGTTCTAAAGCCAAAGTTGGTGAGAATTACATTTTGGAAAAATAATTGCAGGATTTCTTGGAAAAACTACGTTGGTCCACTTTGTGATAGTGGTCTCAGACGTACTTCGGTAGGGCCTTTGGCATTATCTTGGGTAATTTCTATGGATCTTTGAAATTCTTATAGTTATAAAAGAACGTCAAACATTGGATTTTTTGCTCATTTCTATACTTAGACACGTTCGAGTTTTTGTAACATCTATTCTGTTTGTCACCTCCAGCTCATTCTGAAGAGACGCGTAACATAAGCGGTTTTAATAACACTCAGAACTTCAATTTCCAAATAACCTTTGCGTGGTACCTGAAGAAGTCTTACAATGTGGGAGAAACTTTGGCTTTTAAAGTGAAACCCATCGCTCCGCCCTATTGTGATTACATTTCTCGTGGATACTCCTAATTTACATTTATTCGTTGGATATTGATCGCTCCTACACGTTTTAACTCATTTTTGAATCAAAATTTGAATTCTTTCTTTTCGATTTTAACTTACTGACAGGAAATTATTATGTAACACACCTAATGAGAAATTCAGTAATCACGTGTTTTTACTACGCAAATTTTATGCATTTATCGTGTCAACGTACTAACTGCACCAGTTGATTTCTATACTTTCGCCTAATTTTTTTCTTTTAATGACGACAATTACAAACAGCCCAGACAACTTGATATGCAATTTGTTTATCCAGCGCTCGTAATGTGCATAGTAATTTACGTTCATTTGCATTTATCGAAATATGAATTAAAATATGTTAAAGAAACAAAGAACGAAATGATTTACATATCTTATGTCAACAAATCTTATCGAAGAAATGTTCGATGATGAAATGTTGGAATGAAATCACTTGATGTCTCGTATCCACTACACGTTCTGCAAATATTTGCAAAACGTTTTTAACAAAACCTAACTTTTCAAGGTCTGTTGGACCTTAGTCACACTATGCATCGTATCAGTATTGTCACAAGATGGCCCAGTACCACCACGAATTAATATACCAGGAGCGATACCACTCGGTGCAATACCAGTTCGTGCGCCTCAGTTTCGTCATCCAATACCATCGGGTCCAGCGCTTGTTCGAATAAGACGTCCACCACAACCGAAGCACCAAGAAGAACAACATTTAAATGCCATACCAACTCTACCGAGAAGCTTAGATGAGGCGAAACCGGTAACAGAGGATCCAGAAGATGAACCATCGTTCATTCCACACATTGTGCAACAACCACAACCGCTACGTGATCAATTTTTAGAAACGCAGGCCGTTTTGCCAAGATTCAATCCACAAGATAGACCAAGTCCCATACAACGTACACAGCATGTGCAACCAGAACCAAGTCGTGAGCAATTGTTTTCATTCGTACCGGATAGACAAGCAACAATCTTAGAAGCGAATCCACCTCCACCAAAGCAGACGGTAGAAGATAAATCATTTGCATTTCTGTTGGTTTCTGAAGTTTTTGTTTTTTAGTATCGTAGACCTGCGTTCCGAGAACCCAGACCTCAATTTGAACATGAACAAGAGGTTCAGCAGCCACAAAGGCGTGTACAACAAGAATATGTGAGACCAAGGACATCGACAGAACATCAACAAAATCAGGTAAGTTGAAACAACGGTGTAGTCGAATAAAAAAGCTTATCGTACAAATGTTCACAGGAAAAAGAAAAGAAACCAGTGGCACAGATTTTACGAAAATATCGCGAAGAAAATGAAGATGGCAGCATTACATGGGGATTCGAAAACGACGATGGTTCATATAAGGAAGAAATTATCGGAATCGACTGCATAACAAGGTGCGATTAGATTCCACACTTAGGAAAACATCTACAAGCGACGTAGGAACTATGTTTACAATATACCCCGCCGACGTATTATATACGTGGTGAATGTATTATCGACTTTATTTAAGTATTGTGTAGTATGCCATACGTAACGAGAGTGTTATGAGCTCACATAATACGTGTACGGCACTCGTGATACGTGCACGGTGGATAAAATACGTCCACGGCGTATATAAACACAATTCCTACGTCGCTTGTAGATATATTTCTCAGTGCACAATTTCGAGTAGGTTTCATTGTGGTGCATAATTGTGGTTTGACTTTTTTGCAGGGGACGATACGGTTACGTTGACCCAGATGGTATGAAGCGAGAATACACATACGAAACAGGCATTCTGTGTGATCCGAATAAAAAAGACTTAGAAGATGACGAGGAATTACCGGGTGGCAGCTACATCGACTATCAAGAAAACGCTATGGTGTTCCCAAATGGCGATCGAATTAACTTAAGTACATTGGCCAAAAACAAAGCCCGCAAACCAGCAGGTCAAGCAATTTATCGAAATTAAAAGAAAAGTTATATTTAGTGCATTTGTAAATTTTATGTATGAATGCTCACACTGTGAAAGAAATTAAATTATTTTTTGTGGAAACTGGATTTTAAATGTAAATGATGCGTTCTATTAGATATTGCATGAACTGAACATGCGTACCTGGCATTTAGTCTTAGCCGCACGACCCCCATGGGTGAGGAATTTGAGAACACCGAACCGAGCCGAGGTTCTCCCAGTGCCTAAAATAAGGATCTTTTGCCGGTGGGGAAATGTCTTTTGCTGAGATAAGCATTTTTCGCCGGGAATAGTGATTATGTGGGACAAAACGTTTTCAGCAAAATTTTCGTGGGGAGCAAACGAAATGAGATGTAATGGAGATGCGCCTCAGGCAAAAGTTTAAGTTGTCGTATCTTGCGATTCACTGATTTGTTCACACGGAATTCGTCACGTAACTGAGGACAGCGTATACGACCGATCAAAACATCGAACACAAAAACTGCAGTCAAACTAATCGTTCTACGCGATAGGGCTCAATATTGATGGACTGACAACGCGACACGTATGAGGGAAGACGAAACTTCGCATCCCGCTGAACCGACCGCCTCAGAAACTTCTTTTGTATGGACTCAATCTTACTACTTTAGTTCCGGTAGTAAGGCGTCCAGACAACTGAGGCATATTCAAGATGTGACCTCACATCAGCAAAATAAACACTTTTGAGAGCAGCAACGTTCCGAAAGTTCCTACAAACTCTCTTTAGAGTACGAATACGCCTTAGAAATTACAAGTGCATGTGCCTGTTGAAAGACAGATCTTCCGTAAACGTAATCCCTAAATCACGGATCTCAGCAACCCTTTCGAGAGACGATTGACCAATCGAATACACAAACCGAATCGGGTCGCGCTTCTTAAAAAAAGACATCACCACACATTTCTGAAGCAAATTGCCTAAACACCACATTGCTAGGGCTGACTAGTCACTCTGCAAAGCAATGAAATCAGCAACAGACTTAACACGACGATAAAACTTGAGATCGTCGGTATACAACGATAACTTAGACGACTTGATGGTCAGTGTAATGTCATTAATAAAAATCAGAAACAACAGTGGGCCTAAGTGGCTCCCTTGTGGTACACCCGATGTCACTTCGTATCGATCTGACCTCCATCCTGACAGCTTCACATACTGGGTGCGCTCGCACAGATAGGTACGAATCCAATGCAACAGATGAGAGTGCTCTCCCAGTTCATTCAACTTACGGAGCAGGTAGTCATGGCTAACTCTATCAAAAGCTTTGCTCACATCAGCATATACCACATCAAGCTGGTCAACTTTCTCGACCACCCGAACAGCCTCAGTAACAAAATCCAGGAGATTGGTAGCGGTGGAGCGACCTCTCACAAAACCGTGTTAAAACACTGATATAACGCCATCTAACTCAGCAGTAAGCACATCACATACCATAGACTCAAAAAATTTCCCGAATGTAATGAGAATTACGACTCCTCTGTAAGACGTAACGTCGGAAGATGGGCACAACATAAGACTCTTTCCATCGGTCAGGAAATTTACTAGTCAGCAATAAGTCAAAAATATAGGACAGCGGCGTACTCAATGAGACCGAGCAATTCTTCAAAAAAAGCGGTGAAATATTGTCAGGACCCTCACCGTTACTGACATCGACCTTGTTGAGGGCTTTCACATTCTGATCTTTACTCAGAGACAATGTCCTCAGGTCCATTCTTTTCTCCAAGACGAACCATTTATCACTCAGGTTAGATGAATCTGCGAAAACGCTCTTAAAAAATTCAGCAAATAAATCGTATTTGCTTTGCATTGTTGATAATTTCACGGCGCCTCTGTGCATCTGAGCAGAAAAACCGACTGTTTTCCTCATGGTGCTGGCATACGATCAAAACTTAGAAAGATCAGCGGTCAAATTCTTTTGCGTCTTATCCAAATAAGACTGGAAGGCACGGTGTTGCGCCATCACATCGAACTGGTAGTGAACAAAATTTTATATATAGTTTGCCTTCACTCCTGTAACGCTTATGGGCACGACATTTACGGTTTTTACGGTCTGCAACTCGCAAAATAGCCTAAAATCAATCGTCCAAAACAGACACACAAATAACTATTACATAACTTCCATATTCGTGAGGACAAATTTTTTCGTCGGTGACATCTCCCCCAGCTAACCGTGCAAGTTGTCGCGCCTGCAAATAAGAAAGAGTAAGATTTGGTAAAGATCTGATGACGCCTCTCTAAAAAATTATTCTCTTCAACTTTGCCTTTGAAAGCATCTTCCTAACTGTTATAGTTCTAGAGATATGAGTCATCCCTCCCAATTCTAGAAGGCTGACCTTTGGTCATGGGTCAGTGGTAATACACTGGCTTCGGGGCTATAGGTACCTGGGTTCGAATCGCGTCCCAGGGGAAGTTTCCAAAGGTAATAGCGTCTGACTTTGGATGCGCTTGTGCAGCTTGTGTAAACTGGCATTGTTTTCAAGACATGGTACTACTGACATCAAGGATTGGGGAATTTTTCTCTAAAACTCTGCACTAAGATGCAGTGAGGTGCATCAATGTGCAGTTAGGTCGAACAAAGTGGAGTCAAGTGCACTAAGGTGTACCAAGGTGCAGTAAGGTGGACCAAGGTGCAGTAAGGTGGACCAAGTGCAGTAAGGTGAACCAAGGTGCTGTAAGGTGGACAGTGACGTGCTTTGAAGTGCAGTGCGTTGAGGTGTAGTGAGGTGCACGAAGGTGCTGTTAGGTGTAGTGAGATACATCAAGGTACAGTGAGGTAAGGTGCAGTGTTTTTGGGTTTTATATTATTGATTTTAGGATTTTAGGCAATGGTTCCAACTTTCGAATTCCGGTATGTAAGTACCGTCCTTCGTATAAGGACGTCTAGTAGTCTCTTCTGCAATTAGAGTCTTAATGTGGACAATGGTTGCGACGAAGCACGCGTTCAAGTACCAAAATTATCGCGTTTCATCGCCAATGGGCTCCTCACTGAGGAGTCCTCAGCCAGCGTTATGGTCATTAAAATGTTGCATTAAATGTGTACTGAGTACTAGCATACTAGCGGGATGTTATTTACATTTTTTTCCGATTGAAAATTTAGCGATTGTACAATTTGTGTACAAAAAAATGTCCATTAAGTGTGACTCATTCGATAATTCACACTTTTACACGAAATGTACATTTGTCACTTATCAATCAGAGAAAAATGTGAATTTGTCTACCCATTTGATGCACACTTAATGAAAAACGACGTCGGAAAAGTTTGTTATGGCGAGATAATTTTTTAACACCCGTAAACACCTTTGGAAACTATTAATTTATCTCAGTAGCGAAACGCTTATCACTTGCCGATTATCAGCCGCTATTTCATACCTTCCCATAGCGAATTCAAGAGACTTTGCACTCACTCATCCGAATTCACATTATCTTACAAATGAATCGAAGAGTTATCACACATCACACCCACAAATTTGGAGAAACTTTCCTTATCACATCGAAACAAAGAACCAAAATAACTCAGCGTCCATCTGAATGAAAATTATGATTTACTACTAATAACGGGATGATTAGTAGAAGTTGAAAAATTTATTGTCACGCTGCGATCTATCCATCCAACACTTAAACGTTATCTTTTCTTTGTTGGAATGAGCTTATGAGAAAAGCTTCATTGATGCATGAGCGTCGTTATCAGAGTCCGTTAATGGTCATATAAAAGGCAGGTATTTTCATTCCGTACTTTAGTAACTCGGTATTCGCTATATTTAAGTTACAAAAATGGTTTCCGTATTGAAGGCGGCAGTTGTGCTGCTAAGTGTAATCTGGTGTTGTTCTGGGTCTCTTATACGCACGGAAGAACACAGACATAACCAGAGAAATGCATTAATGTTTCTGCAAATAATGGAGGAGAATCTGATCAATGAAATAAGAAACTTCACCGCAACTGGATATAGATCGCCACTATTTGATTTGTGGTCGAAGCATGTGCCTTACACTGAAGAAATGACTCGTGTAGAAGTTGATGATTATCCGTTAGTATTTCCACAAGCTTCGAAGGAGCGTTTTATTCGCTTTCAATTAACATTTATTTTCAATGAAATAGACCCGAGTTGGCAATCATTGGGTGTTTAGCCTGTCGAACATATCTCGCATCACTCATTCGGGACATCCGAGCTGGAGTGCCACTACAGGACGTAGCAGACTCAGCTAACTCAATTTGTTTGCTACTGATGCCGTTCGAACCCCATGTCTGCAGAAGTCTCATCGATCTGAACGCAGAGAGTCTGTACTTCATCGTCCTAAATAGACCTTTGTTGGGACAGAACGAAGTTTGCGGTTTAATTTTACAAGGTGAATGTGGAGCTGTTGATCCGATGTTTAATTTTGCCGTCAGTGTTAGTCCACACAATCCTATAACGGCACCCAAAACTGTAACGGCTCCTCGTGCTCCCGATGAACTACGAATCATTCACATCTCGGATATTCACTACGACGAAAATTTCTTAGCTGGTGGAATAAATAATTGCCCGAATCCCGTTTGTTGCAGACGTGTCTCAGGAGTGGCACCAGATCCAGCTAATCGAGCTGGTCCATGGGGTGACTATAATGTAAGATTACAAATCTTTTTGATTTAGTTAATGGAAATGTTGCGGAAAATAGTTAGTTTGTCACTGTGATCACCACAAGCTGTGTACGGTTGCTTTTTGGTAATTTCGCGAGTAAGCGTCTAAAATCAACCGACATTTTCACATGCACAGGAACGAACACTAGAGAAACATTTTGAAAGTTCCTTCATTTTGTCCCCGAAACAACGCGTGCAAAATCCGTTTTGTTTTTAGTGTAAATCGGTTGTTTTTCAAAATCGGTTGGAAATGAGCTAAGATATCAAGGTTTGAGAATGTCATTTCTCCATGGATCTTCGATTTTTCTATTGTTCTCATTATTGTGAAAAGTTTTTCTGTATACATCAGAGTGTTTGGTTGTGACAGAAAACATTTTCCAATCACTTGGGAGGAAAAGTTGCATTCCGCGGTATGTGGACCAACTCGATCTCACTATTACAGAAAAATATCTTTCAAAATACCATAATACACACTTGATGTGTACTTTTTGCTTGGGCTTCGTGTGTATTGAGGCATGTTGAAATATACTATTTTTCTGATCTGTCGGTCTCTATCTATTAATAATTTTCAATCTCGAGAACTAGACAGCCGATCTTCCTGAAATTTTCAGCAATCGTCAGTCTCGGCCACAAATGAAAAATTTCATAGGCCGCTTTTGAAGGAAAACTTGAAAAGTCGTGACAATAGCAAAGTAGTTGGTTTCTTCGGAAAAGTTATAGAGATTCATGCGAAAAATTTTTTTCGGAGAAAATTTTTTTTAGGAGAAAATTTTTTTCGGAGAAAATTAATTTTTAAGGAGAAAATTTTTTTCGGGGAAGTTGTTTTTTTAGAAGGAAAATTTTTTCGGAGAAATTTTTTTCAAGAAAATAGATTTTCGAGAAAATTTGTTTCGAAGAAATGTTTTTTTCGAGAAAAATTTTGTTCGTAGAAAATGTTGTTTTTAAGGAGAAAATTTTTTCGGGGAAAACTTGTTTTTTTCTAGTTATAGAAGGAAAATTTTTTTCGGAGAAACATTGTATTTCGAAGAAAATTTTTTTTTCGGAGAAACTTTGTTTCGAAATCGTTTTTTCGGAGAACCATTTGTTTTTCGAAGAAATGTTTTTTGGTCGGAGAAAATTTAATTGTAAGGAGAAAATTTTTTTTCGAGGAAATGGCTTTGTTCTAGTATAGAAAGGAAAAGTTCTTTCGAAGAACATATTTTTCGGAGAAAATTTGTTTCGAAGAAAGTTTTTTCGGAGACAATTTGTTTCGAAGAATTGTTTTTGTCGGAGAAATTTATTTTTCTAAGTAAATTTTTTTCGAAGAAATTTTCTCAGATCGAACTTTTTTCGGAGAAAAATTTGTTTTCTGGGAAAAATTTTTTTCGGAGAAAAAGTATGTTTAGAGACAATTTTTTCCGGAGAAAATTACTTTTTAAGGAGAAGATTTTTTTCGGAGAATGATTTTTAAAAGAAACGTTTTTTCGGGTAAATTTTTTTTTCAAGTTATAGAAAGGAATTTTTTTTTTCTGAGAAAAATGTTTTTTCGGAGATAAAATTTTTTCGAAAGAAAATGTTTTTTCGAGAAATTTGTTTCGAAGAAATGTTTCTTCTCGGAGAAGTTTTTTTTCAAAGTAAATTTTTTTCGAAGAAAATTTTTTCAAATAAAATTTTTTTCGAAATAAATTTTTTTGGGAGGAACATTTTTTCGTTTTGAAAGTTTTGAAAAATTATTCCGCCGGTGGGTCTGGCGTTTTGAACACAACGTAATTTTTTTTTTAAAGTCGTGCAATGTTTTTGAAGGAATAAAAGTTTAGCCACAAGCTAACATTCAACTCAAACAAATTTTTGCGTATTAAGAGCGGTAGCGTCACCTCAAACGATATCATTAATTTTGAAAGCGGACTTACGGACTGCGTCACAATTTACCTTTTAAGTGGTTTTTGTATGCTATTATTTATTAGACACGCAACTTGATCAGAATAAATACAAATTTTTCTTCAGTGTAATACTCCATGGCAAGCATTTGAAAATACATTACAACGAATTCGAAATGCACATCCACAAATCGACTTTATTTACCACACCGGCGATATGGTTGATCATGGTATTTGGGAGACCACTCAAGCTGGTAACATCCGAGTCATTGGCAGAATATTTGATTTGTTCAGACAAATCTTTCCGAATGTTCCTGTTTATTCTACCATAGGAAATCATGAAGGTAACGTCGAAAACGCAATAGTTGTGCGAATGCTTAGCATGTGTGTTTCAAAAAAAGAGTGACAGGGTGTGACAGAGTGACATTCCAGCGTTAGTCTAGCTACATGTAACTTTAACTTTGAAATATCTTGGAATATACCAAAGATACAGAACAAACCTTTTTCTTAGCTGCATAACGTCACACAATTTTGTAGATCATCAAAAAGTTGTAGGACTCGTAGTTTCGAAGATACAGCTGGACTGAACGCTGAAATATCCCCAGAATAACTTTCGCAAAGTTCAAGAATTTTCTTTTTCACTTTTCAGCTCATCCAACCAACTTGTAAGTTTAGCTATCCTTTAGCAAGATCACATTGTATAAAATACCAACACTTAGGTTTGCTCCTTCAACCATTGGTCAACCATCGTTCTCCACGAGATGGTTGTATGATTTCCTAGGTATGAACTTTACAATCAAAATCAACCAACGAAAATTAAAAAAAATCAATTTCATAGCAACCAATTGGCAAAATCATGGGTGGATAAATGCAGCCGCCGCAAACACCGTCAGGGCTGGAGGTTATTACACCATGTTGATTCGTCCCGGTTTCCGTTTAGTCGTTTTGAACAACAACGATTGCTACATTTACAACTGGTGGGTGATGTACAGTCGTACGGAAATTGCTGGTGCTTTGCAATGGTTCCATAATACTCTTCTGGATGCGGAAAGGAACAACGAAATGGTTCATATTCTAGCACACATTCCGACTGGAGGTGGCAGTTGTTTCCAATTTTGGTCGCGTCAATACCGCCGTATTATTGACAGATTCCATATGATTATCGGGGCTCAATTCAATGGACATTCGCATAGAGACGAGTAAAGATAATCTTTACTATTCAGTTCCTCATTCCATCTGCATTTTGCCTTTTGCAGATTCGAAGTAAATTACGATGTTGCTACAGGAACCCACGCTGTTAATGTTGCATGGAACGGAGGATCTTCTACAGCTTATACTCACGTAAATCCCAACTATCGATTGTACTACGTCGATCGCACACATTACGTAAGCAAATGTTTTCAATGACTGAAAAAAGTCACGTGTATCTTTCGTTCATACAGCAAGTCAACGAGGCTGAGTCATTCATCTACAGTATTTCGGAAGCAAGAAATAATCCAGCTGTTCCACCTCGTTGGTTCCTGCACTATTCTTTCAGACAAGCGTTCGGAATAACCAATTTCTCACCGGCTGGCATTGATCAACTAGTATTCAACATCTCGAGAAACCGTAACTTAGGCCGAACGTTGTTCCGATTTAGAGTCAAGGATGGCGACCCACGAATGCAAACTGGTTGCGATGATGACTGTTTGCGTAGCCAAGTTTGTTCACTTGTACTGAACGAACACGCCGATAATCGCAGATGCAATCAAGTTCTATCAGTTTTCGGTACAATTGCTTAGACTCCATGGCGTAAAACTGCAACGTGAAATGATGTCAAACATTAGCGAAATATAAGAAAATTATATGTTCCCGATGTATTCTGGTTTATGGGTTAAATATTAAAACATACTCTGAATTCACTGACCTTTTTTAGCAACAGACTTATTCCAAATCTTTGATTATTTGATACCTCAATTATTGCTGAATCTCATGTACGGCTTGCCACTCGCGGCCAAAATGAAATCTAAATAAATATTTCCTTATGAAATTACGTCGAATTTGAAAAAAAAAAACCAAAGGAAATTTTTGGGCTAGGGCCGACCTTAGAATCGACCCAGAGCCCTAAAGAGTGACATCGCAAACATACTTAAACAGACAAAAAAGTTCCTCCACAACAAAGCAATTTTTTTGACCTCTGGCCGGCTTCGCCTCGGACCGACATCTGACATCTCTTAAAATATCTTCATACGACACTGGTATCGATTTATTTTGGGGTTTGTCTATTTCGATAGTTCTTCGCAAAAAGTATAGTGTGCACCTCGTCGCACAATCATGCCCGCAGCGCCAACTCAAAAACCTTCCTGCTTCTACCTATTAATCATTTTCGATCTCGAGAACAGGCCAGCCAATCTTCCTGAAATTTGTATTGAACGCCAGTCTCGGCTTTCATAGGCCGCTTTTCCGGGAAAATTCGTGACGTCTGGAAAAATGGTCAATTTTTTAGATTTTATAGGTTTTGCAAATTTTAGCTCCGGAATGATCATGCCCGCAGCGGGAAAATTCTGGAAAAGTAGTGGCATGGGAAAAAGTGGTCAATTTTGAGGGTTTTTCACGTAGTGCACGGAGTTTTCGAATTTTAGCTCCAAAGTGACAATACCTACAAAGTTGGTTTCTTCAGAAAAGTTTTAGAGTTTGATCAGGAGAATTTCTTGCGATCTTAAGAAAATGGCTGCCAGCAGCTAAACCGGCGCCATCTTGAATTTTCTCAAGCGATAAATTAAGTTTTTTTTGGTTTTCGAATTTTAGCTTCGAAATGACAATACTTAGAGAGTTGGTTTCTTCATGAAAGGTATAGAGTTTGATCAGGAGAATTTTTTGGGATTTTTAGAAATCTGCCAAAGTGACACCATCTTGGATTTTTGTTAGGTATAAAATATGGTTCTTTGGGTTTTCGAATTTTAGCTCTGGAATGAGAATACTTAAGGAGCTGGTTTCTTTTAGAAAGTTGTAGAGTTTGGTCAGGAGAATTTTTTTGTATCCTAAGAAAATGGTTGCCAGCTGTCGTAGCGGCGCCATCTTGGATTTTCGTTTATGCTTTTTCGGTTTTCGAATTTCTTCTAGTAGGTTATAGAATTTGGTAAGGAGAATTTTTTAGCATTTTAAGAAAATGGCTGCCAACTGTCAAAGTGACACATACCATCTTGGATTTTTTTGCTAAATTCTGAGTGAGAAGAATTGGTGACACGAAGTGTTCAGAAGGCAGCCGTAGGTGCCACGAAGTGTTTCGAAGGCAGCCGAAGGTTCCGCGAAGTGTTCTGAAGGTAGCCGAAGGTGACACGAAGTGTTCCGAAGGTAGCCGAAGTCGACACGAAGTGTTCCGAAGGTAGCCGAAGTTGACACGAAGTTTTCCGAAGGCAGCCGAAGGTGACATAAAGTATTCTGAAGCTAGCCGAAGGTGATACGAAGTGTTCCGATGGTAACCGAAGGTGTTGGAGAAAAAAATTTTTCGGAAAGAAAATTTTTTTCTGAGAAAAATTTTTTTGGAGAATAATTTTTTTTTGGAGAAAATTTTTTTCGGAGAAATTTTTTTAAGGACCATTATTTTTTCGGAGAAATATTTTTTTTTGGAGAATTGTTTTTTCGGAGAAAGAGTTTTTTTGGAGAATTGTATTTTTTTCTGGAAAAATTTTTCGCCCTGAGAAATTTGTTTGAAGAAAAACTTTTTTTGGAGAAAAAATTTTGTTGGAAAAAAATGTTTTGTTAAAAGCCCTTTTTGTGAGAAAAGTTGTTTTGGAGAGATGTTTTTTTCGAAAAAAATTTTTTTTGGGAGAAAAATTTTTTTTGTCTGAGAAATTTTTTTTCGGAGAAAAAAGTTTTTTTGACAAAAAATTTTTTTTGAAGAACAAAGTTTTTTTTTGGAGAAAAAACTTTTTTTTCTGAGAAAGTTTTATTTTGGAGAAAACTTTTTTTGGAAATTTTTTTTTTTTTCAGAAACAATTTTTTTCCGAAGACAATTTTTTTCGGACAAATTTTTTTTCTGAGAAGAATTTTTTCGGAGAAATTTTTTTTAAGAAAACTTTCTTTTCTAGAAATAGAAAAAATAGCAAAATTTTCACATGAATTTTAGTTATAACAAGTGAAAAAGTGTGACACAGTCCGTAATTTCGCTTCCAAAATTATTGATATCGCTTGAGGTGACGCTATCAGAGCCTATTTTTGAGAAAATTTTCTCAAATTTTCTAAAAATTTATAAGAACTTTGTGTTTGGTGGCCAATAAAGACATAATAGTATGATCAACATAAGTACCTAGGGCTGAATTTTCAACACACCCGTTTAAGCTTCATTTGCTGAGCTACGAACTATATTATGATTCAGAGTACTCTTCATATCGATTATTAATAATTTTACACTTATTTTAACTTATTTGAAAATTTAAGAAGATATTTTCTCAAAAATACGCCCTGCTGATAATACGCAATTTGTTTTAATTAAATGTTAGCTTGTGGTCAAAGTTAAACGAAACAAAGGACAAACAAAATTGCATCACTTTTTTTAAAACAAAATTACGTTGTGTTCAAAAAATTGCGACAACGAAATAACTTTTCTCTACTTTCAGTTTTCACACGCAAAAATTTAAATTTACGCAAAGCAATCTAATTTACAAGTTTTATTTTTGCAGCGGGAAACCCTTTTAAGAGGTTTTTGTATGCGATAGTTATTTACGTCACAAGGGAAGAACCGAAAGTGCTTTTCCAAGTGAAGGTAAACTTACGACTAATGCTACAAAAAGCCACTATTGTGAATCTTGTCACATTTTGATGTAATGAAAACAACAAAGTGCTTAAAAAACAAAATCTCTACATTCTGACTGAATTTCTGCTCCTCGTTCCGAGACCATAAGGGCCAAAAAATTGAGTTTGGAGAGTGCGCAGAACGAGGTTTAAGCTTATGTAACAAAGTAAGACAAAACGCTCAAATAAACGTACATCAAACATAAACGCAAAATGTTTGTTGTTTAGTTAGATCTTCTGAAAATGTGTGACAAATGACTGAAATAAGGAAAAAAGGTTGTGGAACACGTGACGCTTCTCGCTTCTCAGCAAAAACTTGACTCTCTAAGTTGATTTTTCAGAACTTGTTAGTTGTTTCTTCATGGTGTGCTTTCGGATAGTAACACAAGCGAAAGGTGAAACGTTTGAGTAAACACACGGAAAAAGGCAAATATTTTGACAATGTTGCCTGTGTTGATGACGAATATCTTTTTAGACCCGTACGAAGATACGAAGTTTTTCGAAAACAGGGCTTATGCGTTCACCACGACGTTTGTAACCAGTTGAATTTTGACCTGGGAGTAGGGGGAGCATCGATCATGGTCCTTAGATGACGAATCAGTCCGTCCGTATGTCTGTCGACCACGGTGTTGTTGAAAGAGAAAAAAGTTCTTTTGAAAAGGCACCCAAAAATTTGTTGTGGTTTTTGAAAAAGTGACTCCAATAGAGTTCAAAACAGGTTTCACTTGATTCCAATCAGATCCTTCCCCATGAATTTATACGACATTTTCGATTTTTTTTCATCCGTAGGGCTAATTTAAAAAAAAAAAAATCGATTTCTTCTAGTTTTCTCCACTGTAAAGTTTTTAATATTTGAAAAACTTGGAAAAAAAATGTTTGGAATTTTTCGGAAAGGATTTAGAGATCGCGCAATCGCAGAATGCGAACAATACAATTTAATGTCGACGTAATTTCATAAAGCAATATTTACTTAGATTTAGTTCGAGTCTTTTTGTAACGTCTGTGATGCGTACGGGTCCCTTGCATATGCTTTTTTTTCGTAAAATAATATATTTTCACAGCAAACTAAAAACGTGGCACATATGGAATAATGTTTTTCTAACTTTAGTTTAACGAGTAATTCAAAAAAATTGAACGAAATTTCATTCGTAGTCTTTGTTCGCATTCATTAGAAATTCAAATTTTCCAGCCCTCCATCATTTGACGCGTATTTTTAATTGAATCATTTGCTTGTTCAGTGTTACAACAGTTACAACTAATTCATTGGATGAAAAAAAGCCAACAACGGTGAGTTTGAAAACATCTCTGGCCGAAAGTCACTACAAAGTGCCTTCTGGGAGCGATTCCCAGCATAATTGGGAGTTTATTTTATTTACCTAAATACATTGGATGGAATTTGGTTGAGTGTAAGGACTCCCAAATGTGTAACACTCCGAACAAGTTGATTTTTTTACGGGATTCGAATATCATTCGTGAGGAGTTGTTTCTCGTATCCTCATAAAGACAATAGTTATTTACGTAACTAGGAAAAATCTTATGTTTTTGACGAGTGTGAGGTTTGCAGCCCGCTAGTCACACTAGTCAAAAACATATAATTTTTCCGAGTTTCGTACAATATTTTTCATTCCGAGGGTTCAGAAAACTGCTTTTCTGTTTTAAAATAGGACGGAAAACCGTTTTCCGTCCTAGGAATGAAAATATATTAACGTTACTTGGAGCGAAATTGTTTTTCCCACGAAGGTTTTATCCCTTTGCCACAACAAGTGAACAAGTCTATTATCCCAAGAAAATCTCAACCAACACATTTACACTTCTTAGTCATGTGACCTCATACATGCTAGACCTGCCCAAAACTGCATCAGAATAAACGAAAACCATTCCAAATAACTTCTCTCTTTCTTCAAACGTGACGTCGAGAGGCTAACAGACATTCTAACAGGACACTGTTCTCTTAATAAGCACCTGTACACGATGGGCACTGAGCGACAAGTGTGGGGACATCGAATCAGCCGAACACACCTGTAATACCTTTATTATGGCACAAGCAAAATGCTTCGGTTCATATACTAAGAATCCGAAATCCGAAAACGGTGCTGGACTATCTAAATCGTATAAGAAGGGATAACCTCTAAGTGCTGCGAGCATGCACAACGGGCTTATTAGCGGCTTAGGTGCAAGGATCTGCCGCTTGGCGTTCCTACCCACATTTTTCCTATCAAAATTTCCATGCTTTTGTTTCTCGAAGGAGAGAAACAGGACAGTTCTTTCAAGAAAAGTTCCAACACAATGTTTGCCAGGACCAGGAACAACAACAGTATTTGAAACTTATTACGCTGTCAGTTCTCTCCTTTGGCATCGGCAGGGGTTAGGACCGAATGTCCAAAAAAAAATATCCCCAACCAAAATATCCCCAGACAAAATAACCGGAAGTGTACTTAGCGCCGCAGGCCTGAAGTAAACAACCAAAAACAAAAAAGCGGGGTCGAGGGGCGCAGCCCCCGAAACGGGGGTCAAGGGGGAATATCCCAGTACAAGGAAGCAGAACCCCCCAACACACAATATAATATTTAATTAATAATACCTAACTATATTCACCATTTCTGAGTAGACATTACATCTGGGGATATTTTGTCCGTTTTTTGTGGGATATTACATCTGGGGACATTTTGTCCGGGGATATTTTGACTGGGGATAATCGGTCCTAGAGCCGCATCGGCAATGTCGAAGGACATAAATTTTCATGACACAAGCCTACGTCGCGTCGCACTAAACGCGTGGGGCTATAAACATTTTTAGTTTTCCCTAACCGGCTAAAGAACCAGCAAAGGTTTGAGAAAAACTTATCAAATTATTTGTAACTTTTTCAGCAATTTTGAAACACTATATTCGTTAGGTTTCCTACAAAAATGGTATCCAAGGCGATTGTAATAGTGCTTGGCGTGTGTTTTGGACTTGGTGTCTATTTTTTTCTATCAAATAAAAACAATGAGAAAAGTTTCTTTGATTTTGTAAAAAGAATGGGAGAAAGTCTTGTTGCTGACATAAAAAATTTCACTGCATCGGGACATCTATCGCCGTTATTTAAATCATGGACGCAAAAGCCGTTTGTACCTGGGCAATTGAACACCGACATTTCAGATTTTACGTTAGTTAATTTTAAACACGATTTTATTAATTAATTGATTTAAATATTGATTTTTCTTTATCATATAGACCGAAAACAGCATTTCTAACATGTTTAGGTTGTCGAACGTATATCGGCTCAGTCATTCGTGACATACGAGCTGGAGCATCACAGCAGCATATGATTAATGCTATGAGTGCTTTGTGCATGCTTTTGTCGCCATTTGAAAAAATGGTGTGCCTAAACATGATCACAGCAAATATGGAAGCTTTCTTTTTTGTCATCCAGAATCGGCCACTGATAGGATCGAAACAATTTTGCGACCTAGCGTTACAAGGTGAATGCGATCCTGTTGATCCGATGTTTAATTTCACTATTAATGTTAGTCCGCATGAGCCTATAACTGCACCGAAATCCGTAAAAGCTCCTCGTACTGCTGATGAACTGCATATCATTCACATTGCAGACTCTCATTGTGATGAACATTATATGACTGGTGCAGTTAATAATTGTAGAAATCCTGTTTGCTGCAGACGTTCTGATGGAATCGCACCCGATCCAGCCAATCGAGCTGGTGCATGGGGTGATTACAAAGTGAGTGTTTATTTTCCTGAAAGACATCTTCGTCGAGTTACCGTACAGTACCTACTTGTCAAAGGGGTAGGAAAAACAGGTTTTTGGCATGTCCCCATCCGGAGGTATGGGTCATTTTAGGTGCGTTGAATAAGTCGGTTTCCGGGTTTTACAGTACCCCCACCCCGCGTGTGGAAAAAGTGCGGTATCATAGACTCCGGGAAGTTTTGGAACCGGAAAACTGGATACCGGAAAATTGGAGAGAAAAGAGGAACGACCCTTCGAAAATCGGGAAATGACTAAAACTAGAGAAGTGAACAAATATCGATAAATGGCCGAAAAACAAAATTTGACCGAAAATCGAAAATTACTTAAAATCAGGAAGTGACCAAAAATAGGGAAATGACCGAAAATTGGGAAACGACCGAAAAATCGGGAAATGACCGAAAATCGGCAAATGACCGAAAATCGGGAAATTACCGAAAATCGGCGAATGACCGAAAATCGGCGAATAACCGAAAATCGAGAAATGGCCGAAAAACAAAATTTGACCGAAAATCGAAAATTACTTAAAATCAGGAAGTGACCAAAAATAGGGAAATGACCGAAAATTGGGAAACGACCGAAAAATCGGGAAATGACCGAAAATCGGCAAATGACCGAAAATCGGGAAATTACCGAAAATCGGCGAATGACCGAAAATCGGCGAATAACCGAAAATCGAGAAATGGCCGAAAAACAAAATTTGACCGAAAATCGAAAATTACTTAAAATCAGGAAGTGACCAAAAATAGGGAAATGACCGAAAATTGGGAAACGACCGAAAAATCGGGAAATGAACGAAAATCGGGAAATAACCAAAAATCGAAAATTACTTAGAATTAGGAAATGACTAAAAATCAGGAAGTGACCAAAAATAGGGAAATGACCGAAAAATCGGGAAATGACCGAAAATCGGAAAATGACCGAAAATCGGTAAACGAATGACCGAAAATCGAGAAATAACTGAAAAATCAGGAAATTACCGAAAATCGGGAAATGACTGAAAATTGAGAAAATCGGGAAATAACCAAGAATCAGCGAATGACCGAAAATCGGAAAATGAATGACCGAAAATCGGGAAATGACCAAAAATCGGGAAATGACCGAAAATAGGGAAATGATCGAAAATCGGCAACGACCGAAAATCGAGATATGACCGAAAAATCGGGAAAAGACCGAAAATGACCAAAAATCGGCGAACGACCGAAAATCGAAAATTACTAAAAATTAGGAAATAGCTAGGTAAATGACCGAAAATCGGGAAACGACCGAAAATTGAGAAATGACCGTAAATCGATAAATGACCGAAAATCGGGAAATGACCAAAATCGGCGAATGACCGAAAGTCGAGAAATGACTGAAAATCGGGAAATGACTAAAAATCGGGAAATGACCAGAAATCGGGAAATGACCGAAAATACGCAAATGAACGAAAATAGGGAAATGACGGAAAAACGGGACCAAAAATCGGGAAATGACCGAAAATCGGGAAATGACTGAAGATCGAGAAATGACCAGAAATCGGGAAATGAGTAAAAATTGGGAAATTATCAAAAGTAGCTAAAAGGCTTGAAATAGTTTAAATCAGTGAATGACTAAAAATTGCAAAGAGCACTGCTCGCGAATTGTTATAAATTGCTTTCCAAATCTGATACGAGTTTTGCTCGATAATAGCTTCTATTCGCACAGGGATCACGAACGAATTTAGGGAGGTATAAAGGAGCATTTTCACTTAATCTTCAAATAAAAGAGGAGGGTACGTCCAGGTAAAACTGTCTACGAAATTGTGAAATTCGGTTTCCAAAATCGGGAAATTTTAGAACATACCGGGCAAAATCAGGAAATCGAAATCGGATACTGGGAAAAAACATAAATTCCACACGCGCCGACCATCCAAAAACTTTCTTTTTCTTAGCAGTTCTTACAGTAACTCTGCTGAAATCAAAACGAGCTTTTAGTTCTACATAAAGAATGAACGATCCAGCTCCAAGCCCGAAATATTTTTCACGAGGTGCGCATAACGTGTGGTGAGTTTCGACAATAATAATATTTACTTCAGTAGGAAAGAAATGTTGAAAAGTTTTTATGTGAAACTTGTTGAGCACAAGAAAACGTAATCTTTTAAGTTCCTTCCGATTTAATTAGCGCTACATGCCAAAAGTTCACGAAAATCTGAAATCGGTCTGAAAGCATGGTACTAAACACCGCAATCGATTTGTTGCGTCTATAATTTCTTTTCTTTAGTGTAATACCCCATGGGATGCTTTCGAAAATACATTACAACAAATTCAAAGAACACACAAAAAAGTCGATTTGATTTACCACACCGGCGACATGGTTGATAATGGCCAATGGCAGACCAGTCGAGATTACAATAAAATGGTTATCGGCAAAGCGTACGATTTAGTGAAGAAGTACTTTCCCAAAGTTCCAGTCTATCCCATCATTGGAAATCATGAACGTAAGATTTGAATGTTTAAACTTTGTTTCAATGAGCAGGTAAGAGTTAAGTTTCTTAACGATTGCAAATAGCGACGCGTCGTGAGTCAATAATCTTTTTCAGACAAAATAGATCTTTTTCCAACCCGTAAACATCTCCAAATTCAAATGTATGGTTGAGAGTATCTTACGGTGAAGTAGTTTACATGTTGCAGGACTTCTTTAAAACGAATCCGGGATATACAAGGAAAATTCAGATGAATCAAAAGCATTGTATGACCATTCCTCGCAGGCCTTCCCACCGTTTTCACCCACAATCCACCTGACTTAGTCTTTGTTCTGACTATTTCTGGGTCTCTATAAAGCTGGTTGAGCTTATGACTGGCATCGTCTGCCGTCCGTATTGTACGCCAAGTCGAAATCGAAAAATTCATCAAATCATGGGCGCGCGGTAGCGATGCGCCCGTGACGCAAGTCCCCATACGAACAAAAAATTCAGAAATTTTTTTTTCGTAGACTGCGGATCATACGATACAACAATATACGATAAATCATATGTAGAGGTCACCCTAACTTACATTCATTTGCGAACATAGACACATCTCACTTCAAACAAATATGCGGAGTATAACCGTTGGTCAGGCTTACCAACAAAATGGCCGACGGAAGGAAAAATTTTTTCGCTGAAAATTTTTTGGCTGAAAATTTTTTTTCGCCGGAAACTTTCGCAGGAAAATTTTTTTCGCTCAAAATTTTTTCGCTGAAAATTTTTTTCGCTGAAAAATTTTTTTTCGAGGGGAAATTTTTTTTTCGTCAGAAAAATTTTTTTGCCGGAAAATTGTTTTTTTCGCCGGAAATTGTTTTTCGCCGACATTTTTTTTCGCCGACATTTTTTTCGCCGAAATTTTTTTTCGCTTAAAATTTTTTTTCGCCGGAAATTTCTTTGCGTCACGTTTCGATTTTAAAAAGGTTTTTGTTGTGATATTATTTTCTGTAAATGCGTGCTTACTTCGTCAATTTATAGAGTTTGGTCAGGAGAATTTTTTGGGGTCTTAAGAAAATGGCTGCCAGCAGTCAAACCGGCGCCATCTTGAATTTTCCCAAGCAATAAATTAGGTTTTTTTTGGTTTTCGAATTTCAGCTTCGGAATGACATTACTTAGAGAGTTGGTTTCTTCGGGAAAGCTATAGAGTTTGATCAGGAGATTTTTTGGATTTTGGATTTCTGTTAGGTATAGTTTATGATTCTTTCGGTTTTCGAATTTTAGCTCCGGAATGAGAATACTTATAGAGATTGTTTCTTCTAGAAAGTTATAGAGTTTCATCAGGAGAATTTTTTGGGATCATAAGAAAATGGCTGCCAACTGTCAAAGTGACACCATCTTGGATTTTTTGCTAAATTCTGAATAAGAATACCTAGACAGTTGGTTTCTTCAGGAAAGTTATATGAATCACTGAGAAGAATTGGTGACGCGAAGTGTTCCGAAGGTGACACGAAGTGGTCCGAAGGTAGCCGAAGGTGACACGAAGTGTCCCGAAGGCAGCCGAAGACGACACGAAGTGTTCCCAAGGCAGCCGAAGGTGACATGAAGTGTTCCGAAGGTAGCCGAAGTCGACACGAAGTGTTCCCAAGGTAGCCGAAGGTGACACAAAGTATTCCGAAGGTAGCCGAACAATTTTTTTCGGAAAAAAAATTTTTTTGGAGAATTTTTTTTTTCAAATTTCTTCAAAAAAATTTTTCTCTGAAAAAAAAATTTCTCCAAAAAAATTTTTCTCCGAAATTAATTCCTTTCTGCTACAATATTTCAAAAAAAAAATGATTTTGCAACGTGATCTTGATCTGAAGATACAGATTTTATTCGTGAAAAAGTTCTCTGTCACCTTGTGTTCTGATTTTCGTTGACTTTCTCGCAATGTTATACGATACTTAAAACTTCGTCCGGATTTGTGCATTTCTTCCGTATTTTGACGCCTCCTTCTTTTGACATCTCCTGATTGCGTCAACCTGATTTTGACGCTTCCGTATTTGGACTCCTCTGGTTTTTTCGTCCTGATTTTGACGCCTCTGGATTTTGTGCCTCCGGATTTGTAAGCGACACCCCCCACCATGAATTTGACCGCAAGTCCGGACATTCTTGACATATTTGAAAAGGACGTGGTAAAATTTTTCTATTCTTTTCCACAAAAATTGTGAACTACTTTATCGACGCGACGGTCCTGACCAGGGCCTAATATTTGGGAATTAATTGCCAATTGTTAGGCCTTGGTCAGAACCATGAAAAATTGTGGTCAGCGATTCGCTTGGGTAGTCCGAAATACTTGACTTGATTCACATAGTTTGTTTTCTTCACTAATAATTTCACTCGATCTGTGTGTCGATAGACAACATAATTTCAATGAATAGGGGAAACTAGTTCTTTCATCAATAAATTCACCTATACTGCTTTTGAATTAACAGAAAATGCGTGGGTTAACTTCTAAATAATGGGTTGGGCTGATTGAGCGGAAATTATGCAATTCGGTTAAATTTTTGCTTCACAATATTTAAACATTTCTCGTCCGATTTTTCCAGATCATCCAACCAATTTGTAAGTTTGGCTTTGCATGTATAAAATCACATTATGTATTCAATTGATATTTAGGTATGCTCCTTCAACTATTGTGAAAGAATCGCTCTCGTCAAGATGGTTGTATGACTTCCTAGGTATTGAAGTTCAACACTGCATACTTTAACGTGAAGCTTACATAATTTGCCTTCACAGCAAACAAATGGCAAAGTCTTGGATGGATAGACGAAGCTGCTGCTAAAACTATACGAATTGCAGGCTATTATACAATGTTGGTTCGTCCCGGTTTTCGCGTGATCGGATTAAACAATAATGACAACTACGTCTTCAACTTTTGGGTGATGTACAGTCGCACAGAAATTGCTAGCGCTTTACAGTGGTTTCACGATACTCTTCTTGAAGCGGAAAGGAACAAAGAAATGGTTCATATTTTAGCACACATTCCGATTGGAGGCGACCACTGTTTGGGATTTTGGTCGCGGCAATATCGAAGAGTTATTGACAGATTCCATAAGATTATTGGTGCACAATTCACTGGTCACACGCACAAAGATGAGTAATAAGAAATGTCCCTTTTTTCTATTCTTGTTTCTTCATCATTCATATTTCTAAGATTCGAAGTAAATTACGATGTTGCAACAGCAAGTCACGCTGTTAACATTGCATGGAACGGTGGATCGGTCACTACTCTTGTAAATATTAATCCTAACTATAAAATGTACTACGTCGATCGTACATATTACGTAAGAAATGGATTGATTTCAATAAGTATATTATGTTACGAGCATCGTTTGTTTATATAGCAAGTCAACGAAGCTGAGTCGTACATCTACAGCATTTCGGAAGCAAGAACAAACTCAACAGTTCCGCCCCGCTGGTACAAGCAATACAGTTTTGGAGAAGCGTTTGGAGTTAATGATTTCTCACCAGCTGGCATCAGTCAAACGATTTTCAATATCTCCAAAGATCGTAATTTAGCCCGAAAACTTTTCAAATATCAATACAAGGACGGAGATCCAATAGTTCGAAAGGGCTGCAATGATCTTTGCTTACGAAAACTACTTTGCGATCTAGTAACGAATGAAAGCGGAGATCGCCGGACTTGCTTGAAAGTCCTCGCTGTGTACGGAACCGTTGCTTAATTTCCATGATGATGTAAAGTATTAGCGAAATATAAGACATTTTTGTGTTCCTAATATACTACTATTTTTGGTTAAATGCTTTGTTAGTTTCATTAGTTCTTTTGGCAGCACCAACAGAAGACCTTAAGGCTCGTTCATAAAGTATGTCACGCAAAAACGACGTTTTTAAGACACCCCTCTTCGTGGTCACACTTGTGTCACATGAGCCGAACGTACAATGATTGGCCTACGTTTGGGCATCGACATTTGTACGCCACACGTGCGTGTTTGTGGTGCGCGTGTAGACAGAAAAGGATAACTTGGTCTAAAGTGTAAGAAGAGCGGGAGATGGTCAAGACACTCAGAGTTAAACAATATAATAAAAAAAGCTCTAGTGACAGCGGATGTGCCAGTGAAATTGGAACCACCAAGTTATTTCAATAAAGACGGAAAAAGAGTGAATGGCACTAGTTTGATCCCGTGGGATAGAGGCCAATCCCTGGAGAGGTATGCTACTTGCACTCGCCGCTAGTAACTTAAAGTTTAGCTCGGGTAATGCAGCCTGAGAGAGGTTTGGAGTCGGTAAATACTTCGGTAGTGACGAACCGAGGGGTTCACATCTCAGTACGAAGAAAAGGCCCTTTTCAGGGCCAATGGGTTACAAGTAAACAGCCTCCACGCGCGTATCCTGGGTGAGTGTACACAAAATTGATGTCCACTCAACGAATTATCGATAAAATTTCTTTTTAAAGCGCCTAATTTGCCTAATGTAGACTGTTTAAAGCGCCGAATATATTTTCATGGTAATTTCCATTCTTTCTCCACTCTTCCAACACCATTTCACCACACCACTCATCCAGCCCTATTCAGCCTTACTGAGCCCTATGCAGCACTTTCCGACAATTTCTAGTACCAAAAAAGTTAAAAAAAAAGAAAAAATTTTTGAGTACTATGATTACTACTGACTACTGATTATTGGTGGTGGGGTGGTCCCCAATCATTACCACTACCTACCACCCCTTCCCACACCTGACCAGAAATCTTAAGTTTTTCCATCTAAAATACATTCAGCAATTATAGTTCTTTCATGCAATAGAATGATCCTGGATCTTGAATCCGAAGTACGCAGCCTTCAAAAAGTTGCAACAAGTGGAAGACTGCATTTTCGGCTAGGAAGCCTGGGATCAAAAATGATGTAAGGCAATGTAAAGGCCAATAGCACGCACTCCTTAGAAAAATAATTTTCAATTTGACACCAGGCTGCGTACTTTATCATGGCTCGACGGCACAGAGCAAGGGGAAAATTACTTCATAATAATCTTAAAATAATCCCAAATAATCTCAAATAATCCCAAATAATCCCAAATAATCCCTAATAATCCCAAATAATCCTTAGAAAAAAAAAGTAATTTACCTCTTGGCACAGAGTAGGCAGCCTGGTGCCAAAAATTGAAGCATATCACTATGACGGCACTGACGAATGATTCACAACGCATTAATTGTTGTCTTGACACCAGACTACCTTCTTGAGCAATGCTCGCTTAAATGTAGAAGGCAGAAAATTGGTGCGTTGTGAAACATTCGTCAATGCCGTCATAGCGATATTCTTCAAATTGTTGGCACCAGGCTGCCTTCTTTTTCATTGTTTAAGGTTACATAGAGGGCATCCTGGTGTCAAAAAAAAAAAGTTTGCTCCGTAATGTAGCCCCATTTGTGCAAGTGGTAGCCACATCTACCATATCCAGTGCGAATTTGATTTAGGGTAGTCCATTGCTTTTTGGGTAAGTCGAATCCAGGTACTCGTGTGGAGGGATCTTCAATAAGACCATTCGCGTCGGCGCTAGTATTCAACCATTCCGTCCACCATGTCAAAGTTCTGTGCGTCCAGACTGATTGCGGTCTTGAAAGCTGGATTTCTAGATTTGAGTCTATTGGCTTGTCGTATGTCCTCGTGTAGATGTATAGAAAGTTGTGCATTTCGCAGAATTTTTTCATATTCTTTCGCTAGCGCATTTTGTCTCCGTAATTGGGGTGGTGCAATACTTGCGAGCACCGGCAGCTATTCCGTGGGAGTAGGCAGAACGGCTCCGCTTATCGTTCGGAAGGTGTCCTTCAGTTGGGTGTCGACTAAGTTGGTATGAACGCTATTTATCCAGCAGAATTCCACAGCGGAGATAACTAACGCCGGAGCTGATGTAGGTAGGGTTCCAGCGTTGTTCCACAGGGCTTGTGAATGATGTTATTCCGAGTTTTAACTTTACCTGCAGTGCTTTTTTAATGTTAATGAGTGATTTGGTGTGACGCCGAGATACTTCGGGTACGGGTTGTGCCTTACATTTTGACCGAAGAAAGGATGTAGTTGGCATATTTGTTGGCCAGGTGGAACGTTATTGATTCAGTTTTTGCTAGGTTGGGTTTTAGGCATCACTTCTTTAGGTATTTTTCCAAAACAGCTAGATCGGCACCCAGCTTTTCCTCGCACTCCGTGAAACTCTCTGCTTGGACTGTAAGCGCGTTATCATCGGCGCAACTTTTGCAATATTGTAGAGAAAGTTGAGAGGATAATTTTCGGCCATGAAAGTAGTAGCCGGCGCGCTTCGGTTTGTCGGCGGCGGCGGCTCAAAAAATAACTTTTGATATGTTGTAGTGGAAGTTGAGAAGATCATTTTCGACCATGGGAGTAGTAGCCAGCGCGCTTCGGTTTGCCAGCGGCTGAGGCTCGAAACAAATTCTATGTATAATTCTACTTCCAAAAAAATTGATATCACGTTCACCCTCTATTAAAAAGAAAATGTGACGCAAGTCCTCGTCCAATCTCTCAAAACAACTAATATCAACTTGGGTGACGCTTAAAGCTTCGGAATGCAAAAAATTCTGTTGAAATATTTTCATATTCGATTAAAAAAATGCGTCACAAACCCCAACGTAATAATTTTTCTGCGCTTCGTAGGAAGTACAAAAGGGTCCTACAGAACAGGAGAATATTCAAGAAACCGTTTTGGGCCGGACTTTTTAAAAAAATTTCTTTTGCCTCTTCGGACAATTCCGGCTAAAGCTAATTCTACGATTTTTCTTCCGAATTTAGGTATTTCGTTTCTGAACGGGAACACATATTCCGGGTGGTAGAACTCTTTCCTTGTATACAATTAACTTTCAGTATTTTGTGCGATGCCTCGATAACTGCACATAATAAGGAGCTAAATAAAAAAACATTTTTTTGCAAAGAAAATGTATTTTCCTTAACCAGAAAGTTGTTTAATACTGTCTTGTTCTTCGTTGCGGTGGAATACGATTTGGTGGAGTAATGTTGATATCCATGTAATCTCCAATATTGAATTTTGCTTGAGCTAATGTCAACGTATCGTCGGCATTTCGTTGTCCAGAGCATGTAACACCAATGTCTCTCATACGATATCCAGGACCAAATGGTTCTGGTTGTACTAGCGCGAAATCGAAATAAGTTCCTTTTCGTCTAGTTTCCGGATTCACATCACGAACAAGTGCTGTAAGTCTGTAAAAAAATTAATGTACAACTGACGCGTTATGACGTGGGAAATAGCCACATCACTCAGTAAAAAACGCTGTGCACAAACCTAATTTAAACGAACCGTATGTCAACAAAAACAGATAACAGAACGAACGAAAAGTTTATTGTACCCATATGGTTCACCTTCAAGTTATTTTGTAGAAAAACATTTCTCTAAATTCCTATTGCTAGCTAATAGCCCGTACGTCGTTTGAAATATCCAGAGAAATTATTGACTCAACCAGAGAAATGGAAATACTTGAAAGATCGGGCAGCCCGAACACTCCAACGCACGCCCGATGCCCGAAGATTTTTTCAAATGCCCAGAAAAATTATGCCCGTCCGTACTTTGTACAGTCGGGCGCGGGCGGGTCTCGGGAGGCCCGAAATTTTGGGGGGCCCGCTCACCTCTACCTCAAATACGAATAACGAACAGAAATTCTGCGACAAAGAACAGGAAGAGAATCGTAAGATTATTGTGCAACGTCTCGTTTCAACCATTTAAAACAAAAATCCAAGCGAGCGGTAAATGACTCACTAAAATTATGTGAAAAGGTTTAAGATTTTTACGGACTTTTGTGATTTTTAAATGACTTTTTTTGGATTTTCATTAAATTCTACGTTAATATTAAGCCCCAATTAGCCAAATTCTTCCGCGGAAATTCGTCCGCGGAAGAATTTTGGTGAATTGGGAGTGAAAATTAAGATTTAAATGATTTAATGATTTTTAAAGATTTTTTCAACTTGTGACAAGATGTCAAAATACAAGAGAATATATGGAAAAAATGGATAAAAGACAAATAAGAAAAAATACCCGTGAAGTGTCGCCAAAGTCAAATTGCCAAAAAGGAACTTTGGCGTTTCTTCACACTCACACCCTACCTCAAGCGAAAAAAAAGTTTTTTCGAAGGATCAGTTCAGATACAAAGGAACGCTTTTACTGAGTCCACTAAGGCCCATTCACTCCTTCCAATACTCTTTCTTCGGGTACCCTTCGAAAATGTTTCTTTTTGCTTGATGAAAACCGTGAAAAACCATAAAAAATTCGGGAAAAATTTTTGCACTGCCTACCGAGCTTCCATTAATTACAGGTATACTCATTGTTTGGGTACCCCTTCGAAGAACCTTTTTTCGCTTTAGTGATTTTTTTCTGGTTTCTACACACATTGGATAGCCGTGAAATATCGCAAAAAAATTAATCGCCAAAATGTGAAGTATCGCCAAGGAAAATCTCCAAAGTGTGAAATATCGCCAATAATTTTTAGACCGGTACGAAGAACGAAGTTCTTCGAAAAGGGTCTTATGCGTTTACGACGACGTTTGTAACCAACCCAATTTCGACCGGGGAGTAGGGGGAGCATCGATCATGGTCCTTAGATGACGAATCAGCAATAAAAAAAATGTCCGTCCGACCGTCCGTCACCGCGATAACTTGAGTAAAATTCAACCGATTTCTTTTATAGGCTTGAATCTGGGCGCTGCCAGCCCAAGGGCCGCTGAGCTAGGGCCGTTTAAGTTGTTTTTAGTCTTTTGTTCATAACGCGAGTAAATCTTTTCCGATTTTCATAAATTTTTTTTTGTTGAATGATCTGGTCATGGCTGACAATTTATGGAAGAAACTTTTTGTATTTGAGTTTTATATGGTAGTGAGAGCTGGGTGGACTGCGGATATCTCGTGCATGACCTGGAGGTTTCTGATATGAGGGTTCTTAGGAGTATAGCGAAAGTTAATTGGAGGGAGCAGTGGGATAATCACATTAGGAACGGCGACATTAGGGAAAACTTGGGGATTTCGTCAGTGGAAGAGAAGGCAAGGGCTAGTCGTCTGCGCTGGTTCGGGCACGTTCAAAGGATGGGTAATAACAGGCTACCAAAAAGGATCTTAGGTGCACAGGTCCCGGGGGTTATGACAAGAGGTAGACCAAGGAGAAGGTTTATAGACTCTATTAAATCGGATTTAGAAGTTAGGGGACTCTCTCTGGGCGAACAAACAATCTCCTTGGCGGGCGATAGGAGGGCATGGAGGGGGGTGGTACACATCTTTCTTGGGTTGTGTCGTAATGACCTCACACCGAAAGGTACTTAATGGTCTATAAAGTTTGATGATGATGATGACATTCGGTCCTAACTCCAAAAAATTGATATAAAATTTTATTTTGAGAAATTAGAAGCTTGATCAAAAAATTTTAATTGCCATCTATTGACATTAGAACATCACAGAACATGACATCATGTCACCGCAGGCTAAAGAAACGACGCGACGGAAGATATTCTTACATGGATATTCAGGAAAAAATTCAGGATATTAAAATGTTTTCGAAATTTTTTGTCGAGGAATGAGCAAATTATACAGATTTGAAGATTCCAATCTCAATATCAATAACAAGAAAACATTACTTACTCTTGCAGTGTAGCATCTTGCCATGTGTAAATCTGCAGTTCATTTGATGGGACATTTCCATGGCCGAATTCACTTGTGGAATGGTGGCGTCCAGTTGAGCAAAATACACGGAGTAGAAGCGGGCATGTCTGTAACCAACAAGAAAGTCAATCTTGGTCGCATTTAACAATCCAATAGAACAAAATTAAAACCTTTTCCCGATCAACTGGTAATGGCTTTTCATCAACTATCATTGACTCGAGTCCTGCCATATTCTCTTATTTTATTGAATTCGATTCAGAATTTCTCACCGTACGTTTGATAATAATGTTGTATTTCTTCAAAACTCGTCTTTTAATAATAAAATTGTGTTTCTTGAAAACTCGTCGTTTGTTTTTTGATGACTGCCAATGTCAAAACAGTTTAGGGAGATATGCGGCAAAAATTGACATATCGTGCTATACGGCGTGGCGATTTTTTTTTACATTTTTTATGACATTTTGTTGCTCATTATCTAGCAGCGGGAAAATTTGAAAACTTAAGTGACCAATAAACAATATGAGAAAAACGGTTCAATTGCACATGTAGAAAAATTTGTCTTTAAAAACTGCCGTACTTACTGTGGTTTAGAGTCCATCCTCGTATCAATATTTCAATACCCTTCATTATCCTACTCGTTAATCGAAACGTCTTAACACCAACTTTACTTGAATATAGTTAAAACCTTTCGATTGTGACGAAGTGACGTACTTACTATGTATGAAATTCGTGTGGACTGACTTTAAAATTAACTAAACACATTTCATTCTTTCCACTGTGTATTTGAAGTTCCACACGAAACCTTAAACACATGAAATTCATGCCTTTAGAATCAAAGTCATCTTACTTCAAAGAATATGATAAAATTCATGACGTGTGGATAAAGAAGAGAAATGATTAGAGGAGGAGATTTCTCTGACATAAATTAACTTGCCGTATTTTTTTTAATTCCTTGGCCTTTTACATCCGTACGAAGTTTGTGACCAATCAATTTGAGGAATAGTACAGCTGGGGAGGAAGGGGGTACATAGATTCCAGATGCCGAATCTGCAAAAAAATGATTTGTCCGTCCGTCTCTAAACACGATAACTCCAGTAAATGTTGACAGATTTTCGAAACAATTGTTTTCCACTGAAAGGTAGTACCGAAAGCGATTTTGAGATTGCAGATGGGCATTTTTGGATGAAGGGCCACTGAGCTAGGGCCGCCTGAGTAGTTTTGGGTATTTTGTGTTTGCAAATTTTTTTATTTTAGGCCCTTAAGGTAGGGTCATAAAACTGAGGCTGTCACAAATGCCGCACCCAACGACGAAATAATTGTTCTGTACTTTCAGTTTTTGCACTGCAAAAATTTGACTTTTATTTCTTATTGCGTAGATTGTTTAGAGTAAATTAAAATTTTTGCGTGTAAAAACTGAAATATTGAATATTGATATCAGTCGTTTTGGAAGTTCAGAAAAGAAACTTTTCTTAGAAAAAAAATTTCTCCGAAAAAAATTGACTTCAAAACAAAATTGACTCCGAAAAAAAAAATTTCTTCGAAAAAACATTTTCTACAAAAAATATTTTCTCCAAAAATTTTTCCTTAAAAAATTTTTCCGAAAAAATTTTCCTTAAAAAAACTTTCTCAAAAAAAATTTTCTCCAAAAAAAAATTTTCTCCGAAAAAACTTTTCCTCCAAAAAAAATTTTCTCCGGAAAAAAAATTTTTCTCCAAAAAAATTTTTCCTCAAAACACAAAATTTCCGAAAAAAATTTTCCTTAAAAAAAATTTTCACAAAAAAAAATTTCTGCAAAAAAATTTAAATAAAAAAAAAAAATTTCTTCACCTTCGGCTACCTTCCGAACACTTCGTGTCGCCTTCGGAACACTTCGTGTCGAATTCGAAAACCGAAAAAACATAAACGAAAATCCAAGATTGCAAGTGTTATCATTCCGGAGC
The DNA here is from genome assembly GCA_029228625.1 of Pseudolycoriella hygida. Classification (NCBI taxonomy): domain Eukaryota; kingdom Metazoa; phylum Arthropoda; class Insecta; order Diptera; family Sciaridae; genus Pseudolycoriella; species Pseudolycoriella hygida. Next base: position 54,705,661 of record CM055405.1, on the reverse strand, counting down.
TAGAATTCGAAAACCCAAAGAAGCATAATTTATACCTAACAGAAATCCAAGACGGCGTCACTTTGGCAGATTTCTGAAAATCCCAAGAAATTCTCCTGATCAAACTCTATAACTTTCTTGAAGAAATCCACTCTATTCGACAAAAATTATTTAAAGAGATGGAAGCATTTTCTTTGCTGGAAATTGCAAAATTATAGTTCATATTTGCGCCATTATTTCGTCATGGCCCCACTTTCTACGTCAAAAAGACATTTGAATATTTTTCCGCTAGGCACCAACTCTTTCTCAGTGATGTGTCGGGTAGATATTGTCACTCCGGAGCTTTAAGTCAAGAGCTTATTACGTTCATCAAAGCCTATGCGATCTTATAGCGGCAAATGCCAACATATTGTAACTATGTAATATGAGGTTTTACTTCGATTTAAACAGTTGCACACATATCGAAATTTGTATTTTTTTTTACAACCGCCCGCGTCAGACAAATAGGTGAATCCACCCCTGTGTGCTTGTCAGCTTATACACTTCACCATAAAATTTCGTGTTCTTTGACATAAGCCTATTTCGACGTGGATTGAGAAAAGTATTTCCTAAAACTTAAAGAGTGAGAGAACCGTGAGAACTCTGTTTCAATGTTCTTTGTATTGAATAATTGCTTCGGAACGGAATTTCAATGTAATTTGAAAATTGCAAGTTTCTTAGATAACAGCAATAATTGTCACCTATTTCGCGAATAATTAGATAACGACGTCCAACGGCAAGTTTAACACTCATCACAAATAATATGACCGTGAACATGATTAACATTTCAATATCAAGTGCATTTTCGTGCCTTTAATCGACCAATTATTGCACTAAAAACTGCATTATAATCTCGTCATTATATTTTGTAAAAGATTTCTCTAAAATTTAAAGTTTTTCCCTAAATAGACTGACTTACTTTTTATTCATAGAACCTTGCGAAACAATAAACGAAATTTTTTTTTGTCGAATCCGCTGCTTATGTCACGATTAAATTGCAGCAATTAACCAAGAATTTACCATTGGTATTTCATCAAGTTTGACGTAAAACATTGTTCTAAAGCGATGATTTTATTGGAGGTGGTACGATGCAATTTTTTTCGCAGACCACACAAAAATCAAATATTTTCCCTACACTTTCCATAGAAGAAAAGTGTTCAAAACTAGTTTCCATATAAAATTCAACACCGTCACGCTTTCCATGGTAACCGATACTTTTTCCCTAAAACCCTGAAACACGTGTTCTCTAAAATTTTATTCTCTACAACTTTGCCCTTGGAAGCAACTTTCTAACTTCCAGAGTTCTTGAGATATGTGTCATCCCGCTCAATTCTAGAATTGGTCATATCCCAGGATTGGGCCATTTATCCATAAAACCCTGAAACACGTGTTCACTTAAATTTAATTCTCTACAACTTTGCCTTTGACAGTAAATCTCCATATTGCATAGCTGAAAAAATATAGACGACAAACCATCTGCTTTCGTATATGGCCGTGGGACATACCTTTCAGAAAAAAAAAGTTTAGAGTGATCGTTGCAGCCGTTTAGAAAAAACGATGGGACGGACATTTTTTGTTCGCTGGTTCGTCATCTCTAGATGATATGCATCCCCCCACTCCCGCCTCGATCTTTGCAATGAAATTTTTTGTGGTAAACGTATAGGATTTTTGTACTTCGCACGGGTCCAAAAGAGGTCCAAAATTGATCTTACAAAAGTTGTTCCAGACCAGTGCAACAGCTTTAAACTGGAGAAGTTTTTCGATGGTATTATATTAGTAGCTTAGCCACATCAAAGTTTTCGCCTAAAATGATTGATAGCTCGGGAGTGGGGAGGCCTTCACATGGTCCAGTACATGAGTTTTATCCAAAAAACCAATTTTACCACCCACCAACATGCACTCACTTAGACAGTCATAACTCTCCCGAGATGTCAAATTTTCCCAAAATGAGAAATTCCTTTTTTTCACCATATAACAATGAATCGAATGGCTTATTAATCGAGAAAAAAATGGGACAACCCTTGGTCGAAGTTTTCGCAAAATCACTCTTAAGCAAAAAATACCATCTCCAATTAAAAGGCTTTTATTTCTTCTTATAAAAGTCTAACAAATTATACGCACCGCTCAAGATTTTCGTTATATAATTCTCATATTTGCTGTCGTAACTTTCACCACCATCTGAAAATAAAAGAATAAATTGCATGATGTACCCAACATCACTGAAAACAATTTTGTACTTTCAAATTTCGCTTCATCTTTTGACTGGGGACATACAAGTTCACCTGTTACTGGGTCTACAAATGGCGCTTCAGGCTTATCACCGATTCCGCGCAGGAAATCGTTCCACGAAAGTGCACTGAAATATTCGTTGGCCTTTGTAATAACAGCAGTTTCGATGTAGCTTTTAATTTTGGATTTGGTAAAACCGAAAATTAAACTTAACGTTTTTTCGCATGCCGAGTTGAATAAATCGCTGACAAAGGTGGAGTTATACAAACCAGTTGTGTCGCTCTGAAATCAATATGTTGTCTTTACCGAACACGGATTGTAAGTCTAGAGAGTTTCTTACATCAACTGATCCTACATCGAGACTAAAGCTAAACGAAGACAAGTTCAAGCGTCCAGATCCAACGATTACACTTAATCCTCCACTAGCCTTGATGGTTACGTCTATGTAACACATAAATTTATTATTTACAAGCTCTTTACATTAAGAAATACATTTACCATTTAACTCTAAGCCAAGTTTTCCATGACCGAACATTACTGGAACTATATCATAAGCGAGTAAGTCGATGTTGTACAAACTTCTCAATGAAAGTTGTGGGAAGGTCATATCAATTGAACCACTAAGTGAAAACATATTTATAGTAGCATCATCAACCGTGTATCCGTCGAGTCCTGCTACTGTGAAATTGTGAACGTCCCCTTGAACACTGAAATTCCATTTCAAATAGCTTTAAAGTTGTGATTTGTTTCTTGAGGTTCGAAGGTGTATACTGCCGTACAAGGCACAAAAAACCTAGCGACGAGAATTTTGAGATCCTTTCATTACCGGAAAGTTTTACTGTACCAGTGGTAAGCTGTGCGACAAGCCCAGTGCCATCTATGAGATGTAACTGGGAGCGAAACTATTAGGAGTAGAATACCGGCTCTTCCAACAATGCCTTTTCCGGTAAGCCGTATTTGTGAGAGAAAATATATGAAAATCTCTCATCTGATAACGTCGCTCGGTTTTTTATGCGTTGTAGGGCAGTATAGGGATTGATAAGGCTCTCAAAAAATTTCGTTCAATTTTTTTTAAATTATACGCGCAATTGTTTATGTACGCAATTGGTAACACACGAATACTCATGGACCCTGAAACCTGATTTGACCTGAACCTGAAATTTTGATATTTGACCTGAACTGAAATTTTGATTTTTGACCTGAGCTGAGCTGATTTGACCTGAACCTGAAATTCAATTATCTAAATCAACCTGATTTGACCTGATTTGATTTTACAAGTCATGACTATCAAGTTAAACATCAAAATTTATTTTCTCAAATAAAAATCCAACTTTATCCTAAATTTGAGTTTTTTTAACATTTCCCTGCAACCTGCAACATAAGGATCAATTCGGTCAAAAATAAAACTTGATCTTATCAAATTAAAATCAGATCAGATCAGATCAGGTCAAAATCAGGTCAGGTAAGATCAAATCAAGTCAAAATCAGGTCAGGTCAAATTTAGATCAGCTCGAATTCAGGTCAGATCAGGTTTTCGATTTTCAGGTTCAGGTTTGGTAAAATCTGACCTATTCCGAGCCTCAAAAAACGTGGTTGTTCGATGCTTTTCGTCTATATGTCCGCGAACTAGACACGGAAAACACGGTGCTACTGAACAAAGGTTAAGTTTAATGAAAGCGTACCCACTCATCCGAGTTATGGGACCCAAAAAGAAGTCAAAGTCATTTATATTCTTCTCCATATAATAGTCGATATGAAAAAACGATTTTTTCAGTAGATTTTGAAGAGTAGTCTGAAAGTGATGAGAAGAAAGTGTTGCTGAATGGTGTTTTTATATTTTTTATCAATAGAAACAATTGTCCTGAGCAAAAAACTGTCCAAATGACATGTCTACCAAAATTGAAGTTTTTTTTGTAGAGCGATGTACCAAATAGTGCTGAAAAAACTTCAATTTTTATAGACATGCTATAGAACGATTTTTTGCTCAGAGAATAATAATCTTTGGACAATTCCACGACATCATCGTTCCCGGGCACGAAAGGTAGTGCCGGCCTGGCCCTATGGGCGCTCAGGCAGCGCCCGCAGGGTTTTTTGCCCGAACCGGGCATTTTGGATTCTTTCGTATATGAGTCATTCTCTGTCAAATCACTAAATCACGAAAATCGATAATTTTTTAATATAAATATGGAGTTAAACATAAAATGTTCTCTTTAATGCGGACAATTTGATGCGAAAACTTATCGAGTTGATGCGATCGATCCGGAGAAATTCCGCTTCTAAGTTCGAAGCTTTGGCCGTACACGTACATACAATAACTCATAGCATTTTTCTGACATATCAACTAATACTTACGTTTATAATTAAACCTTAGGTGGACTAAAAACATAGTACATTAGTGTGGTATTGAGACTATTCTGATAATGCTTATGCTCACCCTTTAAAACTCATCTCAAAATGTTTCTCATTGACTTTTAGGAAATATATAATTTTTATAAATAAAATATTGCACGTCAATTTGTGGAGCTAATCTTACTTAACACGATTCCTGATGGCTCCAATTGGAGAAATGCATCTCATAATCAAACAAAAGTTGCCGGCTTTTGACTTCATTGAATTCCATTTGTTTACCAAAAAGCACTAAAATATCCGCCCGAAGAAATGGGCTTCTTCAGATTTCGCCCGCAGGGCCTTTCGGTAGCCAGACCAGCACTGACGAAAGGCTCAATAGTTACGAAATGAAAGTCATAGAAAAATGTACACTAGAAAGCTTACTTCATTAGCAAGAGGATAATAATTTTCCTATGCTGTCATTTTGTAACTTGTGAGCATTTCGTGCATAGAAACCATCGATGTCGTGGAATCGATTGATAAAAAATATGAAAACATATGCAAAGGACCCGTACGTATCAGAATAGATGTGGCAAAAAGAATCGAACGTATCTATTGCCTGTACTCTTAAGTATATGCAATTGAGTCCTCACTAAATTGGACTGGAAATTGCCGAAAGGGCGATATTGAAAAACCCGTACGAAGCAGCGGCGCTAAAAACCTCTCCAATTCCTTAAAATAAGCCCAGAATTCAGAAAAGATCTAGAGCGCTTACGAGAGGCCTCTGAACCATACTTCCATAGACAAAAAAGTCTCCTCTTTTTTCTCTGCAACATAGCACGAAAAACCTAATCATTAAAGAAAAACGAAACGAAAAACCACCAAATATCGTGTAGGGTCGTGTAGCGTGAGTTTGGCCCCCCATAAAGACACTAGAGCCCGAATCACTCAACAGATTTCCACTAATTTACTTTTTGTTATTTTCTGATGTCCACATCTTTTATTCGAAACGTTGAGGAGCGATTTCCGTTCTAATTTCGCAGAGATATAAGTGAAAAAATTCCACAAATCTTAAAAAAACGTTTTTGACCACTTTTTCGACCGTTTTTGGCCAAATTCAATTCGATAATCAATTTTTTGATTATCTTTCAGGAAAAAGAAGTTCTTGAAAATCGGATAAGATTTTCCCGACTTATGTTTTTGACCGATTTTGGCCAAATTCAATTCGATAATCAATTTTTTGATTATCTTTCAGGAAAAAAAAGTTCTTGAAAATCGGATAAGATTTTCCCGACTTATGTGGAAAAAACACGTTTGGCCCTAGTAGAGACTGAGTTTTAGGGCTCTGGCTGAGTCCAAAAGGTCAAAATCAATAAAGATTCTTCCAATAATTTTCAGGCATGCTCAGACCTTTCAAATAAAAAAATATCAAAATCGGAAAAGATTTACTCAAGTTATGAGCGAAAGATCAAAAACTACTTAAACGGCCCTAGCTCGGCGGCCCTTGGGCCGACAGTGCCCATATTCAATCCAATAAAAGATTTTTCGATTACCTTTCAGGGAAAGGAAAAGTTTTCGCGGTGACAGACGGACATTTTTTTATTGCTGATTCGTCATCGGTGCTCCCCCCCTACTCCCGGGTTGTTTGGCAGAATAGATGTGGCAAACAGAACAGATGTTGCAAAAGGACTCGAACCTATTTCAGTAAATAACTTTTTAAATTGAAAATTGTTGAAATGGCAATTTTAAAACAGAAGTTACCCAAGGTAATGTCGAAAATCTTACTGACGAACGGCAAGTAGAAGTGGATATGTTCCGGCATCAGTTTATTTTTCCCTAAAATTTGACTCTCTACATCATTGCCTTTGGAAGTAACTTTCTAACTGCCATATTTCGAGACATATGAGTCATCCCCCCTGATTCTAGAAGTTTCTAAATCCCAGGAACTGGAATATTTTTCGAGAAAATCCTGACTCACGTGTTCGCTAAAATTTAATTCTCTACTTTTACTTTGGACCTCCTATCTGATACGGCCGAGAAAGAGAGTTTTGTCCATTCCATGGATCACAGTGCCCGAACCACTCAATCGATTTACACAAAAAATTTGTTTTTTAGATCAAATGCCTTTCATTTAACAACAAAACGAACAGTTTCTGTGCTCTATGTGCCCTAGATATGCGAAAAAGTTTCACCGACTCTCGAAAAGCCACGTTTCTGAACTCTCTCCGGAACTATTCGAAAGATTTTGCTCATCTTTGAATTAGAACTCGAACTCACTTTTTTGACCACTTTTCAGGGAAAAAAAGTTTTTGAAAATCGGTGAAGATTAGTGTTAACGTGTCCAGTCCACGGACAGACAGACGGACGTTTTTTTTCGCTGATTTAACATCTCTAGGGAACACAGATTCGGATTTGCAATGTAACAAACGTGTTTAAAAATTGGGTAAAAATCGGTAAAAACTCAGAGATTATATTTTAAACTAGAAGCTCGCCGCAAGCGAGCTGCAGTACTTACCTTAACATAGCTCCTGGATGTTTTATTTCTAACGACTCAATATAAAAAGGTGCAAGGCTTGGAATGCCTAGAGTAGGCGATCCACATCGAAGTGTATACTTAAACTTCTCCAGATCATCCTTAAATGAATAGTCGAACAGTGATTTTGCTGCGATGTCATCAATTTTCGCCACGTCAGGCTCCACGCGTACACAAGTCACTGAACAAACAGTTAAAGATGTTAGTAAAAGCTTCACCGCCTTCATTATTTCGGAAGGAAGAATCGAAAATTAAGCTGTTGACTAATGAACCGATTTCAATCGACTGTTTGTAGATTCAACGAAGTTTTTTAACAAAATCGGAAGTGAGGAAATACATTTGCGATAAAATTTCAGAATTCGCGCATCAATTACTGGGAAATTATCATAATCTCATGAACTTCTAATTGACTCGTTAGAATTAAATAAATGGTGAATTATCCTTGCAATTTTTGTCATTCGACTCGACATTATTTTGCAACGCAGTATAGTAGGTTTCCAGAGAGTAAAGTACTTAAGTAGTGTGGACGAAATAATTTGCTCTATACTAAGCCAGTCAGATTTCAGTATTCGAAATTCGAACCAAAAGAACCTTCTCAGATCCTAGATCGCATAAGTGAAGACTTCCAATTAATATTTTCGACATCATTCCGCATCGCGCAAGACTTCCAATTAACAATGTTAAGATCGTTCCACATTTCGAGTCAAAATAATTTTAGTCAAGACGTGCATCTCTGACGAAACCAAATTCACATTTTAACAGAAAAAAAAATTCTTGAGGTCACTTGCTCGCCATTATGTGTTTTTTTCAAGGGTGAGAAAATTTTCATAGGCACCCTGTTCTCCTCGACCTAGGTAGTGTTGGATTCCATCTTTGGATGACCTGCCAACTAAAAACTCCTTCCTTAGTCCATGTTCTAGACTCCATGGAACCACCTTTCGCACCAACACTCTTATTCTCCGACCAACCGCCTCTCTTCGCTGATCATCTTTCCATACACGTTGCAGCTTCCTCGTTATCTTTGCAATTACATTATCCACCACTTTCCACACCTCCTCATCGCGACACATCTCTGAAATTATGTTGTTGGCATTTACGTCTGACCACTCATACCACTCAGCTCACACCGCTCCTGTTGGAAACCTGGGCAGGCAGTTTCTTCTCCTTTATCTCGTGTAGAAAGGTGAACCTGTGCAGGTATTTTCTAAAGCACCGTTATGTGTTGGTGACATATTTTCGCACTGTGCACAATATATTTGAAACACCAACACATACTTAGCTGCGGCTGACAAGAGCTGATAGCGCTTCTCAAATACAGCGCACTTTGAAAGTAAAAATGGTATTATGAGTGCGCCAAATTACTCACGCAACGTGCGTCAATACGGACACAGCTAACGCTGTTCTTGTGACCCGTCGCTCAAATTCTCTCAGCACACTAGTGCCGGTGATTTAATAGACAAAATTCAAGTATGCGTTTGTGTAGCGGATTCGGCTATTCTTGACTGAATTTTCACATAATACTTTTTTCTCTTCCTAGCTACGTGCCTCAGAACACTGTGCAGAAATATATTAATTTAATCAAAACGGGGCAGCAGTGTTTGAAACGACTGATTATGAGCTTTCTTTCGATTTCTTGTTCCATAGTAAGGAAAAAAAACACGAATAAAAATTGTTCTGCTCATTCATAATGACTGACATTGTCAAAGAGACTAATTTGATGGCCCAGTATAATTGAAATCGAGAAGGTGAACAAATAAACTGATAAAAAAGATAAAGGGCGGTGTGTGTAATGTGCATAATGCACAATCGCTGTTTAATTTGTTTGTTTACTGTTGTGCCTCTCAAATTTAAATTACAAACATAACCAAAGACCCGTACGTATCAGAATAGATGTTACAAAAAGACTCGAACGTATCTAAATACACAAATGAGCAAACAATCCAACGTTTTATGTTCTTTTATAACTGTAAGAGTTTCAAAGATCCATAGAAATTACCCAAGGTAATGCCAAAGGCCCTACCGAAGTACCTCTCAGACCATTCAAATCTAGAAAAGATTATATCCAAGGATTGGGCTATTTTCTGCTGAAACCCTGAAACACGTGTTCGTTTAAATTTAATTCTCTACAACTTTGCCTCTGACAGTAAATCTCCATATTGCATAGTTAAGAAAATATAGACGAAAAACTGTTTTCGTATACGGCCAAGAAAAAGTTTCACCTAATCTCAAAAATCCATGTTCGACCTCCACTTCTTCGACCATATCTCCGGAACTACTTGACCGATTTTGCTCATCTTCGAACTTGAATCATGGGAGGCATGTACGTTTCAGGGAAAAAAGTTTAGGGTGATCGGTTGAGCCGTTTGGAAAAAAAAGTGGAGACGGACGGACGGACGGACATTTTTTTTATTGCTGATTCGTCATACTTAGACGATAATAAATGCATCCCCCAACTGCAACCTCGATCTACCCCATGTTACATTAAAATTGTTTGTAGTAAACGTATAGGACCTTCCTACTTCGTACGGGTCCAAAAACCCGTCCGAAGCAACGGCGAAAAACCTCTCCATATCCTTAAAAAAGCTAAAAATTTAAAAAAAAATCACACAAAAAAAATTTTTTTTGTACTAGGGCCGATCTTAGAATCCAGCTAGAGATTCTAGGAGAGGCCTCTGATCCATACTTCCACTGAGAAAATGTTAGCTACTTTTTTCTCTATAACACTCAAAAAACCTCATCATTAAAGGAATATTCACGAAAAACTACCAAATATCGTTTAGGGTTGCGTAGTGTGAATTGGATCCACATCCTCACTAAGGACTCTACGGTTCGGGCTGTACAGTTTCGAAAGTTCTGAACCGATTTTGCCCAAATTCAAATTCGTTCATTCAAGAACCTTACGCTCACAGCAACAAGGTGAAAGGTTTACCGAACTCACTAGGAACAGTTTTTACTGGAATTAGAAGAGAGACCCCGAGGACTTGTTTTTTTATTAACAAGAAATTTAACTCTGTTTTAGTACCGGAATTAAGCAACCGGGATTTGACAGTCGTCTATTTGGAAAGGAAGGTGAAGGGAGCAGATCGACCAGTAATGGTAGCTTCAGCATACCTTCCTTACGATCATCCAGAAAGACGAGAACATTGCACTATAGAAGTGAAAAAATTAATAGATCGCTGCAAAGCTGAGAAAATACCATTGATCATTGGCTGTGACGCAAACGCCCACCACATTATATGGGGGAGTACCGACGTCAATGAAAGAGGTGAGTCACTTTTGGAATATATAAGCTCGAGAGAACTTAACATTCTCAACAAAGGTAACGCTCAGACATTTGTGACGAAAGTCAGAGAGGAAGTGATTGATATCACGCTATCCTCTCCAGAATTGAGCGATCACATCTCAGGCTGGCATGTGTCACCGCACTGGACAGCCTCAGATCACAGGTGGCTGCAATTTGATCTTGTATCTGTCAAAGTTGAACCCAAAATGTACCGAGACCCGAGCAAGACAGACTGGGATAAGTTTCTAGAAAAGCTTACAGGGAATCGGCACAGGAGGGATCTACAACTCAAGACACAAGCGGAGATAGAAGAGGCGTTGAAAGGATAAAAAGTCAACTTCTCGATGCCTTTGAATCTGCATATCCGTTGAGCAGGATTTACTTGAAAAATAGCCCATTCTGGTCGAAAAGACTGGAAAAGCTACGGAAAAAGGTACATCGTCTATTCAACAAGGCAAGGCACAAAAAGGCGATCTAGATTGGCAAAATTATCAACTTGCTTGCAAAGAATTTAAGAGCACGCTAAGAGCCGCGAAGAGGAGGTCATGGCTGAAGTTTATTGACGAAGTCAAGGACTTGAGAGCCACGGCCAAACTCAACAAAGCTCTAGCAAATGACCCGATATACCCAGAAATGTTGCGAAAAGAGGACGGGACGTACACTAAATCCAATGATGAAGTGGTGGAAGGTGGCAGAAGGTCGAAATTTTGGCCACGCAAAGATTTTATAGGACCTGAAGAATGAATTCAGGGAAATAAGCATGCCCGAAGACAGCATGCAAGCAAAGTTCTGTTTTGAAAGAAATTTTGAAACAAACGTGCTGAAAAGGTCTGATTGGGAAGGAGGAAAGCCTCCTCTAGAGGCAGACGTGACTGTCTACACAAATGGATCGAAGACGAACGAAGGAACAGGGACTGGAGTATATTCCTTGGTAGTCCTTGAGTGCTCAGAGATGGTGGAAGCCTTGTCAAGAGACAACAAAGTCATATTGGCTTGGGTTCCAGGTCATTCTGGAGTACCAGGGAATGAAAGAGCGGACGAGTTAGCCAGGAGAGGGAGTCAGTCGAAATTCATCGGGCCTGAACCGGCTGTAGCAATACACGAGGGTTTGATAAGGCTTATGGTGAAAAAGAGGACGGAAGAATGCCATCAGAAGAGGTGGGATGTACTGACGACATGTAGGCGATCAAAAGAATTTGCGGTGGACTGTAATGCTAAAAACACCAAGTTTATTTTGAGTCTTGCTAGAGTCAAGTTGCGCGAGCTGGTGGGTATTCTCACGGGTCACGTGTTTCAGGGTTTTCCCCAGAAACCTCCCAATCCCGAGATTTAGCCATTTCTAGAATTAGATGGACAGATGGAAAGCTGCTTCCAATAGCAAAGTTGTTGAGAATTAAATTTTAGCGAACACGTGTTTCAGGGTTCTCGGCAGAAACGTCAAAATCCCGAGATTTAACCACTTCTAGAATTGGTAGGGATGATTCATATATCAAGAATTATGACAGATAGAAATTTGCCTCAAAGGCAAAGTTGTAGAGAATTAAATGTTATCGAACACGTGTTTTCCCGAAAAATGTCCCAATCCGGAGATTCAGCCACTTCTAGAACTCAGAGGGATAAGAACATTGGACAACGCGTGATTGGTGTCAGAGTTCACAAAATGTACTTCGGGAGGGCTTTCGACATTACTTTGGGTAATTTCTGAGAGTCGTTTAAATTCTGATAGTTCTAAAAGAACTTGACTATGCATTCTGATGTGCATTATATTTATGATAATACTGCCCTAATTTGCATAAGAAACTTAGTGAATACTTTTTGAGAGAGAAAATATATGTAATTCTCTCTCAAAAAGTGATCAATAAGTTTCTTATGCAAATTACGGCAGAATAGTAAGAGTTTGGTTCATCGAGGCTTTTCACACGTGAAGGCTTCCGCACGTGAGGGCTTTCCGCACGTGAAGGCTTTACGTACGGTCCTTTGCATATGTTTCCATATTGCCCTTGAAATTACGTTCCTCTATTGATAGTCCGTTGAGTACTTTATGTTTGTCTACAAATTCCTTACCATCCTTGGTACAGAATTGTATACAATTATGAAGAACCCCTGAAATGTAATTCGCAAAAAACAGCTTTATATTGTCCACTCACGTATCAAACAATTTTCGCGACAAGGTAAAATCCGCGCGCACGATTCAAATTTACCTCTACCCCCTTATTTTAATCACTCTACAGTTCAAATTTTATTTACCTGTACAAATTCCTTTTAAGCTTTTAGAGCGAAGTTAACTTATATGTCAAAGTATGCACAATTTTCTGCAGAAAAACATAAAATATTAAGCGCCGTAAATGGTGTGCTTGTCAGTCTACGCTCTTCATCACGAATTTAGTTTGACATAAGCCGACGTCGCACTAAACGCGTGGAGTGACGAAGAAGTAAATAAAACTTTTGGAATCAAAATTTAACATTTTATTTGCATTATAACTCTAGTAAACCTTACAATTCGAAAAAAAATTATAAAAAGCAGCGAGAAAGTAAAATCGGTATTGTAGCCTTCTTACGGAATGCAATAATAAATCATTGAGAAACTGACACTTCTGAACCGAACTGTTTTTATCTAAACATTGAGATAACCGCAGTGTACACGTCAAGAAATAATGCGACCAAATTCGGTTCCTTATTACAGTCGTAAAAAAATCAAAACAACTTTTTAAAAAGATTTAAATCTCTTTGTCATGTGTACAATAAATAATTTTTATTAAGTGGTAATGATGCCAGCTTATCGATTAAAAGATTGGTGATTGGTAAATGGTGACAACGTTTTTGCGATGTGGCTTTATTGAAATAGGACAACAAAAATTTCTTTTGTCTTACATCATTCCTACCAGAGAGGTAAATTAAAAAGTTCACCTCTCTGATTTCCCCATTCGTATGTTTTACATATCTTTAAAGGCTTTGCGCAATATCTTCATTATAGTGTTCTTAAGATCAAGATTGTTGCTATCGTAAATACCATCACCTGAAATTTATGAAACAATAAATTGCTTGAGTTGGGTGCATCACTGGGTAAAGTTGTACTTTCTAATTCGTTGTCTGTGCTTGATTCGATCGGTAAAGTAGGAGGATCCACACTCTGCGATGTTTCGGTAGAAGGGGAAGTAGGATTGACGCTCTGCGATGTCTCGTCAGAAGCGGAAGAAGTATCAGGATTCTCCGTGTTCTCATCACCAGGTACAGTAGAAGAAACACTTTCTGTTGTCTCAGATGGTGGCTCTTCATCACTACTACATATGAGTTCGCCAGTATCTGGATCCAAGTGAGGCCCATCGGATCTTCCCGATCCTCCCGATCCTCCACCAATTAGACCCAGCAAATCTTGTAACGTTAGTTCGTTCAAATACCCATTGGCTAAAGGAATCAATAAGTTCTCGAGGAAGGTCTCAAGGTTTTCTTTATTGTTATCGAAAACATCGCGTAATGTCCTTTCAAATGCGATGTTAAATAAAGTGCTCACAATTCGGGAATCGTAAACGCCAGTTGAGTCACTCTGAAATGGTGCAATTATTTTACACAGATGAAATGCAATGCCAGCAAATTTCTTACAAATGTTGATCCCATATTCACATCAATATCCAGTGAAGTCATGTTCAAACGGCCAGTTCGAAGGCTGATAGTTAAGCGGGCATTGGCCACTACGGAAAGGTCTACATTTCACGGAAAATTATCTTGTAATTAGGTGAGAGTTAGAATGAGAAGAAATGTTGTTACCGTTTACATCTAAGTTAAGTCTTCCGTGGCCGAAAATTGGGATAAACCTTAACAGCAATGCGTCGAAGTTATAGAAGCTACTCAGTGAAAGTTTTGGTAAAGTCAAACCAATTGTAGTTCGGAGAGTTAGTATGTTTAAAGTAGCAATATCAACCGTGTAACCATCGAGTCCTGCTATTGTTAAGTCACGAATGTCTCCTTGTACCCTATTTTCGAAATTTTCTTTCAATTGTATTTTTTATTCAAGAAGTTATGAGTGCACACTGCTTACGAAAGAGCCATCTGTCGGAATCTTTTAAACTAATGAAAATTTGTATGGAAAAAGTCGCAATTTTCTGTAACGTTTTTCTCTTAAATCCTTAATTGAAAACGAATGCTTATGTCGTCACTAAATACTTAACCTATTCCCAAACAAAATTGCGGAAACACTTTTGGAGAAAACATTTATATTTGCTAGAAATGTGAATTCCAATATTTCACTGCAAAAGTCAGTCTTTTAGTTTTTTCACTTAATAAACACTTCAAAACGCATAGTTTTTTCGACCAATGTGTTTGCTCACTTGGTCTTTAACTGAATAATAAATTTAAACGACAGAAAACATTTTCTAAAAATCAGAAATTGATGCAAAAAATTTTGAGTTGATGATTACAAATAAAAATGGCCGCCATCTTTGTTGGCTTTTGACGTTTACAAATATTGCAAATGTATAAACTCAAAAAGTTTTTATCCATTTCTGACTCGTAGAAAGTGTTTTCTGTCATTTACATTGATTATTCAGTTAAAGACCAAGTGAGCAAACACATTGGTCGAAAAAATGATGCGCTTTGAAGTGTTTATTAAGTGGAAAAGCTGACAGACTGACTTTTGCTGTGAAATATTGGAATTCATATTTCCAGCAAATGTAAATCTTTTCTCCAAAAGTGTTTGCGCAATTTTGTTTGAGAATCGGTTAGGTATGTAATGACGACATAAACATTCGTTTTCATTTAAGACTTTAAGAGAAAAACGTTACAGAAAATTGAAACTTTTTCCATACAAATTTTCATTAGTTGAAAAGATTCCGACAGATGGCTCTTTAGTAAGCATTGTGCACTCTTAAGTAATTTTTTCTAAATGTTAACAAGATGAGACTATTACATTATTTGGTTAGAAAGCATGCCTCTACTCTGTAGCGACATTTTTGTGTATTCGCTTTACAAAATAAATTCAGGGATTCCAATAGAGGCAACAAATTAAGTTAAAACTTTGCCTTCAGTTCTTGAAACTTTCAATTGTTCAAATCAAAATGGAAACGACAATCAATTCTCGTGTACCAGGATTTTGAAAACGGACAGATTTTCAAGTGATTTCTAAACAATTTGCCAACGATTTTTCCTCTGCTTTTAAGAACCTCACGGAGATTCTAGTAGATGAGTGAAAAATTTGATAAAAATTAAGCAATTTCACTCAATCGTACTCAAAAATCAAAAGATTTTTGAAGATTTTGAAAAGATTTTCGAAGGTTTTTGATGATTTTGAAAAGATTTTTGAATGTCTTGTACCAGGATTCCTAGACGTCGTTTCCCCTCGGTTCAAACAATAAAAACTCCTAATTTTTTTCGATTGTGGGACAACTTATGATATAGACTGTGAGCCTCCCAGTGTAGTGTGAGGGTTTCCTTACCTGTACAATAAACCTCTTTCGTTCAACTCAGCATATTTAAGATAAAACGGCGCCAGACTCGGAATACCTTGATCGGGAAACCCACATCGGAGTGAATATCTTAAACTTTCCAACAAATTCCGTAGTGAATCATCGATTACTGAATTCGTCTCAAACTCATTAATTGCTACAACTTGTGGATTGACACTTAAACTTGTCACTGAGCAAACAGCTAAAGATAACACTAAAATTCCCAAAGCTTTGCTCATTTTGTTAGTTAAACAAAATGTAATAAGTTGACTACTAAATCGATGAGAATTGACTGACCGTAGGTCCCGCAGAGATTCTCAATAAAAACCGGAAGATAAGAAAAATAAAGACAATAACTTATCAGCCTTTATGCTGGCGTAATTCAGAGAGATTACCTTTAATTGATGAAACTACAGGCAGGTGGTGACTTTGGACTTGACAAAAAAAAAATCATGTTGACGAACATACTGCAAATCACTTTAATGCAAAAGTTTGCCTTCTGTTAATGGAGATAAGATACAATTTTTGTCTATTGAATTGACTCACTCAGGAAATTAGATCACGAAGGTGCAGTTTTATTTGAAGAATGTAGCTTTCGATGCGCTTGTATGCTGTTGAAAACATGCATGAAAAGAACAATATAATGTGCATTCATGGCGTCATATCCTTTTGAGGAAAAGTGCTCAGCGGTATGACGACTGTAAGCTTTTGTTAACTAAGTGAAACCAGATTATGAAGGGACCCGTACGTATCAGAATACATGTGGCCAGAATAGATGTTGCAAGAAGACTCGGATGTTAAATTTTGACTAACTCTTAAGTGTATAAAATTACGTCGACATTAAATTGGATTGGAAATTGCCGAAAGGGCAATATTGAAAAACCCGTCCGAAGAAAACGCGCAAAAACCTCTCTAAAACTTTAAAAAAATCTCACAATTTAAAAAAAAAATGCACTAGGGCCGATCTTAGAATCGACCTAGAGCACTTAGGAGAGGCCTCTGACCCATACTGCCGTGAACAAAAATGTTCGCATCTATTTACTCTGCAAAACCGCTCAAAAAACCTCATAATTAAAGAAATATTCACGAAAAATCACCAAATATCGTATGTGGTCGCTTAGCGTGAGTTGGGCCCACATTTCAGCCCGAACCACTCAACAGATTTTCACTAATTTAAATTTCTTGATTTTTTGATGTCCACATCTGGAATAATTTCAGTTTAGGGGACCTATCTATTTGAGGGGGGGGGAAGTGGGAGGGAATGATAGGGGACCTCCCCCAGATCACAAATATGCAACCGGTAGGTGGCGCTCGTGCTCCGTTTGGAAATTACAGCGGTTCAAAGTTCAAAATTTTATATGTCCCGAAGCTTCATAAAATGACAAGAAAATAGTGTAAGGGGCTAATTAAAAGGTGGGGATGAATGGAAACGACAGTATCAACTTCAATATGTATTCGGCGCTTTACCTGTGTAAACATTCGCTAAGTATGCACTTACCCAGAATACGCCACGTGGAGGCTGTTTACAAGTGTCTCCTTTATGTGCCATGCTTTGAAAAGAGCCTCTTTGCTCAGGATCTGTCTTCATAGTCTGAGATTTTCTGTATTTGTTCTTTTAAACAAATAAAACACATTAAAAGAAGAAACGGTGCAAGAAAGGCCTTCCGAAACTATTGACCCCCAAACAGACAGAAATGTTCATCTCAATTTTTTGTACAACCCATTTTTTTGTCTAGTGCCATAAAGAAATGCCTCGGACACATAATTCCATAGACAAAAATGTTTCCCTCAATTTGCTCTGCACCATAGCAAAAAAAAATTTTTTTGGTTGGGGCCGACCTTATGACAGGCCTGAGACACACTTAAGCCCTAAGCACAGGCACCGGGTCCAAATTTGTTCTTGAATATAATTCGGTACTCGATTACCTCTCAAATAGAAAAAGAATCAACAAAATCAGTTAGGATTTATCCAACTTATGTAAGCAAACACGTTGGGTCCTAGTAGTTTTAGACAGTTTTAGAGTCGTGACTGAGTCCAAGGGTTTCTAATCAAAAACATTTCTCCCATAAAACGGGAGACAATTCTAGACCTTTCGATCAAGAAAAAATTTGAAAATCGGAAGAGATTTCCTCGAGTTATGTACAAAAAAACATTGTAGAGCGCTAGCAGAAGCTCGTTTTTAGTGACCCAGCTTATCCTAGAATCCAACCTCAAAAAAATTTCTTCTACAAATTGTTGGGATTTCATAGACCTGTTGATTAAAAAAATCAATTATGACAATCGGAAAAGATTTACTCGAGTTATGTACAAAAAACACATATGGCCCTAGCATAGACTCGGTTTTAGTGCCCTAGCTAAGTCCAAGGACTCAAATTTAAAAAAGTTTCTTCCGGAAAAGATTTACTCGAGTACAAAAGACCAAAAACCACTTAAACGACCCTAGCTCGGCGGCCCTTAGGCCAATAGTGCCCAGATTCAATCCCATAAAATATATTTCGATTATCTTTCAGGGAAAAAAAACTTTTTTTATTGTTGATTCGTCATCTACTCCCGGTTCGAAATTGGGGTGGTCCGTCAGTCCGTCAGTCCGTCAGTCCGTCTGTCAACACGATAACTCGAGTAAAACTCAACCGATTTTCAAAAATTTTTATTTTCCTGAAAGGTAATCGAAAAATATTTCATGGGATTGAATCTAGGCACTGTCGGCCTAAGGGTCGCCGAGCTAGGGCCGTTTAAGTGGTTTTTGGTCTTTTGTACATGCCTCGAGTAAATCTTTTCCGATTTCCATAAATTTTTTTTTGTTTGAAAGACTTGGGCATGGCCGAAAATTTATGGAAGAACCTTTTTTGGATTTGAGTCCTTGGACTAAGCTAGGGCACTAAAACCGAGTCTATGTTAGGGCCATACGAGTTTTTTGAACATAGCTCAAGTAAATCTTTTCCGATTTTCATAAATTTTTTTTTTGTTTGAAAGATCTGGGTATGACCGACAATTTATAAAAGAAATTTTTGCCTGCGCTTAGGGCTCAAGTGGGCCTTATGTCGGTCCTAAGGTCGGCCCTAGCCAAAAAAATTTTTTTTGCTTTGTTGCAGAGCAAATTGAGGGAAACATTTTTGTCTTTGGAAGTATGTGTCCGTGGCCTCTACTTAGGGCCCTAAGTCAGTACTTACGTCGGCCCTAGCCCAAAAAATCGTTTTTTGCTATGTTGTAGACAAAATTGAGGAGAACATTTTTGAGGGTTAATTTTATGCTTTCGGAAAATATTTTTACACCGTTTCTTCGGACGAGTTTTTCAATATTGCCCTATCGGCAATTTCAAATACAATTTGATATCGACGTAATTTCATGCACTTAAGAGTTTACACTACGTACTAAAGAGCCATCTGGCGGAAATTTTTCAACTAATGAAAATTTGAATGGAAAAAGTGACACTTTTGTGTAACAATTTTTCTCTTAAAGTCTTGAATGCAAACCAATGCTTATGTAATCATTACATACTTTACCTGTTTCTAAAGAATATTGCGGAAACACTTTTCATAAAAACATTCCCATTTGCCAGAAATGTGAATTCCAATATTTCACTACAAAAGTCAGTTTGTTTAGCTTCTCTAGTTAATAAACACTTCGAAATGCATAAAAT
This sequence comes from Pseudolycoriella hygida, assembly GCA_029228625.1. Classification (NCBI taxonomy): domain Eukaryota; kingdom Metazoa; phylum Arthropoda; class Insecta; order Diptera; family Sciaridae; genus Pseudolycoriella; species Pseudolycoriella hygida. Next base: position 54,686,191 of record CM055405.1, on the reverse strand, counting down.
TTTCGACCAATGTGTTTGCTCACTTCATCTTTAACTGAGTAATTAATTGAAATAACAGAAAACATTTTCTACGAGTCAGAAATTCATAAAAAAATTTTGAGTTGATGATACCAAATAAAAATGGCCGCCATCTTTATTGTGATTTGACGTTTATAAATATTTGCAAATGTATCAACTCAAAAAGTTGTTATCTATTTCTAAAGCGTAGAAAATGTTGTCTGTGATTTAAATGGATTACTTAGTTAAAGATTAAGTGAGCAAACACATTAGTCGAAACAATTATGGATTTCGAAGTGTTGAATAACTCGAAAAGCTGAAAAAACTGACTTTTGAAGTGAAATATTGGAATTCACATTTCTAGCAAATGAGAATGTTTTTTTCAAAAGTGTTTCCGCAGTTTTCTTTAGAAATAGGTAAAGTATGTAGTGATTACATAAACATTGGTTTGCAGTCAAGACCTTAAGAGGAAAACTTTACACAGAAGTGTCACATTTCCCATACAAAATTTCATTAGTTGAAAAACTTCCGCCAGATGGCTCTTTAGTACGTAGTGTAAACTCTTAAGAGTTTAGGCAACATTTCGAATCTTTTTGCAATATCTATTCTGTTTGCCACATCTAGTCTGATACGTACGGGTCCCCTACATATGTTTTTATTGCTGATTCATCATCACTAGACGATAAAAACATATCCCCCCCCCCTCCCAGCCTCATTTAACCCATGTTACAATAAATTTGTTTGCAGTAAACATAAAGTACCTTTGTACTTCGTACAGGTCCAAACATAAAATATTTTGTCCAAATGCGTTGACATCATAATTATTTGGAATTGAATAAATTAGCTGATCTTAACTGAAGTCCGTAGAGTTCATTAAATAGAATACTTTATTCATTTCTACAGCTATGTGTGGAAGAGTAAAACACGAAAGAGGCACAAAGAGAGGCAGAGTTAGAGGCCAACAATAAAAGAAGTAAACATAAAGTTGTTTTGAAATTTTTAGCTGCGAGGTGAAACACAACAACTGAAGGCCACATCTTGTCATCAGTGTCAGAATTAGTAGTTTAGTTATCGACGATCCTCCTCTCCAGAAGTATGGGATTCAGTACCACATCACTAGGTAAACATATAAAAACATTTTACTATTGACAACGATTTTGTTGGTATACAAACTTTGATTTACATTTATTAAGCAAATAAATAATTTACAATCATTCAATGTAAGCAGCACAATACATAATCTCACATTATTTTGTACATTGAGACACAGTCAGAAGAACTCACCAACTGTCTTTTAAACCTTTCCCGCACTAATAAAAATATTTTCTTTGTTTTTTAGGAAACCTTTTTAGCTTATTCTGTAATGAGATACCAACATAGCAGATAGAAACGCTTTACACTGAAAGCGTTTTTGCAACAACAGTGACCAAAATTCTCATTTTACAATTTACATGCAATGTAACAAACATATTTCAATTTTAAACAAACTTAAGTTGCTGTTATTCGCAATTTAGCTGCTTCAGCGCGCTTTTTTATCGCCTTCAGTCGCTGTTGGCTGTACACCCGTAAAAATATTGCGAAAAACACAATCGTCACGCCAAACATTCCAACGTTTGATATGTGATGGTCATATACGATGCAGGACTGGATTATTGCTACCGCCTGGAATAAATTAAGACATCAACGTCACATTTTCATATCGAAAAGAAGCCTAGGTGAGTGAGGAGGAAATACACGATTCAATTTTACCGGATTTGTGAGTTCTCAGGCTTAAAAGACTTGATTGAATTTGGGATTTGAGCTCCGTCCCGCTAACCTCTTCTTCTAGCGTATTCCTCAAATATTTTTTTCTTTGTAACTCGGTCCTTCAACTTCACGGTTTTTCATGCATAATTCTAGATTAAAACGAAATAGAGAAGAGTCAGTCAATGTGCTGTGTACCCGCATGTTTGTAAAACTGTTTGTCTAGCGCAAAAATTACATCATTGTTTGTCCGTCTGTACTCCAAGGTCGACTTATTTCGTATTTCGACGCTACATACAGGTTTACTTGAACTTTTACATCAATTGTAATGTTCGAAAGAACTTATTGCCGCAAGGCTATAATGTCGGGATTCTTATTGAGCCGGACTCTATCGTTCTAATGAACTCTTTGCCTGAAGGCTCCTAAGGTCTAATCTTTGCAGTTTTGCGCTACATGAATCGTGAACAGAATCAACATAAGTTCAAGGACTTGTTTCATGCAACTTCAAGTTCAGTTTGCATCTATGTGTGAATTTGTTTTAAACTGGAATGCAGAATTTATGGCTTCCTAATGATTTCTTTTTCGCTACAAACGACATTTTATGTACGCATTGCGCAGACCGTATTACCGTCTTTTGTTTGCAGACGTGCTTGACTGAATGGTGATCAAAATGTTAGGAAAACTCTTTGCTTATGGCTCCACATTGTTTCTGTCACTTTCATCATTGAATAGATGAAAATGTATGTTGACAAAAACAAACTCAGGCAAAGCCTGAGATAATAAAACTTTGCAACCTGAGCACATCCCAAGCCACGCAGTTAGTTTGGGAAGACCCATACAACAGCAAATGTCTAACATTACCCCATAGCCAGTACAATGGGCCCAAACGGTGGCCCCCGTGCGTGCTCTACTCTGGTAGGGCGGCTCATTTTAATAAAAAAAGCATAGAAGGGACCCGTACGTATCAGAATAGATGCGGCAAACAGAGTTGATGTTACGAAAAGACTGGAACGTATTTAAGTAAATGTTGCGTTCACATTAGACTGTATTGGAAATGGCCCGTAGGGCAATTTTGAAAACCCCGTCCGAAGTAACGGTGTAAAAAAATTCCGAACGCACAAAATTAACCTCCAAGTAGAGAAAAATGTTCTCCTCAATTTTGTCTACAACATAGCAAAAAACTATTTTTTGGGCTAGGGCCGACCTTAGTACTGACCTAGAGCCTTAAATAAAGGCCTCGGATAGACAAAAATGTTTCCCTCAATTTCCTCTGCAACATAGCAAAAAACATTTTTTTATGTTAGGGCCGACCTTAGGACCGACATGAGGCCCACTTGAGCCCTGAGCACAGGCAAAAATTCTTCTATAAATTGTCGGCCATGCCGAGATCTTTCAAACAAAAAAAACTTTTTGAAAATCGGAAGAGATTTACTCGAGTTATGTACAAAAAACACGCAGGGCCCTAACAAAGACTGTTTTTTAGTGCCCTAGCTAAGTCCAAAGATTCAAATCAAAAAATGTTTCTTACACAAATTGTCGGTCATGCCCAGATCTTTCAAACAAAAAAAAGTTTTTGAAAATCGGAAGAGATTTACTCGAGTTATGTACAAAAACACATAGAGCCCTAGCAGAGACTCGTTTTTAGTGCCCTAGCTAAGTCCGAGGACTCAAATTAAAAAAAGTTTCTTCCATAAATTGTTGGCCATGCCCAGGTCTTTCAAACAAAAAAAATTTATGAAAATCAGAAAAGATTTACTCGAGTTATGTGCAAAAGACCCAAAACCACTTAAACGGCCCTAGCTCGGCGGCCCTTGGGCCGACAGTGCCCAGATTCAATGCCATAAAATATTTTTCGACTACCTTTCAGGAAAAAAAAGTTTTTGAAAATCGGTCAAGATTTACTCAAGTTATCGTGTTGACGGACAGACAGACCGACAGACAGACCGACAGACCGACAGACAGACCGACAGACAGACCGACAGACCGACAGACAGACCGACAGACGGACATTGTTTTTTTCGCTGATTTGTCATCTGGAGGCAATTAAAAAAGAGTCCCCCTTACTCCCGGGTTCGAATTCGCAATGTAACAAACGTGGTAGTAAACGCATCAGACCTACGTACTTCGTACGGGTCTAAAAATATTCGAATATGAATGATGACTGCAAGTTTAAAGTGAAATAAACCGTTGACATGGATGTAGTAAAGTAGCGATAGTGTATTGTTGAAGGATTAAACGAAACAATATCAATGACTAAACCACTGTGCCGGCCGTCCGATGGACAGTCGGCGGCTGAGAGCCATTGACTAGAGAGTAGATGAATGAATTGCCTTTTTTTTAAACTTAAATCCTGTACGAATTTCCTTGATAAGCCCTAAAGAATAGAAAGCTGGACGCTTAAAAAGAGCTGCCTTAGAATTTTGGACTATTATTACTTTGTATAGATACGGTAAAAGCATTGCAAGGTGATTTGTATGTTATTCTGAAGAAAAACATCCTTAAGAGAATTCCTTATGCTAAGGAGTATCCTACAAGTTCTTCGCCTTACGGCTTGGGACCCTGGATGGCCACGTGGTTCTTGGTAGGGACCGAGAGGTTTTTTGAGACTTTTATGTTTTGAAGGGGGAAGGAGACAAAGGATCAAAAGATCTGTATTTCGTAGAAGACAGACCTCTCCAACCTGATAAATCTAAAAAATCCTCCATGAGCGCATGAATAGTGACGTTCGTTGTGTACGCAAGATAACCAGAGATCTCACACAGGTGAGAAATCCACAAACGCCTTCAGAATTCCGCTATGACTACTCACTCGTGCTTCGCTCACATAGATGAGTAATTCGTTCCGGGAAAAACTAGGGAAAGACTCTGTGAACCTTTTCATCACAAAATATAACGTTATATTACATCAATGAACAATGAGAAATAAAAATCTCTTCCAATCTCAATGCAAATGTCTAAAATCAAGCATACCAAATAGCCACATCTTTGAAAGCTAGTGGAAAAATCGCAAACAAGTTTCTTCTCATTGAAATTTGTGTAATTTTTTTAAGCCATCGGCCGCCGCCGATTTGTTCCTCCGCCACGGTTTATCGGCGGCGGCTTCGGCTAAACCCCTTTTTTCGGCGGCGGCTTCGACGTGGTCGGCCGGCGCAGTAGTCTATCTATGACGTCATAACTTTTGGTTATATTTTTGACGTCATTTTTGTGACGTCGTATTTGTGACGGCATTTTTCTGACGTCATATTTACAACGTCGCTTTTGTGACGTCATTTTTATGACGTCATAATTGTAACGTCATATTTGTGACGTCATATGTGTGACTTCATTTTTATAACGTCATTTTTGTGACATCATTTTTATGAAATTGTATTTTTGACATCATTTTTGTGACGTCATATTTGTGACGGCATTTTTGTGACATCGTATTTGTGACGACATTCTTGTGACGTCGTATTGGTGACGGCATTTTTGTGACGTCGTATTTGTGACGTCATTTTTGTAACGTCGTATTTGTGACGGCATTTTTGTGTCGTCATTTTTGTGATGTCGTATTTATAACGTCACAACATCGTATTTTTGACGTCGTATTTGTGACGGCATTTTTGTGACATTGTATTTGTGACGTCGTATTGGTGACGGCATTTTTGTGACGTTATTTTTGTAACGTCGTATTTGTGACGGCATTTTTGTGTCGTCATTTTTGTGATGTCGTATTTATAACGTCATTTTTGTGACGTCATATTTTTGACGGTGCATTGACGGACGGACGGACGAACAAGAAGGATGAAAACATAAAGTAGCTATCGCTACTCTGCCGTAATTTGCATAAGAAACTTAGTGATGACATTTTGAGAGAGAATTTCATATATTTTCTCTCTCAAAATGACGTCACTAAGTTTCTTATGCAAATTATGGCAGTACCTAATAAAACAGATTGAAGCCACGAGATCCAAAGACTGCATACTGTGCAATCATTTCGAAAATTCCGCATAGCCCAGTTAGGTATAGGAACGGATAAGAGAGCATTTCAAGAGATACAATGATCATCTACTGGACAAAATAATTCACAGTTTGGCACTACAATTGCGTTGGTTGGCAATTACTTCTTCCATGAAACTCAAAAAAAAAATTCAAAGAAATATTTCTTCATGTGTAGCTTACCTGCCTCACAGTCATGATGATAGTAAAAACCACTGGACCAAATGTGGCTATAGTGTAAAATATAAAGAGCTGCCCAACCGCCGAACTAATCGATAATATCACACAATGAAAGACGAATTCCATATGCTCAGTTGCAAAATCTAGCGATTCCATAAAACCACCTTGTATAGAGAGCGAGGCTGCCGTAAATAGTGTGCTAAATAAATTGACACCACACATCATCTCTATCGATGACATTGAATACGTTTTGAACAAATCTCCTTGCCAATTCGATGTGAAACTATCGAATGCCATGTAGAGCGTTAAAAACAATACTCCAGTTATAGTTGTAATAGACGAACCCTGTGCACCTGTCGCACTGCCCATTAGAAATAATATCATGCCCAGCGATATGAGCACAGCTGAAAAATATTCGTAAAATTCATATTTGGCTCTAAACACCACTTTTCCCATCAGCATGACAGGTATAATTTTGCAAGATTTGGCCAAAACTTGAGTGGGAAAATTGACAAATTTGAGTGCCTCATATTGAAACCATGTACTCATAATGTTGGCCAACGAAGCGTATGAATACTTGTAAAGTGGTGCCCGGTGGCGACTCATTTTCTTGGAAAATAAATAGGCAGCCGCTATGCCAAATGCTAATGCACGATTCGAGAATACGAGGAATTGCGAATCCTTGAAAAACTTATGTTTCCCTTCGGAATTAATGTACGGCTGAGTCATTATTCGTTCCTGCAATAATCCCCATGTCAGATAGGAGCCCATGAGACCAACGAAGCAAAAGGAAACGAGAGCGCAATCTTTCACAACCGTATTGTTGGCTGCTTTCGATAAATGACTGCTGTCAATGTAGTCGAATTCGATGCCGGAAAAGCAAAATTTCACCGCTTTCGGTATAAGTCCACTGGCTGAAAAAGTTTACGTTGACTACTAGAACCTCTAACGTTTCAATTAACACTCAACTTACAGTATTTGTCCAAATAATGAGTTCTCTTAGTGTATTGGAAGATGATCAATCCTGGCACAATGACGCACGAGTAGCCAAACAAATTCACCAAAATCTTAAGAATCCATCCGTATTCATTGTTTGATTGATCGATGAGTTGAGACAACGTTAAGTCTGAGTCAAAACCGCCAAGGATAATGTTTCGAATAAAATTTGTGGTAATATGAATGATGCCAAGCGTTCCAACAATTATAGCACTGTGAAATGATACGACGAATGAATCATACACTCAATTATTGACACAACAAATGGTATACCAAATAATTATATCTGGAACAACAGCCATATTCGGCGATTTTGATATCAGATGTATCAGATCCTTAGTTTACCGTTCAACGAAATAAAACTGTAAAGTTGGGAAATGTGAACGTTTCATTTAAATGCGTCAACACAATCACTTAGTCAATTATTGCAGATGATTGTGCCACATTGTTCGCTAACAAATAATGACTTTCTAATTAATAAAAATAAAATGAAAATTGTTCAAAAACAAATAGTTTTACGTGGAGATTAGAATCAAATGTCAAAAACATGTGTTTTTTGTTTGTCGCTGAGTTCTGTTCGTTCTATAACAAAACGTGTGTTGACAAACGAAAACTTTTTCACGATTTCGCTAAGTTGTTTTCAGTTTTTAGCGAGGTTTTTAGACCCGTACGAAGAACGAAGTTCTTCGCAAAGGGGTCTTATGCGTTTACCACGACGTTTGTAACCACCCCAATTTCGACCTGGGAGTAAGTGGGGAGCATCGATCGTGGTGCTTAGATGACGAATCAACAATAAAAACGTTGTCGGTCCGTCCGTCCGTCTTTCACCGCGATAACCGATTTTTGAAAACTTTTTTTCCCCTGAAAGATAATCGAAATATCTTTTATGGGATTGAATCTTGGTACTGTCGGCCCAAGGGCCGCCGAGCTACGGCCGTATAAGTGGTTTTTGGTCTTTTGTACTCGAGTAAATCTTTTCCGATTTTCAAAAAAAATTTTTGTTTCAAAGATCTGGGCATGGCCGACAATTTATGGAAGAAACTTTTTAATTTTGAGTCCTTGGACTTAGCTAGGGCACTAAGAACGATTCTATGCTATGACCCTACTTGTTTTATGCACATAACTCGAGTAAATCTTTTCCGATTTTCATAATTGTTTTTGTAATCGACAGGTCTATGAAAGCGCTACTATTTGTAGAAGAAACTTTTTTGAGATTGGGCCCTAGGATATAGCTAGGGCACTAAAAGCGAGTCTCTGCTAGCGCTCTACATGTTTTTTGTACTTAACTCGAGTAAATCTTTTCCGATTTTCAAATTTTGTTTGATCGAAAGGTCCAGGACCGTCTCCCGTTTTATGGCAGAAAATTTTTTGATTAGAAAACCCTTGGACTCAGTCAGGACCCTAAAACTGAGTTTCTACTAGGGCCCAACCTGTTTGCTTACATAAATTGTATAAATCCTAACTGATTTTGTTGATTCTTTTTCTATTTGAGAGGTAATCGAGTACCGAATTATATTCAAAAACAAATTTGGGCCCGGTGCCTGTGCTTAGGGCTGAAGTGGGCCTCAGGTTTGCTCTATGGTTGGCCCTAGCCAAAAAAAATTTTTTTTTGCTATGTTGCAGAGGGAAACATTTTGTATATGGAAGTATGCGAGGCATTTCCTTATGGCCCTAGGTCGGTCCTAAGGCCTGCCCTAGACAAAAAAATGGTTTTTCTCTATGTTGTAGAGAAAATGGAGGTAAATATTTTTGTTTATGTAAGTATTTCTCCGAGGCCTCTCGTGAAGACCCTAGGTCGGTCCTAAGGTCGGCCCTAGACAAAAAAATGGTTTTTTTCTATGTTGTAGAAAAAATTGAGATGAACATTTTTGTCTATTTGGGGGTCAATTTTGTACTTTCTGAAGGCTTTTTTTTACATCGTTTCTTCGGACGGGTTTTTCAATTTTGTCCTCTCGGCAATTTCCAATACAATTTAATGTGGACGTAATTTCATACACTTAAGAGTTAAGGCAATATTTACTTAAATACGTTCGAGTCTTTTCGCAACAGCAACTCTGTTTGCCACATCTATTCTGATACGTACGGGTCCCTTCATATGTTTTTTTGCCGAACCAGCGATTTCCAATGTTTTAAAGTAAATGTACCGGTAGCGGGCAGGCATTTTCTTGAGAAAAAAATAGCGAGCGTAGCGAGAGAATCCTTTTTATGGTCTGATTTAAGCTGAGTTGAGATTTCCTTTGTCGCGAGCGGAGCGAAAAAAATTTTACTGATTTTTTATTTTGTTAATAACATTTTCCCCTTCTTTATTAACGTCCAATTCTACAGACATTTTTATTTCCATAGTCATTTTCCGTTCTATAAACTTTTTCCTTCTATAAATATTTTCCGATCTACAGTTAGCCCCCGTTCTCTAGTCATTTTCAATTTTTTTCCATTCTCCAGCTGCTTGCCGGCTTTCATTTTAAATTTTTTTTTCATTCTCTAGTCTCTTTCCGTTCTTTCAATTTCAATTTTTTCCCGCTCTTTCGCCATTTCCCGTTAATAGTCATTTCCCATTATTTCCCGTCCACAAGTCATTTTCCATTATTTCTTGTTCAATTGTCATTTCCCATTCAAAGTCATTTCCCATTATTTCCCGTTCAATAGACATTTCTCTTTATTTCCCGTTTACTAGTCATTTCCCTTTTTAAAGTCATTAAAACAAAAAAGACCTAATTTCCCGCGAACCTAAATTTCTCTCGAACGTCGTTCGCGAGTTGGTATACTTTTTCCACCACTGAAGCACTTTGATTTACTTTATGAATATCTACAACAAATTATTATGAACGAACTTACATCATTCTAGTCATCATCACGAAAATTAGAGATCTTAAAAATCTCACGCCCTTTGTCGCTGATCTCCTAGAAAATTATCTAGCCGAAAGGAGCCAATACGTAGAAATAGGTCAGGTAAAAAGCCATCTAGGTGGAGTCAAGTGTGGGGTCCCACAAGGCTCTAGAATCGGTCCTCTGTTATTCTTAATATACATAAATGACATTTTCTCGCTCCCGCTCTCTGGACAGATAGAGCTATTCGCAGACGATAGAGTGATTAAATACGCGACGTCGAGCAACGACGAACTAAAACAAGCGATGGAAGAAGACCTCCTCTTGATCCAGACTTATCTCACATCAAACTGTCTTGTAATGAATGCCGAAAAATCTGCATTTATTATATTCGGCAAAGGCAGCTGTCGGGTAACGGACAAACCATCAACCAAGTTACAGAGTACGTTTACCTAGGTCTGATAATTAACTCCAAACTCACTTGGGATCTCCACATGTACAATTTGTAAAGTCGAAATTGAGTAGACTTTGTGGTGTAATAAGGAGGATCAGAAACACTGTAAACGAAAAAACCCTCATTGAGTTATACTTCACTCTCGGTCACTCGCACATATCCTATCTGAACGTTTTATGGGGTAATTCACCACAATACCTGCTCGAGGGCATAAATATACTTAACAACCGTATTCTCAGGCTTATATTTAGGAAAGGTAACCGTACTCCGATTCCGAAGCTCTACCAACGTAACATCCTACCCATACGTCTTCGGGTTTCGAAAAATTTTATCGGGTCGGGTTCGGTCCGGGTCGGGTTGTTGCATCATTTTATTCGGGTCCCGATCCTTTATTGACTTTTTATATTTTACAAAACTCGTCTAAATTTTATCATCTTACGTTACACGAATTTTGTTTTAGTCTAAGGTACGTGAAGAATGCAGACTTCGGGCCTTGAAATAATTTTTGTTTCGAAGTAATTTGGGTTGTGAGTTTCAAAAAACTTGAGTGTCTGGTTCGGTCCGGATCGGGTTTCGAAAAATTTTATCGCGTCGGGTTTAGTCCGGGTCGGGTTTCGAAAAATGGTCGACCCGCTCATCTCTAGATAAAATGCAATTTTTTAAATCCAGAAAGTCAGTCAAGGGACCTGACCCCCAAAAAGGTGGGACCTAGTATTTGTGTATGTGACAAAATGCATGCACATGATGTTTTTTTCCAGTAAACAAACATTTAATGTCGAACGACATGAATATAAAAAACGATAATTTACTTTTCAAAACAGATGTGCCTCAGGGTGACTGACATAAAATTTAATCTGCAGCAAAGGTATACTGAACTCAGTCACGTTGTCCAAATTGACTAAAAAACATAGCCTCGTATCTTCTCTATTTCAATTATGAACTTATCGAGAATTGGTGGCCGCTATTTGCGCACTAAATCGTTATATTTTCGTTGAAAAACTGGATAGGTTTCTACATCGTTTACACAGACTCGCAAATGAGTGAACAATGACGCGGCCGGTGAATCTTTAAAGTATACTTTGTCACTGAATCATCGATTCGATCGTGACTAAACAGAATGGTTAACGAGTATTAACACAAATCAATATGTGGAAACTTAACGGGGCCTAGAGTTTCGAAACAAGAACGACTTCAGGTACTTTACCCATGTCGTCGTCATGAGTTTTCCAGGAGGAATTTATTCTTTAATTTCAAAGTAGGAGGGGCGGGGGGATAACCTAAGTAAAACTTGACCGATTTTCGAAAACTTTTTTTTTCCTGAAAGGTAATTGGGCACTGTCGGGACTAGGGTCGTCGAGCTAGGGCCGTTTGGTCTTTTGTACATACCTCGAGTAAATCTTTTCCGATTTTCATATATTTTTTTTTTTTGTTTGAAAGATCTGGACATGACTGACAATTTATGGGAGAAAATTTTTTAATTTTGAGCTATTGGACCCAGCCAAACCCTAAAATTGTATCTCTACTAGAGCCCAACGAGTTTTTTCTACGTAAATCGGGTAAATCTTATCCGATTTTCAAATTTTTTTTTCCTGAAAGATAATCAAAAACTTTGTTACGAGACTGAATTTGGGCAAAATCAGTCGAAAAGTTTCGAAGTTACGGTCAAAAAAGTGGTCAAAAACGGTATTTTTTGAAGGTTGGTGGAACTTTTTCACTTATATCTCTTTAAAATTAGAACGGAAATCGCTCTTCAACGTTCTGAATGAAAGATATGGACATCAGAAAATCACGAAAATTAAATTAGTGTTGAGTGGTTCAGGCTGTAGTGTCCTCAATGAGGGCCAAATTCACACTACGCTACCCTACACGATATACAGGAGGAGAATCGTAAGATTGTGCAATGTTTCGTTTTAACTCGTTTCACCGAAAAACAGAGTTTTACATGCAAAAAAAAAAAAAAAAAACAGGTGAATACGTGAAAAGAGAGATAAAAGAGAAAGAAAATGTTGCACAAGCTTATGATTCTCTCTCTATATTATGAACGTCGAATGAGGAAACATCTCTCTTTCATTTGTAGTATTCGCTACAAATTGGTGACCCCGACGACGTTTAAACAAATCTGATTTTATTCACACAAAATTCAAAGTTGACTCGCTACAATTTAATTCCATTATACTTAATTGAAAATTTGATTTGTGTATCACCACGAGGCAATATTTAGTTAGATCTTTTTGTGGTGGGAAAATTCTGGGTGAGATGTCTCTCAACATCGGTAGATGACGGAATTCTTCAGCGAGAAGATGAGAAAAAGTAGCAATGCGCTGGCCAGTCAGTTGAGGTCATACAACAACGCATACAGGTCAATCTTTAGGCCAACGATTTTATATGGTAGTGAAAGTTGGGTGGACTGTGGTTTTCTGGTTTGAAAATTGATGGCTTCTGACATGAGGGTTCATAGTGGCATAGTAAAGATCAATCAGAAAATCACATTAGTACGAGGATATTCGAGAAAAGTTAGTGTTTTTTCGGTGGTGGAAGAAGCGGCAAGAGTGAGTTGTCTACGATGGTTTGAACACGTTCAAAGGATGAGTGATAACAGCTTGTCAAAGAGTATGTTTGGAGGAGAAGAGAGGCAGGGATTCCATGAAATCAGATTTAGATGTTGAGGCCAGGTTAAGCCCGTATATGTCGTTTATGTAGGCGGGCCTATCCTGGCCTTAACGGACTTTCCCAAGATGAGTACATCATCTCCTTGGCGAGTGATTGCGTGTCGAGGAGGAGGATGAGTAGACGCTGCAGCATAAAGACCTACGACCAAGCGAATCAGAAGTTCTTGACCTGTACCATAGGGCTAGCGCTGCATAAAGATTTTTCTTAGGCAAATCGTAGGAGCAATTGTTGCGACATTTCCAATAAAAACACATGCGTTTATGTTATGTTCTTGTGTAATTAGAATAAAAAAAATTCATCTAAAATTGTAATGACATTATCAATTACGGTATTTTAACGGAAATCCGATGCTTTGCAGCAAATCGGATACATAAGAACAAAACCCAATTCTTCTTACAAATCGTGTCATTTATTTTGTGAATAATCTCTAAGTTTCACCATTTTATCATATTTCTAATGAACTAAAAAAAATTAACGAAAAATAGCGAATAAAAGAAATTTAAATAGAAGGAGAACGGGGAATTCTATCGGAAAGCTTGTCATAGTTGACGTAGAAACAAAATACTCATTGTAATGATATTAAATCAGAACGAAGTACGAAAAATTGTGTATTTAGAAAACTAAGGGGATCGAACACTTGCAGCAGAAATTATAAGAAATAATCTGGTTGAGGTTTTTTCGATGGGATGCCTCTGCTTTCTTGTGGCGCCGCTTCAAATATGATAAAATTCCGCTGCAGATGATCGTTAAGCTCTAAGATTGCAGCAACGTTACCACATCTAAGCGAAAAGAATGGAATACGGAAATTTAACTTGTGAGTTATTTCAAAATCAGCCTTCGTTTACCTGTAGCAGTAATTTGGAGCTGACCAAACTGTCAGCACAGTCTCATTAAAATGCCATTTATAGCCTTCCATTACAAGCTGATGAGCTCTACAAATCATATCGATATCGTTGGTAGCGTTAAACTGTGCGACCACGTCGGAACCGAAGAGATACCCAGCACCACGCGGTGAAACACCCCAACCAACGGTATCTAAAGAAAAAAAAATTTTTTTTTGATTAAAATTACATAAAAGGAATGGAAATTGGGGAAGACGGAAGAGAGAACTTAGACTCCTTGACTCAAAAGATAACAAATTTCATGTTATGATGCAGAAGCTGTTCGCAAATCTTGACTTGTAGCCAAATTCATATTTCCGACAAAAAATTATGAACCAGCTGGTTACCAGTTGAACCGCACACTTGAACAAACTTAGATAAGGCCAATTTCATCTGTATGATGAGAGGAAACGTTCTCTCTTAGTACACAATCCATAATAAATTGAGATAAAACACATCGTTCCCTTTTAACAACACCGCGTGTGGAAATTATGTTTTTTCCCTGTATCCAAATTCGATTTCCCTATTTTTATCCATTTCCCTATTTTCAGTAATTTCCCGTCTTTTAGTAATTTCCCGATTTTTAGTCATTTCCCTATTTTTAGTCATTTCCCGGTTTTCAGTTATTTCCCTATTTTAGTAATTTCCCGATTTTTAGTTATTTCCCGATTTTTAGTCATTTCCCGATTTTTAGTTATTTCCCGATTTTTAGTCATTTTCCTATTTTTAGTTATTTCCCAATTTTATGTTATTTCCCAATTTTATGTTATTTCCCGATTTTTAGTCATTTATTTTTAGTCATTTCCCTACTTTTAGTAATTTCCCAGTTCTTAGTTATTTCCATATTTTTAGTCTTTTCCCTATTTTTGGTCATTTCCCGATTTTTAGTTATTTCCCGATTTTTAGTCATTTCCCGATTTTTAGTCATTTCCCTATTTTTCGTCATTTCCCGATTTTTAGTCACTTCCCTATTTTTAGTCATTTCCCTATTTTTAGTCATTTCCCGGTTTTAAGTTATTTCCCAATTTTTAGTTATTTCCCGATTTTTAGTCATTTCCCGATTTTTAGTCATTTCCCGATTTTTAGTTACTTCCCGATTTTTAGTCATTTTCCTATTTTTAGTTATTTCCCAATTTTATGTTATTTCCCGATTTTTAGTCATTTCCCGATTTTTAGTTATTTCCCGATTTTTAGTCATTTTCCTATTTTTAGTTATTTCCCAATTTTATGTTATTTCCCGATTTTTAGTCATTTCCCTATTTTTAGTCATTTCCCTATTTTGAGTCATTTATTTTTAGTCATTTCCCTGTTTTTAGTAATTTCCCAGTTCTTAGTTATTTCCCTATTTTTAGTCTTTTCCCTATTTTTGGTCATTTCCCGATTTTTAGTTATTTCCCTATTTTTAGTCATTTCCCGATTTTTCGTTATATCCCAATTTTATGTTATTTCCGAACTTTTTCTCTTCTAATTTCCCGGTATCCAGTTTTTCGGTTCCCAAATTTCCCAGTATCTAGGATACCGGGATACCGCACTTTTTCCACACGCGAACAACACATTCTACCCTGCGTTACTATTACGAATTTGCTTGAGTTACCATTGTTTTATGCAAAATGGTATACTTTTCATATTAAGTGAGTGAAACTACAGTTGGTTTACACTCGAATTCTATAGCGTTTACATAATTTGCAAAGTAGAAAAATCGATGGAATGGTTCAAATACATAATTGGCTAATTCCATCGGTACCGTAACCTGGGTAACGTGTTTCATCTCTTTCACTCTTGCAATGTGATTTATATTAACATGAGACAAAACACTCGTTTGTCAGGTTCGATTTAACCGAAATTTTTCAAATCAAAAACCGGTTAGAAAATCGGTTTCTATTACATGATTTTTTCAATGGTGTCTGACGTAAAACGGATACTTTAGGTAGGATGTTTTGTTGACCTATTCATTGGTATCGTTTCGATTGGAAATACGTTCATTTCACCCTTCAGCAAAGTTCATCTGGAAATGAAATGGCCTTATATGACAGGCAATATAGTTTCCAATCAAATCTTTGAAAGGAGGATAATTTGTCATATCTTCCATGTATGCAGCCAGTTTCTGCATTCAGTCGGAGAAATTCAAGCGATAGCACTCGATGACATTTGATCGAGTTCTGCATGAAAAATAAGAAATAAGAAATAATCTGCCTTCAGAGTGGGCCTGGAAATGTGTTGCTGGAATGAGAGTTCTTCAAAAAATCGATTGATCCAAGTGGTACTCGATGATCTAATTCCACATGTTGGAGATAAATGCTAGAGTGTCAAGGTTTAGGGTCCTTTCTTCTCTCCGCGATTCGTTTGTCAATTCGGCTTCCAGTTCATGTTTTGCCCGGTACAATAGCCTCAAATTTCAAAAGAAATATCCATTAGGAGCCCCACTTATACTATAGGCTAGACTGTGTTGAATACACTTTGTAAATTTGTGAATTTGCTTGCGTTCACAATTTTTTTTTAGTACAAACCGGTAGCTTTTTTATAAAAGTAAACGAAAATACATTTGTGCAGTTACGCTAGCCAATTTCTTGTCAGACCAACTTGCCTTTTTCATCTTGGGGAGTAGTTTTTCAGGCAGATAATTTGGCGTAGTTCAACGTTTGTGAAGAACGTTTTCCGAAAAAAATTGGGTGTCAATGCCTTTGTTCATGACAGAAAACATTTTCTAAAAGCCAGAAATTGATACAAAAAATTTAGAGTTGATGATTGCAACAAAAATGGCCGCCATCTTTATTGGCTTTTGACGTTTACAAATATTTGCAAATGTGTCAACTCAAAAAGTTTTTTTTCAATTTCTGACTCGTAGAAAGTGTTTTCTGCCATTTAAATTTATTATTCAGTTAAAGAGTAAGTGAGCAAACACATTGGTCGAAAAATTTATGCGTTTTGAAGTGTTTATTAAGTGGAAAAGCTGAAATACTGCCTTTGGCTGTGAAATCTTGGAAAAGTTTTCTCCAAAAGTGTTTTCACAATTTTGTTTGTCGTTTGTTATGTCGGAAATATGAATTTGTCGTACAAAGCATAAAAACCTCACAGACCGGTTTCAACGAAAGAAATATTTTGTTAAAACCGGTTTGCAAGTTTTATATACTTTGCACGGTAGAGAAGAAACTAAAATTTAATTGAATGGATGGCATGATGAAAGAATAGAAAATGTTTGAAAAATTTCTTACCTTCTGGATCGCTCCACAATAAATCACACATTGGTCCATCGTGCGGAACTTCTTGCTTCCGATCGATAGATCGAATTTGATCTAAATACTGAATTGATGGACTCAAACCACCATGAACGCAAAATATTTTGCCATCGATAATAGCTGACAAACTCAAATAGTCAAAGATCTCTGTACAATATCGCCATACATTCGCCGAACCGTATTTACGTAAACATTCGTCGTAAAATCCGTAAACTTGAGTGATCTGTCGGGACTCGTGATTTCCTCGGATTAATGTGATACGATCGGGATAGCGTACTTTCAAGGCTAATAGCAGAAGAAATGTTTCGACGCTGTAGTAACCTCGATCAACGAAATCTCCCATAAACAAATAATTCGTTTCTGGCACATCACCACCGACTTTAAACAATTCCTTGAGATCGTAAAACTGACCGTGAATGTCACCGCATACCTAAAAAGCACACAAAAAAAAAATGCAAAAACTGTAACCTCAATATATGGACGTAGTTTTATTTATTATTTTAATAAAAATTTTATTAAAGTGAAGTTGGCTGAGTCCAATATTGAACAATGGACAT
>CM055405.1:54592674-54658161 GCA_029228625.1 Pseudolycoriella hygida | reverse complement strand
GCAACCCTGTGGCCATTGACCACCCCCCTCCATACCCTTCTATCTTCTGCCAAGGAGATGGTTTGCTCGCCCAGTGAAAGCCCCCTAACTTCTAAATCTGATTTAATTGAGTCTATGAACCTTCTCCTTGGCCTACCCCTAGGACGTACACCCGGGACCTGTGCATTCAATATCCTCTTTGGGAGCCTACTATTACCCATCCTTTGAACGTGCCCGGACCATCTCAGACGACTAACCCTTGCCGCCTCCTCCACTGACCTAACCCCTAAATTTTCTCTGATGTCGTCGTTCCTGATATGATTGTCCCACTGTTCCCTCCGATTCACTTTTGCTATTCTCCTATGAACCCTCATATCTGAAACCTCCAAGTCATGCACAAGGTATCCGCAGTCCACCCAACTTTCACTACCATATAAAATTGTTGGCCTGAAGATTGATCTGTGAATAGCTAACTTTGTGCCACTACTTAATTCCTTCCTGTTAAACACATGAGACCTCAACTGACTGGCCACCGCATTTCCCATTCTCCTCCTTTCCTCAAATTCCCTAACTACCTTGCCATCCTCTGAAAACATGGCCCCTAAATATTTAAACTCAGAAACCTGTTCCAACTGCTCCCCATTTAAACTGCACACTACGTCTTTCCTAAATTTGCCAACATGCATAACCTTTGTTTTGCCGACGCTTATCTTCATCCCGTACTCCTCACATGCTACATTCAGGCAGTCTGGTAAAATAAAAAAAAAATCATTTTGGTTTTCAGGTATGGCTGGGGCTAGGACGGAATGTCCCAAATGTCCCCAACCAAAGTATCCCCTCAGACAAAAAATCCCCTCAGAAAGTACTTATTACTTATTGCGAAGTAGCAGCGTCGCAGGCTGTGAATTTAACTGGAAAATAAGAAAGCGGGGCCGAGGGGCGGCAGCCCCCGCAATAAGGGGGTCAAGGGGGAAATATTCCCCCTTGCGAAGTCTGAGGGCAGAGTTCCTAGCAGGGTTTGGGACAGCGCACCATTCACGTAAGACAACCTGCAGGGCGTAAAAAAGCCCGCCGCAGACGCGGGGGTGAGGATGCGGAGCCCCCAATACGCATTGTAATATCTAGTTAATAATACCTACTTATTTCCACCACTCCTGAGTAGACATTATGTCTGGGGATATTTTGTTCGGTTTATGTGGGATATTTTGTCGTGGGATAATCGGTCCTAGAGCCCTACCATATGTCAAAAGTCGCTAGATATTGTTAATGTCGAGTTTTGAAAAAATCGGCAAAAAATCCAAAAAATTGAGGTCATGCGCAAGCTTTTTGATTTTGCTAGAGGAAAATGTGAGTTTTCAAAAAAAAAAAAATTCTCAGAAGAGTTTTTCCCTGATTTCAAATACTATCCGCTTTCTAAAAAATGTTTACGGGACACGCGAGATGTATTTCATGGAAAACATGACTTCAGTGAAAAATTGTTTGACTCTATGTCGTAATGCAGAAGAAAGGTTGCTCCGAATATTTTGTTCGTGTAGCAAAATATTTATCATGGTTTAAAGATGCAGGATCAGAGTCGCACCTAGAAGATATTGACCGAAAAGTGTATCTAGACATGAACAAAAAAAGGTGGGCGAATGCTTTGAAGTTAAAGCAAAAAATAGTTTG
Source organism: Pseudolycoriella hygida (assembly GCA_029228625.1). Lineage (NCBI taxonomy): Eukaryota > Metazoa > Arthropoda > Insecta > Diptera > Sciaridae > Pseudolycoriella > Pseudolycoriella hygida. The sequence goes on along the minus strand of CM055405.1, from coordinate 54,656,517 downwards.
TTTGATCATTGGACCCGTACGAAGCACAAAGGTCCTATAAGTTTACTACAAGATATTTACAAAAAATCAGCGAAAAAAAAGTCCATCTGTCTGTCCCGCCCTTTTTTTCTAAACGGCTGCACCGATCACCCTAAACTTTCCTTTCTCTGAAAGGTACATGTCCCATTCAAGTTCAAAGATGAGCAAAATCGTACAAGTGGTACAAGTGGTACAGTGGTACAATCTGCAGAAATGGTTAAAAAGTGACCAACAACATGGTTTTTTGAAGGTCGGTGAAACTTTTTCGCAAATATCTCAGCATGGATATCGTTCACTTTGGTGTAAAATCAAAGAATTCGAAATCACAAAATTGGGAATTTTTTTTTGTGGAAATCAGGTCAGTGGTCTGGGCACTGGGACCGTGGGACCAATGGAATGTACGAAATTGAGCTTCATCGATATTTGCTCAGCTATGCAATGGTGCTATGATAAATAGCCCAGTGCAACAACTCCCGCCACCTGTCCGTTAACATCCATTCCAACAACTCCCGCTTCAATATCATCCATTCCAATAACTCAAGCTGTCCATTACAAACTCTTTACTCTTTATAAACAGAATTGAGTAACGGGCCTGCCACGGCAGAGGCGTTGCTTGTGTATCATGCTCTGCCCCCTCACCCCCGCACCTGCGGCGGGCTAGACTATGATAATGCATCGTGATAGGGGGCTCTGCCTCCTCACCCCCGCGTCTGCAGTGGGCTAGATTATGTCATGCAGGCGGATCCCGAGTAAAGATCTATAGCCTGTTTTCGACATTGTTTTTCTGTAGAAAGAGACTATTTGCATAATGTGCAAATAGCCAACAATATATAGAAGAGACTATTTGCACACTTAGACGAAGGTTCCCTTCATTCGTTCTAATTCTAGTTTCTTTGCCCAAAAACTTTTTGTGACGTTTTGTAAAAGGAAAACTTCTTTAGCTTCGTTACCTACCTAGTTTCTGTAGCACTTTTTAAAAGGAAAAGCTTCCTAGTTTTATTCGCCATTTGTGACATTTGTGTCTTGTGACATTTTCGTAAGCCACCTAATTTTCGTCACATTTCTTAAAAGGAAAAGTTTTCCATCTTCGTTAGCCACCTAGTTTTAGTGACATTTCGTAAAAGGAAAAGCTCCGCAGCTTCGTGAGGCACCTACTTCTTGTGACATTTCTTAAAAGGAAAAGTTCCCTAGTTTCGTTAGCCAACAAGCTTTTCTTGATGTTTCATCAAAGCGCAAATTTCCTAGCTTCGTAGACCACCTAGTTTTCGTTACATTTCTTAAAAGGAAAAGTTTCCCAGCTTCGTTCGCCGCTTAGTCTTTGTGACATTTCGTAAAAGAAAAAGTTTCGCACCAAACTATATTGGACAGCTGGAATCATTGAAATGGATGTTAATGGACAGCGGGAATTATTGGAATGGACGTTAATGGACGGAGCGGGAGTTATTGCACTGGACGATTTGTCGTGCTACCTATGCAATATGGCGTCTTACTGTCAAAGGCAAAATTGAAGAGAATAAAATCTTAGAGAACACGCGTTTCGAGGTTTTAGGGAAAAATGACCAATTTATAGGATATGACAACTTCTAGAATTGAGAGGGATGACTCTTATCTCTGGAATTATGGCAGTTAGGAAGTAGGTAGAAAACAAAGTTTTAGGGAAAAATTGGCCAATCCTAGGATATGACCACTTCCACAATTGGGAGCGATGACCCATATCTCTAAAACTATGAGAGTTACAAAGTTGCTTCGAATGGCAAAGTTGTAGAGAATGAAATTTTAGAGAAAACTTGTTTCAGGGTTTTAAGGAAGAATGACCTTATCCGGGGATTTAGCCACTTCTAGAATTGGGTGGGATGACTCATATCTCTGGAACAATGGCGGTTAGAAAGCTGCTTCCAAAGGCAAAGTTGTAAAGAAAAGAATTTTAGAGAACACGTGCTTCAGGGTTTCATCAAAAAATGGACCAATCCTGGGATATTACCACTTCTAAAATTGAGAGGAATGACTCATATCTCTAGAACTATGAGAGATAGAATATTGTTTCTAAAGGCAAAGTTGTAGAGAATAAAATTGTAAAGAACACTTACTTTAGGGTTTTAGGGAGAAATGGCTCAATTCTGTGATATGACCACTTCCAGAATTGCGAGTGATGACTCATATCTCTAAAACAACGACAGTTAAAAAGTTACGTTCAAAGGCTAAGTTGTAGGGAATATAATTTTACAGAAGACGTGTTTCAAAGTTTTAATGAAAAGTTACCCTATTTCGGAATATATCTTCTACAATTGCTGTACTTCGAGAGGGTTTTCGACACTGCCTTGAGCAATTTCTGTGGGTCGTTCGAACAACTCTGCAACAAGTTGTAATTTTGATACGTTCAAAATCAAAATATGTCAGGTTTGCCACATCTATTCTGATATGAACGGTCTTTGGTTATGTACTTTTATAACTTCATTAACTTCCAAGCCCTTCAAATTGTTTTTTTTATGGATGGGTCAATCAATGTATTCTAGGTACGGCCCTGTAAACGATGTACTTAATAATAAGTATCTATAACTAGTCCCCATATCAAATACTTTATTCTGTTAAGTTTCGTGTATTCAAACAAAGTTTTATTCAACGTCAAACGTAAACGTAAAAATTTCCAAAAATATTTTACCTTAAATGAAACTTTATTTGCGATGAAAATATTTTTACTCTTTAAAAAAAGTCTGTGTATTTCGTACAACAAATCGAGAGTAGAAGCCCCCGTACTTCATTACTCCGAATACTCCGACAGCACCACATCCTGTCAATTCTAACCATTTAATTACAAAAATAAACTTAATCCTCCCACAAAGCCAATCTTCTGAATGCAGGTAACTAATTTTTTTTTTGAATAAACACACTAACCAAATCTTGACATTGAATATTTTTCAAAATTTACATATCAAGTGTGTTGTCAAAAATTATTTCATTCGACCAAAGCATAAACGTCAACCCATTCATTCATTAACGAAAATTAAAGTTTTATCTAAAAATAAATGTTCGATTCATAGCGAACATTTTATTGAGAAGATAGTTTGAAGAAATATAGAAGAAGTATAGCAGAATGTTAAGCGAATGTATATGTAACCCCTGTACGACCTTTCAATGTTATAATTTAGAATGAAGATGCTGATTGTCTTATACGAGTGGTATAGTGTAATATCGAATGATTTCGATTAAATAAATAAAAATACAGTCGACTCAGCACGTCGATATGATAGAGAGTTTTAAAAATATTAGTAGGATGGTATATACTTGGCGCGAGTGTCGTTTATTGTAATTTTCGTTGAACACATGTTTGAACAATTATTGAACAAATATTTGAAGTACGTTTAGCACATCATTATGCTACTTTTCGGGTGCTGAAAAAAAGTCAACAAACGGGTAATTAATTGGATTGATGTAGTTAATTAGCAAGCATAATAATGTGGGAAGGGTGGGATTACGTGTAAATAGAAGCGGCGCTTTTATTTGACTTTTTTACGCTTATCTGATGTTAATACTAAATAGACACAATTTTACCTAATGACGGCGGCGGGAGTGTTCATCTTCGTATTTTATCGATTTTAACACAGCGTGATCGCTTACCTGAAAATAAAAATTAAACAAAATGAGTGTGAAACGAACATGAGAATTTAGTAATAGAAAAATCATTTGGATGTTTCATTTGATATTTTCATAAATATTGCTTTGCGGAATGGAAATTTTGACGAAGGATTTTATTTATCCTTGATTTGCCTACTACGTAGTATGCTCCTGAAATTCTAACAGAGCTCTATCGTAACGTAACATAAGGCTATGCTACTCTTTGATTTAAAAAATAGTAATCATATGGAATTATGATAATATCAGAAGTATGGGAGGAACACATCCCTTTATGGAGTTATGATATCTAGGCAATGGAAAAGTCACGTTTTCCATATCTGTGATATATCATAACTTGACAGGACTGTGTTTCTCTCATACCTTTCAAAGATTAGAATTGTTGGGGTGTTCTTCCTTTACTTGAGAAGATACGAGAAACAGAAACAATAGCAACAAAGGTTCAACAAAACTGTCAAATTTAAGGTTAAAATGTAAAATTAAACAAAACAAAACAAAGTAAAGACACAATTTCAAAATAAAATAGAACAAAACAAAGCAGTGCCGTAGTGATGACCGTTGTAGTAGAGCGTTGAAATGGATCGTCATTTGTATTCCGTTGCGAGGAAGAACTTTTTTTTAAGGCTGTGGTGGTTAAAAAAGGCCTCTGTTTGTTGCAATTTTACTCCATGAAAATGTTCTACGAGACTATGAAATAAGGAGTTCACGCAGTAGACTGGTCCTTTGTCTAGTGCATGAACTTCTTATGTCACCGTCGTGTAGAGCATTTTCATGGAGAAAAATTGCAACAAGTAGAGGTCTGCATATCAAGCTGGGCAGCCTGGTGCCAAAAAATTTTCTATGGCAATGTTGGAGTGGGGAACGAGGACATTACTATGCACAATGTTCCAACTCGGCACCAGGCTGCCTACTTGGGAAGTTTAAGTAGCCATAAAGAACGCAGCCTTGTGCCGAAAATCTGTTAATGTCATCGTAACGGCAGTAACAAATACTATACGTGATATAAATTTCAACACGGCACCAGGCTAAGATATTCTACTGTGAATGTAGAGAGCAGCAGCAGTCTGGTGCCGAGTTGAAATTTATGTGACGCATAGTATTCGTTACTGTCGTTTCAATGAGTTTAACTGATTTTCGGCACCAGGCTGCCTTCTTAAAGGCTACTCATACTTTTCAAGTACGCAGCCTGGTGCCGAGTTGGGACCTAGTGCACATTAATGTACTCGTTTCGCCATCCAACATTACAATAGGAACATTTTTGGCACCAAGCTGCCTTCTGAAATCGACCAGAGCAACCCCACCTTTATCAAATCTTTATTATCATTCCATTTGCAGACAATGCAAGAATGGAAAGATGGCCTAAAACGTTGGAAAATATGGATTTCACACATTCGAGCTGAAAAGCGTAGGTAACGATCCGTCGGCAAGGTGCATCAAATACGAGGGTGGGTAAAGAATGCTGAATAATGGCAGACCAAGTAGCATGGACAAGAAATGGATGTCAAAAGTTAGGAACAAACTGAAACGTAAGAGAAGGCTGTTGCGCATAATCTCGTATGTTCTCATTCATTTACCACTGACGGCATCGTTGAGGCCATCTCGGTAATTAAAACTGGGAAGGCTGCGGGATTAGATCACATCCATCCCGAATTTGTAAAGAACAGTGGGCTATCGGGCTATCGAATGGTTGCGATGTTTTTTCAACGCCGTCCTACGTACGAAAAACGTTCCACCGGCCAGGGAAGAAGTCTGATTCAGCGGAAAACTTCCGCCCCATATCATTACTTAGCACCCTGTACAAGCTGTTTGAGAGGTTACTGTACAAGCGAATCACCCCAAAAATTTTCCGCTTTCCGACCGGACAGAAGCACGACCGAACAAGTTCTTTCTCTCACGACACACATAGAAGCAGGGTTCCAAAGGAACTTGAAAACGGGCCTGACCTTGATTGACCTGACCTCAGCTTACGACACAGTGTGGAGGCATGGCGTGTTACTCAAATTCATAAAGATAATTGGATGTGAAACCCTGTACACACTCTTGAACAACATGCTCAGCAATCGGTTCATTTATGTGCATTTGGGCAGCGACGTCAGTCGACGTAGAACACTTAACGAAGGCCTTCCTCAGGGGGCAGTCCTGTCATGTATACTATTTCTGCTCTACCTTCCCGAGACTCATTCAAGAAAGTTCATCTTCGCAGATGACTTCGCCTTAACTGTTCAAGCTGAAACGTTTCTGCAACTGGAAGTATCTCTGGGACTTGACCTTTATGTCATGGGAAAATATTTTGCAAAATGGAGACTCCGCCCGAATCCAAACAAAACCACCGTCTCAGCATTCCATCTCTATAACAAGCAAGCATGGCGTAAATTGCGAGTATCCAAAATATTTGGGAGTCACACTGGATAGGTCATTAACGTACAATACGAACAGTCAACGAATCGTAGCCAAGGATTAATCTCCTACGTAAGTTGAACGGTGTTCTGCACCATCTTTGTCATTCTATTGTTATCACAATGAAAACACTCAGTTACTGCAGAACACCGTTCAGTTAGCAGGGACGACGTGGGGGGCTGACGCCATCGTGTTAAGAACAACCGCTCTCGCACTTGTTTTTTCAGCCGCTGAGTATGGAGCCCCAGTTTGGATTGCAAGTGCACATACTCATCGCATTGACATAACATTGAACAAAGCACTGCGAATCATCACCGGTTCAGTCTCCTCAACACCAACGGAATGGATGAGCGTATTGGCTAACATAGAACCACTGAAAGTTCGTTGAATGAAGGCTTTCCTGAGGCAATGGAACAAGTTAATGAGCTTGGACGAATTACCAATCCAGAATGACCTGAGAAATGTGCCACGGCTGCGATTTTCTTCCCGTAAGCCGCCCTGGCTGATTCGCGAGCAAATCGACTACCCGTACTGCCCAGCTGATCATTGGAAAGCGATCTGGGAACAGGGTAATGTCCGCTATCACGACCTCGTTGGCGACCCCACAACAAGGAAAGCCGGCTTTGAAATCCCGAGAAAAGCTTGGGTTACCTTAAACCGACTACGCACAGGACATGGCAATTGCGCTCACTTCTTGCATCTTTGGGATCTGGTGAACTCGACAACTTGTGACTGTGGTGCGACAGATCAAACAATGCGACATATCACTAACGACTGCCCTAACAGGAAGTTTTGGGGTGGAATAAATGGACTTAGCCGTTCGGACGAAGGGGCCACTGATTGATTATACCACAGATGACGGATAGACCTCTCTCGAAAACAGGAGACCACTGCCCATTACATCGTATGTTAAAGAGACGTTAAAAGCGACCGATGTCACGAAGAGGTCTAAAGGCGTTGCTATTGATCTTTTCACCCCTGCTATACAGATACAGGCGAGTCTCTGTAGTTTTTCTAGTCTTTTCTTGGCGCTTTTTAGCTCCAATCTGCGCCACCAGAACCAGCGTTACAATAGTACCACTCTTTTAGTTCCACTTTCCCCGCTTTAAAAAAGAAAATGGAACTATCTTCACGCAGCATATATGCAACGTTACAATAGTTCCACTTGTACAAGGAAAGTGGAATTAAAAAAGTGAAACTATTGCAACGTTGCATATACGCAGCGTGAAGATAGTTCCACTTTTTTTATAGCGGGGAAAGTGGAACTAAAATAGTGGAATGTCTAAAAGTTACAAATTTAACTTTTAAGCGATTAGAGGTAACCGAATCAGTTTCAATTGTGACTTCGACGTGAGTTTGCTATTTTATCTTTTCACTATATTCATTTAATTTCATGTTTAAATTCGGGGACTCAACTCTTTCTTTGTGTGATGTCTCTCTCTTGCACAATTTCTCTCTCGTCATGTCTCAAAATGGTACATACAAAAAAGTGGGTGTTACGATCTACCATCAGTTACAACAATTTAGTTACGCACTTTGAATTTTTTCATTTGTGGAAGTTCAATGACCTGTCTGTCAGGCACCAAAGTTCCGCAACGATTTTTCATAGGTTTGCCAAGTACCTTGGCCTACTGGCTCTCAATGGATTTCCTCGTTTTGAACTTGAGAAAGGTTAATTGATGTGTTGCTTCCTACTCATTGTTGATAACACTATGACATTATGAGACAATCTCAATGGCCCAATAAAAAAGCGAAGAAAAATTTGTTATAAATTTTATTTTAAGCAAGAGAAACAAAAGAAATATGAAAACCTGTTCTACAAGAGTAACTGTTTCAATAAGAATTCAAAATGATTTGTGTGAAGTTGCGTCTTCCATAAATTGAAATTATTGTTCAGTTTATACGTGAGGTCAAACATTTATAAAATTAAGGCTAGTCAATCAACACATTCATTGGGTTCATTCGCACAATTTACACGCTAATAAATTTATTAGGAAGAGAAATTATCAAGGATGAGAAGCGAAAACATTTCCAGGAATCAATAAATTTTTATTTGTTCTGAAGAAAGAAGACGATGTGTGATGTCACCAATGTAAAAACAAACGTACAATAAGGTTTTATTTATAGAGGCTAATGTCCTTTGCTTTGCATTCATCTAGATCAGAGGCTGGTTTGGGTTTTGTTTTTTTTGGACCCGTACGAAGTACAAAGGTCCTATGCGTTTACTACAAACAATTTTATTGTAACATGGGGTAGATCGAGGTGGGAGGTGGGGGATGCATCTATTATCGTCTAGAGATGACGAATCAGCAATAAAAAAAATGTCCGTCTGTCCGTCTCCACTTTTTTTTCCAAACCGCTCAACCAATCAGCCTATCAACCTATCGACGATGAACCATTTAAAAATTGCCTTGATGTTTACAAGAATCTGAAATCAAAAAGCCATTCTGTTTCCTTTGTTGACGCTTTTCTTCTTATCTTTTATGCTCGATTTCTGTCCAAATCGACTACATCATATAATCTGATTGATACTTCAGCTAGTAATGATTTTGGCAAAATTTCTAAAATGTTTACTGAACAATGTTATTCGCAGACCATTGGAGAATCGGTCAAAAATCAATTGCAATTACCCTCGACACCCTTAACAAGTATAAATATTACGCTAAGAAAAAAGTAAAAGTAGAACTTTCATACTTGAAAAGCAAATACCATCCATATGAAGAGGCCCTTTCCTGCAGTCTTCCGGTAAAAACCCTTAAAAATATACCAACCAAGTAAAACCGCCTGACTTTCTAATTCATTGTATGATGTTCATCCGAGTGTTATATGGGTTAAGATGTTTATCTGAAAGCGGCCGGTATGGTGTATTTATCGGCCGCAAAATAGGCCGATAAATGAATTGTTATTTGAAGAAATAAATTACTTGAATTTAATACGAAATTATAGTTACCGAAGCCAATAACAACGAGTTAATTGAATTTCATGTGACATTCATGTGCATTATGCTGTCGGTATATAGCTACAAATACGTGCTTTGTACGAATGACGTATTCCTGAATCAAAATAAAGTTTTATCAAAATGCTCCGACCGGTGCGACGAACTGATTAAAGAAATGAAGAGACGGACTCTCAAGAACTTACATTAGGCTTTAGAAATGACAAGAGCGATCCACAATGAGTTCAAACCAGATATCAGATGACTCTGGTTAGCTTCTTCAATAGAACTTTATTTTGATTAAGGAAAAATATAGCAAAACGACTCTATGCAGTGATGTATGACTGAATGTTACGAAAAAGGAATGAATTTTGCAAAGCTGTATTTTTCAAAAAGTCTTTGCCTATATTCGTGAAAACATTTTCATGAATTTTCACTTGGTTAGTTACTTTTGATTGAACAATTTCTGGCCAACTATGATTTTTAAAAAGGCGTTTTTATGTTGATTCAAACGTGGCCTTTTCAATAGTACCAAAATTTCATTAAAGAACATAATTCTACACGAAATCGGTGTACTATTGTGGAATGGGAGGAGTCACAACCTAAGGGTGCTTTTAAAATCCAGAAATCCTTACATTGTACTAGCCTCTCGTAATTTTCATGAATTTTATTGAATTTTCGAGACTTTCATAAAAAGAAATCAAGAATGAAGACACTGAAATAAATCGGAAATACCGTTGCACACAATCATGCATATCATACCAATTCGCGCAACATGAAAAGTACTGTAAATCCGAAATTGTTGTTTCACCTATACCGACCGCTTTTTCAGATAAACCAGCATATTGAACAGGCCATTGTAAGAGCCTTGTTAAATAATTTTTTTGAATATACAGGAATAACATACAAACAAACAATTACGCAATCTCGGAATGTTTTTAAGGAAATAGCTTTGAGAGCTGTGTTTTGACTCGTGTAGTTATATTCCTCGCCTTCGGCTCGGAATCTAAACTCTACCCTCGTCCAAAAACAGCTCTCAAAGCTTTTTGCTTAAAAACATTCCTCGACGCGTAATTATTTGTTTGTATGTTATTCCTGTATATTCAAAAATACAATTATTTAACACGTCACTTACTGGCCTGTTCAATAATCTACTATAAATATTGCTTGTTGTGGAGGCTAAGGTCGTATTGTTATTGATTCTACCAGATTTTCGGAAAAAACATGATGGGTCAGCACTTTTTACTTTTTTGTATAAAAAAATTGTTAAGTCACTTTTTAAGTGCACTTAACGTTCCGATATTTTGAAACGATACAAAACTCTGATGGATATTTATTGTAGGAAGCCGTAAGGTTAGAAATTGAAAAAAGCCAAAATATTGTTAATGCGCCAAATTAAAAATTGATTTATTTGAACAACCTTCTTCTATTCAACCTGAATTGGATAGATGAACTAGTTATTTGCGACCTATGATCGTAATTTAATGCTTTTTTTCGTTCTCATATTCGACATTGAAGATCATAAGCTTTTTCTCATATTTCAGTTTTCTAAGATTATTGTTTTCGTTTACCATAGTCCAGTCGAACACAATCGCTTCATTTAAACTCACTATTGTGATAGATGTCAATGAACAAACTCAATTTGAGTTTTTTTTTTTTCAATGAGAATGTCATTTACGTTTAAATGACCTACCTGACTATTACGTTAGGCTTTAAAAATATGTTTTATTGTAACCCGGATTATGTTAAGCTCTTCCGTTCTGATGACAAGTTTAGGAAGTTTTATTGTGTTCAATTGTGAAAGCTTTACAGTCTTCATATATCTATTATGATGATTGGACCCGTACGAAGTACAAAGGTCCTATAAGTTTACAACAAGTAACTTTATTGTAACGTGGGGTAGATCGAGGTGGGAGGTGGAGGGATGCATTTTTATGGTCTAGTCCCGTCCTGTTATTTTTTTCTAAACGGCTGCACCTATCACCCTAAACTGTTTTTTCCCTGAAAGGTGTACATACGTTCCATGATTCAAATTCAAAGATGATCAAAATTTGTCAAGTGGTTCCGGAGATATGGCCAAAAAAGTGACCAAAAACTTTTTCGAGGTTCGGTGAAATATTTTCGCAAATATCTCAGGTAGCTCAGCACGGAAATTGTTCATTTTGGCGTCAAATCAATGCATTTTTTTGTGGAAATTGGGTCAGTGGTGTGGGCTTTGGGACCAACGGAATGGACGAAATTGAGTTTCTTGGCCATACACGAAAACAGATGGTTTTTCGTCTATATTTGGTCAACTATGTATGCAATGTGGAGATTTAGTGTCAAAGGCAAAGTTGTAGAGAATAAAATATTAGAGAACACGTACTTCAGGGCTTTAACGAAAAATTGCCCAATACTGGGATATGACCACTTCTAGAATTGGGCGGGATGACCCATATATCTAGAACTATGAAAGTTAGAAAGCAACTTCGAGAATTGAGAGGGATGACAAACATCTATAAAATTACGGCAGTTTGAGGTTTGCTTCTGAAGGCAAAGTTGGTGAGAATTACATTTAAAAGAAAGTAGTTTCAGGATTTCTTGATGATTTCTTTTTGATATGGTGTATGGGAGAACATTTAGGCCAGGGACGTACTTCGGTAGGGCCTTTGATAATATCTTGGGCAATTTTTATGGATCTTTGAAATTCTTATAGTTATAAAAGAGCACAAAATATTGGATTGTCTGCTCATTTATATATTTAGATACGTTCGTGTCTCTTTGTTCACATCTATTTTGATACGTACGGGTCTTTGTTTAGGTTTTGTTATGAATTTTAATACAAATCGTTCCACATCTGGATATCAGATTAACATACATGTATAATTTAGATCTTCCAACAAGTGTGTACGCATGTGATGTTCAATTTCTCATAAATTTACTTTTAAATTTTACTATTTTCAATGGAATGAATGTCACAGTTGCCGAAGTAAAAGTTTTGAGCTATCGTTTCAGTTTAACTTACGGGGGAAGTATCAATCGCAAGCGAAATATTATGGCTGTCACTTAAAGTCAACAATGGTGGAATATATTGCATGAGTGCACGCAAACATTTGACTTCCTGTACAAAAATACTTCATACATTCCTACATACAAGTCAAATTTTAGCGGTGTGAAAGCAGAACAGAAAAACTATAACACTGGTGGGTCCGGCATTTGTGACGCATTTTTTTAATCAAATGTGAAAATATTTTGAAAGTTTTTTTTGCGTTTCGAAGCGTTAAGCGTCACCTAAATTGATATCAGTTGTTTTGGAAGAAGGGACAAGGACTTGCGTCACATTTCCCTTTTAAAAGGGTTTTTGTTGTGATATCAGTTGTTTTGGAAGAACAGACGAGGACATATCAAAAGTTTTTTTTTGAGCCGCCGCCGCGCAGTAGATTTTTTTGCAAGGGTTTACTGCAAGAGTGTATGCTCGCCGTAGAAATTTTGTACGCAGGAGTTCCTATTTTTCTCTTGTAGAGAAAATAACTGGCTCTCAACGAATGCCTACACATTTTTTTAAAGCTCGGTCAAAGTTGACCTACTTTCAGGAGGTTCGTCGCTTGGTAGAGTCTTCTGGAGCAAAGACTTGTCGAGCGACGAACCTCATTTTTCGGAATTTTTGACTTTGACAGAGTTTTTAAAAAATGTTTGGGCATTTAAAAAATATAAAAGAATGTCGTTGATAGCCAGTTATTTTCTGTACGAGGGAAAAATAGGAACTGCTGTGTAGAAAATACCTACGACGAGCATACACTCTTGCAGTAAACCCTTGCAAAAAATCTACTGTACGCCGCCGCCAAACCGAAGCGAGGCGGCTACTACTTCCATGGGCGAAAATGATCCCCTTAACTGCTTCTACAACATATCAAAAGTTTTTTTTTTGAGTCCCCGCCTATTTTCCGCCATTTTGGCGGTCACCCTGATACACTACACACCCAACCCAACAACTTTCCCTTTGACACCAAACCTCTATCTCGAACACACAACCATTGTCTCATACAAAATGTGCTATCATACACACTACACACACAAACACATACATATGGGCTTTATATGGCGCCTTCTAAGAGCCCTGGCGTTTGGCGCCGGTACCCCCCCCCCCCTTTTTTTAAAATCTCATATGACGTAGAATGCCCACCCGAAGGTCCCTGCAAATTTTCAAGAAAAGTTATCGAGCCGTTTTCGACCCGCAGCCAAAAAAGTGGTTTTTTACGGTTTTTCATACAAATGGCCCTGGAACTAACTAACTAACTAACTAGCTCACTAACGTAGGACGTTTCCATTATCTTTGGCTTCTATGCAAATGCACTTTTTGTATAGGAAATGATCATTTTCTAAAGGTCATATCGTCGGATCCACTGAACCGATTTTAATGAGTGAAAAGACACTTCGCCTTAGAATTTTCCGTAGAATCCAGGAAAAATATTTTCCGGGGGGTATGTCGCAAGGGGGGAAGTCAAAACTTAGCTGTATATATGGTTCCGAAGTCTACGAAAAAAATTTTCCGAATTTTTTTTTCGTATGGGGACTTGCGTCACGGGCGCATCGCTACCGCGCGCCCATGATCTCCAACCCAAAAAAAAAATGTAAAAAAAAATTAAATTTTTCCTAGGGGAGAAGGAAATTTTTTTGCCGAAAATTTTTTCGCCGGAAATTCTTTTTTGCCGGAAATCCTTTTCGTCGAAAATTTTTTTCGCCTGAAATTTTTTTCGCGGGAAATTTTTTTTAAGCCGAACCCTCCCAACAAAATCATTTTTCCGCGCTTTAGAAGTCTGTCCCATACCACCGTCGCGTCGGCACTGACTACATAAAATCTATTAGGCAAAACCAATTATGAAAAAAACTGATACTTTTAAGTGTCCACATCAATATCTGCGAACAGCAATTAAGGAGAACTCTACGCACCTGAAAGAGAGTAATAGCGAATCAGGTAGATTCTTGTCATGTGTGTCCAATGATCCTGTTGTTTCACCCATGTTCGAATGCATTCTTTTGATTAAAATTTGTATTAACTTTTACGAGATGCAAGTCGTCAGGCAGGAGCGGGAGACTGAAGAAATTCTTCTAATTTTGTTACGTGTGTTCTTCGTATAGGAATTGTGGCCATAATAGTAAGAGTTTGCAGAAAATAATTAAACGCGACGAAAAATCAAAATTATGGGCGATAGAAAGAAAATTTTCTTTCGCTACACTTCACTTACATTTCACCTATTCTTGCCACGCAACCTTGACCTTACTGTTTGAAATACTCCAATGGCTTTTGGTATGCATAATAAAATGTTTCGTAATAAAAGATCATTAAATTCAGATGGCTTTGTTCGATATAATCAAAGCAAGGTGAAATATTAAGACACTAGGCGGTAGGTTTCGTATATGATTTTAATGTCTAATTTATTAATTATTAAAATTGGCGACCATGTACGCATGGCATCATGTGTACTGCAATTTGTGTGCCTAATTTACATATGAGAGAATTTCCCAAAATCAACTTTGAACACGGATTTATTCTTGTAAGTGGATTTAACGACTTTTTCAAGTAGAAACCAATCCACATAGCCTGTAGGTTTGACTCATAAAAATAGTTGAAAATCATGCTGAATTTGACTTTAGCAATTGGTGGCGTGAGTTTTCGTATTCGATAATTTGTTTATAAAACTGTGATCTTGACCTTGACTTTTTATTTCTTTTTTCTTTGTTATGATTTTGATTGTAGATGTAGTGACATAATAGGCCATTGGTTCAATTTTATGACGCACATAACAATTCTGGAGAGTTAGCGAATCAAATTGCGTTTACTTTTGATTAAAATAGCAAAAGCTACGTTCCTCAGTACTTGTGGCACTAATGACTATTTTCTACCATTTCCTATGACACTCGACGAATCCAGCGTATTTTACATTCTCAAATACGCTTGCTCAATATAAACCACTACACTCTCTTGTATTTTGTGGGTTTCGTGTGGAGTATTTTTTTGAATGATTTTTTACATTGAAAATATGGGTTCCACACGAAACGAACGAAAACGTCAAGGTGTAGTTTTACATTTTCTCGTAGCTGTACTCTAGAGGACAACAATTAGAGAGACTCTGATTAGAAAAACTCTGATGTCACTCCACCAATATTTTCAGAATTTCGGCAGTCGAATATTTAAAGTTCGATCTTCTTCTCTTATCAATTCTGTTTGAATCTATTGAGAGGATACGAAGTCATGGCCCCCGAAATTATTCACTCTAGAAATGTGCCTCTTTATTATTAGATCGACGAAATGTATGTAGTTTTTACTCAAGGTGAATCTCCCAGCGTTACCCACATTTTTAGATTTATCAGAGATCGGGACTATCACATAAGTGATCCGGAACACAGATCTCGTGACCCTTTGTTCCTTTTTCCATTTCATCATTTAAATCATAAGAACCTTCGCTTTCCCACCAGGAACCTGTCTAACGCGCCAGGTCCTAGCTGGACTACCTCCGAAGGTTCCAAAACAAAGCTGCCCAGTATCCTGCGTCTCAGATGATGAAACTTTGGGCAATAGCCCATGCAAACCCGTTTCCTCATCCAGTCCACAGGAACACTCGGTGTCACCTGAGATTTTCATTCTCTTTAGGTGTTAGGTCAGCCCGCAGTGCCTGGTAATCGCTCCAATCACCCGTCTCATACGATCCCGGCTCATATCGAGCAATTCTTTGGGCCACTTCCGAGCTGGCCTAGGGACGTATATCTTCATGTGAGCTCCTCCTCCATCCATAGGCCTCCCAGCGATTTGTTTGTTCGGTCCTTCACTGTTTTTGCGTACAGCGATTTCGTCATCGGGATAAATGGTTACTCACAAGTGTAAGACCATAAAAAATTATTTCGTAGTGGCATGTACCTTTCAGGGAGAAAAAGTTTAGAGTGGACGGTTGACCATTTGTGACGCAATTTTTTAAAAACACAACGTAACGTCGCTTTAGTTTTTTTCCGTATCGAAGCTGAATGCGGCACCTTCATACGATTTTTTCAGAACTTTTGTAACTGGAAGAAAATCGTTTTACCTTAGACGCTTAATGCGTCACCCATTTCTGATTTCAGAACTTTTGTAAGCAGAAAAAACCTGCGTCAAACCTTCTCTGTAAGAGGTTTTTTGTGCTTGCTTCTCACTTTCACAGCGGTCCCCGAGACAAGTTTCGTTAAACTCGTCTGAAATCGCTTTCTGCAACAGGCTTATTGCTCGATTGGGACTAATAGGCTTGTTTTTGGGAGTGCTAAAATAACATAAAAACAGCCAAAGTATATACTAAAATGGTAAATCTTGATGCTTTTCTGCTAATTTTTTTCTGACAGTCTGTGCTTTTTGTCCCCCAGTGGAAACACATTGTAAATGAATAAGAAATGTGGTTTCGGTTATTGGTTTTCAATGGTCGGCTAACCGAATAATATTTTGCTCGAAAAGTGGCCGGCTTTTCGGTTCGGTAAAAACCGGTTTGCAATCATTATTTGTGAGAGAAAATATATGAAAACCAAGAGGTATCTTGAGTAGTACAGAGTCCACTTCAAATCACTTGCACTAAGGCTTGATTTGCACTTAAAAAAAGTACTCAATTGAGGAGAGCGCCGTTTTCACGTGATTTTTTCAACCAATCAAAATTCTAAACGGCGCTCTCAGTGGAGTACTTTGTTCAAGTGTAAACCAAGGATAAATAAAATCATACCAGTGAGTGCTTCGTTAATTTGACGTTCTCTATCTCTATCTTCCCACAAGAAAACTGAACATTTGTTACTTTTCAAATAATACGGTCGTGTTCCTTGAAATTTACGTGCTTTGCTGTTTTCAAAATTATCTCTTTTTTCAATGTATTTTGTGTAGGCAAAACTGCAAAACAGCTAATACTTCACAGCAAGTGAATTTAAAAGCACACAACCGTAAATAATAAAAATGTCAAATAAATTATTTGAATGCTCACTGATTTTATTAAAAAAAGTAGAAAATATTTTAGCAACTTGTTTTAGTACAATCGTAGTTCAGTTGAACAACATTTCCTTTCAAATCTTCGGTTAAAACAGCTTCACATGTTTTCTGATTTGCACCAACTTCGAAGAGACCAATAAATTTATAATTTGTACCGGCTACTGTTTGACTTTGCAAGCATTCGATTTTAAGTAATTTTGCATTTTGAAGCTCATCGGCGAATTTTTGGTTGTTTTCGTTGACTTTATCAATAATTTCGCTATGGCGATCTGATCCAAGGTCACTGTAGCCACCAAGTCCACCAAATTGAGCACTAATGACCCCGACAAGGACAATCAACAACACAACAAATAAGATTGAACGTGACATCTTTCTTTGAAACAGAAACTTCTTCTAAGTAAATGAACGACAAATACTGAAGTTTATATACTTTCTGAAAGAACCTCATATCACATGGTTCCATTTCCATTCTATTTATTACAAAACGAAAAAAGGTTATCAAAATTTCGTATAATCTTTAAGAATTTATGAGCAAAGCGCCTTTTACGTTTGTCCAATCAGTGAACCAATGTTTTTTTTTTTTGGTAAATGTAATGTGACCCAATGTCGCAACGACCCGTACGAACCGTTAGGACAGGCTGGCACAATGCCGTATCGGCACTTTCATTCATTCAACCCTCAAACATTGTCAAATGGATATTTCGTTCAGCTCTCACGACAGCATAATTTTGCATTTAATGTTTTGCTGTAAAGGGACTGTCCATAAATGACGTCCAGTATTCAGTGTTGCCCTTCAAATTTCAATCGTCTATTGCTCGAAAAGTATATACTTTTGATATGTCAAATGTATGTCCGACCCCTCCAAATTACCCCCCACCCTCTAATGTCGGCCATACATTTGACATATTAAAAGTGTATACTTTTCGAGCAATCGATGATTGAAATTTGTATGGCAACACTGAATATTGGACGTCATTTATGGACAGTCCCTAAGCGAGAGTGTATTGGTGTGTGTATTTGCAGTACTAGCTAGCGAAACACCAACACACCCTCGCACATACAGCAATAGTGTATTTCAACATACCCCAATACACACGAGATGTGTACGTACGCGCGGGTGAAGCAAGGATTGCATGCATACCAGCCAAAAAAACGCTTCCTGCGAGTTACGTGCGAGTTACGTATAAAATCTTTCATGTCGACGGTTGCGAAAGTTGATTAATATTCATTAGCGTGGCCACATTACCGTGTAAGGTATGAAACGCTTTCATCGTACTAAACGAGGAAACATGTGTTGTCAAAGCGAACGTGTGGAAAATATGTGAAATTTATTCGTTCGATTGCTTAATGCTTTGCTTTAAAACATGCATTAAAACATAAACATAATGCATTAACATTGAACTGAATTGGCCGAAGACGAGGTAACGTAATCGTGTGTTACAATCGATTTAGATACTCAATGCTGTTAATAATTATACAGTTTCTTCGGATAGACTTTATCGATATTGTTTAACTTCGGTATTCTTAATTGGAAGAGATTTACTTGAGTTATCGTACTCACAGAGGGAGGGAGGGACAGATATTGTATTCGTTACAAAACCAACACACCCTTTACTTCGCACAGGTCTATTAACGGGTTATGAAGCTTCTTAATAATCTTGTTTTGGCTAAATATTATGCTATGTTATTAAGAGAACATGGAAATTAGAATCATAAAAACTTTTTTCTATGAATTTGAATAGCAATATGCGTAACTCCTATGACCTCTACGAACAACCACTTAAAGTGGAAGTATGACGTGATTCTTTTTGTCGGCTTAGAAAAGTTCTGATATCAAGAGAGGTAACATTTTGCGCAAACATAGCCGTTTGTTAGCTTATATGCAGTCAAGATTGTCAACAAATAACATAGAAATTCAATGTTTCTACACTTAAAGAATTTTAAATATGTGGATCGGCTGACATCAGCTGTTTTTTCTTGCTAGGAGCTGACAATTCAGAGCTTACAAAAAAATTTATTATTATTTTATTGCGAGCGGGGCGGGGAGTCTTACATGTAACCATCGTCACAAGGAAGAACGGCTGTTCCATTTTCGCTCTCATACGAAGTACGAGTCCTATGTCTTTACCTCTACGTTTGTAACAAGTTGATTTTAGGGGGAGGGGGAGTATGGGGGGAGCATCGAATATGTACGCCAGATGCAACTCGAGTAAATGTTGAACGATTTTCAAAAAAAAACTTTTTCCCCTTAAAGGTAGTACCAGAAGTGAGTTTTGGATAGCAAATGGGCATTTTTGGACGAAGGGCCACTGAGCTAGGGCCGGCTAAGTGATTTTGAGTCTTTTGTACATAACTCGAGTAAATCTATTCCGATTTTGAAAAATATTTTTTCGTTTGGAAGGTCTGGGAATGCCCGACAATTTGTGGAAGAAAACTTCTCGATTTTGTGTCTACTAACGGCCCAACGTAGTTTTTCTACTTATGTTTTTCTACTACGTTTGTCGCTCCCACGGCTCAATTTTGCTTTAGGTCACAGTGTAAAATCAAAAAACTGATACCATGGTCAGATGTAAGAACTTGCCCTCTTTCATAATCCGGCGTAAAATCTTGGCGCTCGATTATGTACACTAAATGGTCGGTGATAAACATGAACATTAATTTTTCGTTTTTTGCTTCTCATTCGTTTCAACTTTTTTCAAGACAGAATGGAATCTTGTGTTCAAAGTTTTAATTTCCTGAAAAAGTTACAGCGCTTTTTTTAAGACAAAATTGCGTCACAAATGCCGGACCCAACGACGAAATAATTTTTCTGTACCTTCAGTTTTTGCGCTGCAAAAATTTGACTTTTGTTTCTTATTGCGTAGATTGTTTAAGGTAAATTTAAATTTTTGCGTGTAAAAACTGAAAGTATTGAAAAATTATTCCGCTGGTGGGTCCGGCATTTGTAACGCAATTTTTTTAACACAGCGTAATTTTGTTTTAAAAAAAGCGCTATAATTTTTTCAGGAAATTAAAACTTTTAACACAAGATTTCATTCAAACAAACTTCTGCGTATTATCAGCGACAGCGTCACCTCAAGCGATATCATTAATTTTGGAAGCGGACTTTCGGACTGCGTCACACTTTACCTTTTAAGAGGTTTTTGTTGTGATATCAGTCGTTTTGGAATTTTTTAGTTGTTGAAAAAATTTTTATTTTTTGAAAAAAATTTTCTCAGAAAAGAAAATTTTTTTAAAACAAAAAGTTTCTCGAAAAAAAAATGTTTCTCCAAAAAAATGTGTCTTTAAAAAACAGTTTCTCCAAAAAAATGTTCTCCGCAAAAAATTTTTCTCCAAAAAAAAAATTGTTCTCCAAAAAAAATGTTTCTCCAAAAAAAAATTGCTCCAAAAATAAAATTTAGACTACAAAGTTTTCTCCAAAAAAATTTTCTCCGAAAAAAATTTTTCTCAAAAAAAAAGTTTTTCTCCAAAAAAATTTTTCTTCGAAAAAAATTGTTCACCAAAACACCTTCGGCTACCATAGGAACACTTCGTATCACCTTCGGAATACTTTGTGTCACCTTCGCCTTCCTTCGCCTTCCTTCGGAACACTCCGTGTCACCTTCGGCTACCTTCGGAACACTTCATGTCACATTCGGCTACCTTCGGAGCACTTCGTGTCACTAATTCTTCCCACTGATTCATATAACTTTCCTGAAGAAACCAACTGTCTAGGTATTCTTATACAGAATTTAGCAAAAAATCCAAGATGTGTGATGACAGTTGGCATCCATTTTCTAATGATACCAAAAAATTCTCCTGATGAAACTCTATAACTTTCTAGAAGAAACCGACTCTGCAAGAGTGTTATCATTCCGGAGCTAAAATTCGAATACCCAAAGAAGCATAATTTATACCTGACAAAAATCCAAGATGGCATCACTTTGGCAGATTTCTGAAAATCCCAAAAAATTCTGCTGATCAAACTCTAGATTTTTCTCGAAGAAATCAAGTCTCTAAGTATTGTCATTCCGAAGCTAAAATTCGAAAACCAAAAAAAACCTAATTTATTGCTTGGGAAAATTCAAGATGGCGCCAGTTTGACCGCTGGCAGCCATTTTCTTAAGATCCCAAAAAATTCTCCTGACCAAACTCTATAACTTTCCCGAAGAAACCAACTCTCTAGCTATCGTCACTTCGGAGCTAAAATTCGAAAACTCCGTGCATTACCAGTTTGACCACTTTCCCACATGCCACGGCTTTTCCAGAATTTTCCCGGAAAAGCGGCATATGAAGTTTTTCATTTGGGGCCGAGACTGACGTTCCCTGAAAATTTTAAGGAAATCGCTCGAGCGGTTCTCGAGAAAAAAAGTAGATAGATACATAGATACATAGATCGTTGACACATAACACAGGAATAAAATTGTTATTACTTTCAAAGCAGATTTTACCATTAATGTATGGAAATTGGTCATCTTTGATTGGCGATATCTCGACTTGTTGTCAACCGATTTTGATGAGTGAGGGCTCGTTTGAAACCTGCTGCGACGTGTTTTTTTTTTAAATAATTTCGAGGGGGAGGGGGGCGAGGGGAAAAAACTCAAAAGTTCGCCTATACATCGTGTCTTTGTTTGTGGACGTGTTTTTTAGGGTGTATGGACTGCGTCACGCTCTCCGCTACTGCTCCGAGCATGATCTTCTCCCAATGGTTTTTGTATGGAGTTTTTTGGGTTTGTTGACGTTTTTTTTGGGTGTGGGGACTGCGTCACGCTCTCCGCTACCGCTCCGAGCATGATGTGGACGTAATTTCATACATTTGAAAGTTTAGTTAAATACGTTCGAGTCAACTCTGTTTGCCATATCTATTCTGATACGTACGGTTCTCTAGTAAATGTTTAGTGATATATTTCAATTGAAGAATGCATTGTAAGCAGTCAGAAAACAAGTTTTCAAGTAGTCGATGGAATCTCACTCCACAAAAAAACCAAAACGCCCTCCTTGAAAAAATTGCTCATCAAATTGTGATATTGATAATTGTGTATTGAAAAGAGCGAAATCATCACAAAAATTTATTTACTTAAATTTTACTAGTTAAAACTAACATCTCTCTCATCACGTGGCTGCTATTGTTCTCACAAACATTCGCCACTATTTCGGTGCTTAGAAAAATAAATTAACGTACGCCTAACACTTGTTCTTTGTGACTAAAAAATATAACACAGATGTCTTTACACTGCCTTAAACATACACAGTCCACTTCACACTGAATTCAAATAATCTTCTTTGATCATATCGGCTGCCTTTTCAGCTATCATATAAACAGGTGAGTTTGGATGCCCTGCCATAATTTCTGGAAAAATGCTTGCATCCACCACTCGCAAGTTTTTGATGCCTTTAACGTTCAATCGTGGGTCAACAACGGCTGTTGGATCCGATTTAGCGCCCATTTTACAAGTGCCGGAATAATGGTATATGGTAAAGGTGAAGTGACGCGTGTGACATTCCCAATACAAATCCGATCCGAATGTTAAATGGGAACAAGTTGGTATCGGCACTTGGAACAGTTTAGCATCGATTTTTTTAAATGCTTTGGTCTCCATCATTTCAATGGCTTTTTTAATTCCCTTCACCGATATGTCCACATCGTAGGGATGGGTTAGATAACCAGAATAGATCAAGGGATAGACCAAAGGATGTTTACTCTTCAATTTAATGCGTCCACGGCTTTTAGGTCGCAGTACCTGTAATTGATTCATGTTGACGTAGGTTACTAAATTTGCGAGATTAAAACCCGATAAAATGATTTATAACTCAATTTCGACAATCAAAACGTTTTCAATGTTAAATATCAAACTTTCTCAGAAGAGCTCTTCACGTTTCGCCGTTGTCACGTGAAAAACATCTCTCAGATACGATAAAGTAATCCGATTTCGATAACAAGAGCAAATCGTCAGTATAAACAAATACTTACCATCGGATAGACCATGAAAGCGTTTCGTTGTTCCACTTCTAACTCCTTAAACATGGCATCGTAGATACTCGGCTTTAATCCGAAGACTTGTGGAAAAACACGAGCTGAATGCATGGCACCATTCGTCTGTATCAGTTCAATATCAGGATATCCATCGGGATTAAGAGTTAGCGATGGATCGTCCAACTCTAAAAATGCTAACGACTCACAACCGCCGATTGATTCCAATACACTCTTTCGATTCCCAGCTGTAAATTGAATGAAATCGAATGGAGAAATCTTATACAAACTGAAAGTAGATGCATTTGTGGTAAAAGTTAAGGCACCAGGAGCAGCGTGGTCCATAAGATTAAATCCAACAGGTAAGTTCATTATGGGTTTGATGTTCATTTCTTTTAAATGATCGGCTGGCCCAACACCAGACAACATTAGCAACTGCGGCGAATTTATGGCTCCTGCCGATAGGATCACTTCTCGCCGCGCACGAACTGTGTGAAATTTGCCAGCACACATATACTGTACACCAGTAGCGGTTTTCGTTTTCGGATCGATTAATATTTTCGTGACTTGACTGAGTTTACGAACGAAAAGATTCTTTCGATTTTTGATGGGATACAAATAGGCAACATTTGAACTGGCTCGACGTCCGTCTTTGGTGCTTGTTTGAAGGTACGAAATGCCAATTTGACCGGGACCATTGTAATCGACGTATGGCCATCCAAGTTCAAGACCAGCGGCGATGAAACTCTTTGCAACATCAGACTTGTAATCAACTTCTGATACAGTCAGTGGTCCCCCTTTTCCAACGTAATCCGGATGTGCATGTTTTACTCGACTGTTTTCTAACTTTTTAAAATAAGGCAAAACATCTTCATAACTCCAGCCGGGATTACCCATTGCCTCCCAGTTGTCATAGTCACGTCGATTGCCTCGCTGAAATAGGGAAATGTTAAAAGTGGAAAATTGAAAGAAAGTGCAAAAAGGAGTAGACCAGAACAGTTTAAGACTTAAGGGAACACCGATAAATGATACGCAAATACAAATTTAAAAGAATGATTTCTATTCGACAATTTTTTTAAGCAACAACAGTGACAGTGGGTGAAGTAACTCCAGTCCAAAATGTAGTGAAGTCATGCACAGCGGTAACCCTAAAAATTATTTATTTATTTTTTGTATAAACTTTTCTGACTTAACGTTTCTTACTGGAAAACGACAGGTCCCAGGTAGTTCGTTGGAGCTGTCCACACTATAACAATTGAAGCTCGTTGATCTGGGCTTGAGTGAGTAGCCACTGACCCTACTGGGAATCCAGCACAATTCACTATTCTCATTCCAGTTGTTAAAAAGAATTGTCCAACAGCAGCATTAGCTGGAGTTCTAGCTTGAATCAAAAATCCTCGAAGATAATTCGCGGTATTGGTTCGAGCAATGGTTACACTGAGTGTTTGTCCCTGGCTAACACTTGTTACAGTGGTAGTAACGCTAAACGGAGGCGGACTTATCATAGGTGTATTTGGACCATGAAGGGGCGTCATGTCGGTACAAGCTTCAAGACCAGCGCCATCAGACCAGCAATATGACGTTTGTATCAAAAAAAGCACAAGAAAAATTGCCTTGAACAACGACATTGTCTTTTTTAGTGACTTAATTTTACTAAAACTTTGGAGAAACTGATTGGAAGACCTCCACTTTTATAGGAAAAGAGTAAAACAAGATAAGAGCCTCATCGCTGATGTTATTATCTGAAAGTTTAAGATGAACCAATCTATCACGAATCAAATGAATGAATGAAAATCAAGTAGGTGTAACTTTGAAGAGTGCTCTTCACATACATTTTAATCTGAAAACAACACGTTAGGATTGCTTGACGCAAAGAAAGTGGAGCACAGGGGGGTAAGTCACTATTTTAACATCTTTTTGAAAAAAAAAGTTGAGGGTATTTTGTAAGGGATCAATTTCTCCCGCCATTTTCCATTTTTTCACTCAGAAAAGTATTTTTTAAAAAAGATGAAACGTTTGCTGCAATCAAAAGATGCTTAGGGTAATCATTGTAAGTGTGACACATTATTGCCTCGCTCGGTCAAGAAGCAATACAATTTTTCGATCAGAGCATTGCTTGAAGGAGATTGTGTAGCTGACGTGTCACTGCCATCCAAAGCCAAAAATGTGCAACCCATTTGTTAATTGAAAAACAAAACAAAAATAACAATGACTGGTTCAAAGGTTATGCACATAAATCAGAATGGATGGCATGGCGGTATCATTCAACGATTATTCAATAAACGTTTTCGATAAATTACTTATCAGCGCAGCAGCGCACTTTTGTAATATTCGATATGATAAATTTTGCTATGTCAATTTCGTATAGTTGCCCTTATTAGAAGACGATAATGATTTATTTTCAAAATTTAAATTCTCAGTAGCTATGGAATTTTACACCAGCTGGTCCACACACGTGCACATGTTTTGAGGAGTGTGACTTCCATTTTTGCAAGTTTTAAAACAAACGTAACAGTTGGAAGTTACGCTCCCTAAGAGACGTGTATGTGCCGCACCAGCTGGTCAAAACAACTGGTGCAAAATTCCACAGCAACTTAGAATTTAATAAAATTGTAGTAATAATGAAAATAGAGCAGTTTACCGATAAGAAATTATCAGTACTCTGACTCTTTTCTTCTCTTCTATTAATCTCACAGAATTTTCCACAGAATTCTATGGAGAGCTAATATTTAAAAAAAAATCCCTGACGTAATGTGCTACATGCTATGAAATGACATTTGAGATTACAAACGACGACGGGATTTAATGAAGAGGAGGTACCTCGATAGCTAAATAAAGTCATTGGTTTTTCATCTAGTAATTCGACACCTGGCTGCGTACTTTGGTCCCTTATCTGGGAACATAGAAGGCAGCCTGGTGCTAAGCATCTGTCTTCACCAAAATATACGCATTAGTGATATCTATACGTCATATAAGTTTCAACTCGGCACTAGGCTGCGTCCTCGAGTTAAAAATTTCTAATGCAGAGGGCAGCAGCAGCCTGGTGTCGATATGAAACTTATGTGACGTAAACAACTTACTATTGCCTCCAATCTGGCGAAGACAGATTTCCACCACCAGGCTGCCTTCTTTATTCCCAACTTTAGGGTACCAAGTACGCAGCCGGGTGCCGACTTCGATCGTGTTACTAACTAATAACCTCGCTCCTTCTTAAAGATAGGCGTTGTTAGAATTTCAGCACCAGGCTGCCTTGGTCTGACAAGGTTTTACCGACCTAGCAACTACAAATAGGGGGAAAGTAGGTTGATTTGAAAAGCATTCCTCACATCGGGTTGCCATATTACAACTTTGGACTATTTTCTAAAAACCGAATTATCACAAACTTTATTCCCCCTCTCTTTTTCGGACTGGTCCAACCACTCAGTTATCCTAGAAGCTTACCGACTAAGATGGTTCACAGAAGGCTTATCTGCGCTTATCTGCGGCAACGGCAACTCTGGAGCAGGATTTTGCTCTTTGGACCTAACCCTATTCATTACAATTTTCCAATTAGAGATTATTGGAATCCTCGGTTGTGTTAACGAGCTGTTATCTTCTCTGAATAAATTGCCAGAGGACCATGGAATCTACATTTCCTCATCACTAATTTTCGAATGCAGCGATCGAATCCAATTACTCTCCACTTTACGTCAAGTCATTCTGGCACCAAATCGTATCAGAAGGGATAACCTCTAGGTTCTATGGGTATGCACAAGAGCCCCATTAGCGGCTTAGGTGCAAGGATCTGCAGTTTGGCGTTCCTATCCACATTTATCATATCCTATCCTTGGACTGTGCATTACACGTGTATTTCAATTAATAACAGATGTATCGAAGATGGAAATAGATGGAAAAAGATGTAAAACAGATGGAAATTTTCAGCGAAAAGTTTAGCATTTAGCAGAGTGAAATACACTCGTCTCGATTTTGTGACTTTTACCAATTTCACTTTGATTTAAGGTCAGTACCCTCTGGTCGATTCCGGAAGGCAGCCCGGTGCCATAAAAATTCCTTTGACAACGTTAAATGATGAAAGGAGTACATATATGTTCACTTGGTTCCGACTCGGCACCAGGCTGGGCACTTGAGATGTTTTAGCAGTCTCACAGAAAGCAGCCTGGTGCCGAAAATCTGTTAAAGTAATTGCAACGGCAGTAGACAATATTAAATGTCATATAAATTTCAATTTGGCACCAAACTGCTGCTGCCCTCTATGTTAACAGTAGAATATGTTGAGTAGGCATCCTGGTGCCGCGTTGAAATTAATGTGACGTAACTGCGGTTTTGATGATTTTAACCACCAGGCTGCGTTCTTTATGGTTAATGTTTGTTGCAATTTTTCTCCATGAAAATGTTCTAGACGACGATAAGGTTTGGAGTTCAGACACTAGACAAAAGACCGGCCTAGTGCCTGAACTCGTTATTTCATGGTCGCTTAGAACATTTTCATTCAGTAAAATTACAACAGAGGCCTTTTTTAATATCAGGTTAAGTGTTTATGTTACTTTTAATTAAACTGAAACTTACTCAAATTGAATTTGATCGTTTACACCATAAACAAATCAACCATAAAGTCATAATATGTAACTCGCCCGAGATGCATTTTCACTCATACAACTATACGTTGGAAATTTGAATTTAATTACATAAAATTAAATGTGGAACGCGAATTCTTAGTGTAACTGCGTTTTATTGCATAATTGAACTGAAAAACTAGAATTTATTAAGAATAATGTCACACACAAACTTGAACGCAAGTCGTTGTCAGAAAACAGTGTTTCACAAAAGGAATCATCATGTATTTATTCTTGACATGGTTTGACAGAAACAGTAATCTCAAAATTGACTTATGTGTGTGAAAGTCGAATGTTACAAATTATAAGGAACGGTTTCTGCTATTCGTACACCTTCGAACAATATAAATGTGCGATTCACATTGATGCGAATGGCTAATATAATAAGGAAAATCGCTCGCAAATGTACGAGAGTGCAACATTGTGAGAATTACCCTACCCAATATATGAATCTTAAAAAAAACAAGAGTTTAAAAAAGACAATTTTTATGTGGAAAATACTCATTCGTGCCCATATGTAGGACAATTATTCGTTGCAATATGTACGGGTGTAAAACTTCCTTATAAAATTTGTCACAGAAATTATTATAGCTATCTCGTTCTTTCTTTAACAATTTTAGACGACTCTCTCTACGTATTAGCAACAGGTGACAACTTAACAAATAAAATTGTAATACATTTTTTGTTGTTAAGTTGTCACCTGTAGATAATCATTCCCGGAGCGGTAGCGATGACACGAAGTGTTCCGAAGTCAGCCGAAGGTGACTCGAAGTGTTCCGAAGGTAGCCGAAGGTGACATCAAGTGTTCCGAAGGTAGCTGAAGGTGACACGAAATGTTTTAAAGGTAGCCGATGGTGACACGATGTGTTCCGAAGACAAGCAAAGGCATCACAAAGTATTCCGAAGGTAGCCGAAGGTGATACAAAGTGTTGCGATGGTAGCGGAAGGTGTTGGAGAACAATTTTTTTCGGAGAAAACTTTTCTTGGAGAAAAGTTTTTTTCGAACAAAAATTTTTTTCGGAGAAAGATTTTTTTGGAGAAATTCTTTTTCTGAGAAAATTTTTTTTGAAGAAAAAGTTTTTTTGGAGAAGACTTTTGTTTTAGATATTTTTTCGAGAACTTTTTTTTCGGAGAACCTTGTTTTTTGGAGACAATTTTTTGTTGGAGAAAATTTTTCCTGAAAAACCTTTTTTTTGGCGAAACATTTTTCTGAGACAACTTTTTGTTGGAGTAACACCGTTTTTTTTTTTTGCCGCCGTTTTTTTCGAAACTTTTTTTTGCCCCACTTTTTTCGGCGCCCAATTTTTTTTGAGCGACACCCTTTTTTTTTTTGTGCGCACACTTTTTTTCGCCGACATTTTTGTTCCGGCGCACTTTTTTTCGACGCACCAATTTTTTTCTCGCCAATTTTTTCCTTTTCTCAGCCACGGTGTTTCCCCACCTTAGCCGATGTTTTACATCATACTTTTCGTTATACCACTGAAACTTCCCAAACAGTTATAAAGCACCTTTGGTATATAACGACGACTACCGTACGCCATTGCTGAAGTCAAGCCTTCCGCAGTCTCCTCCCTTTACTCACCTGTCAAAAACTGTTACCTGCCGCCGTGTACACCTCAGCTAGTAATTTGCGTACAGCTGCTCCCCCATGCCTGGTAACCGCTACGGCCCCCAGCACCTGTTATCGATCATAGCCAAACATGATGTATTACTGCTCTGTGGTCGGTATCCCCAATTAACATCTCGACTCCGTTGTAAGTATTGCACCGCTAACGGAATATCCATTAACAAATTTTCACTTTGACCGGCTTCAATTAACAACACTTTCCAATCGGGATTTTCCGTCAATCGATTAGCTAAAACACATCCAGCCGTGCCTGCGCCAACGATCACAAAATCAAATTCACTTATTCCATAACCGCCGTTACTTTGGTTTTCCACCTGACGATTCTTTTCGCCTTGTCGCAGAAATTGCAGTACTGACTCCAACAACTGTCCGTTCGATAATATCACAAAAACATTTAAAACTAAAGCGATTGTCTTTAATGTTAATATTTTCTTGGCCATTGTTTTTTTTAGTGAAATAAAACCAATTTCTCAATTTTCACTCACAAATTCCAAGCGAATAAATCTTTGACCGCGAAATTTTTTTTTCGATTTTTATGTTCTTCACATGTTTTTTATTAAAATTGTATGAAATATTTTTTTCTACATCGGACACATTTTTCTTGAAATACTTCTTCTTTATGTTTATTTAAATCCGTTCAATCACGCACGGCTCATTCAACACGATTGTACACAAATGGTAAATTAACCAAAGTTGATAAACAACAACAGACTTCGCATGTCCTGCAAGTCGCTATATACACAAACGACTAATTTTTGACCTAACAACCATTGATGTTAAAAAGTCTGTGCAATTTTAATGATCTTGTAGGCACAGATACAATACATTGAATGAAACCAAGCATCTAAGAAAGCATACCATTAAATATCCAATGCCACACAAGGCAGTTCGGTTACAATACATTTTCAAATTTATGTTTTTATTTTCATTTTTATAATTCTTATTCGATAGCCGATTGATTATCCCCTCCCCTAAGTCTAGGTAGTAGAATATTGGGAGACTGAATTTGCTGATTGAAAATAATTCAGAAACATTGCCATTTATTGTTCATGAGATAGTTAAAGAACAACGTAAGAGAGTAAGACAACAGAAAACACATTCTGGTAAATTTGTTTCGTTACGAATTCTTTAACAGAACCGCACAAAGTTGTCTTAGGGGTAGGGATAAACGACAAATGTCATTGTGTCATACATTATTGATGATCATTCCGATGTAAAATTACATTTTCTGTCTGTCCCTGGCAAATTGTATCATTGTCTCACAGAGTTTACGTCTAAAGAAGTGAATCATTTCTTATTCGTCTTGAATTTGAATTGTCGTGATTATTGAGAAGCGGCTACTTTCCTGCGCTTTGATGACTTTTTCGTTTTCTCTCGCGAACGTTTTAGAGCAATCTTGTAAATTTTCTCTCGATGCAGTATTACTGCATGGAAAATTTCTTGATTATCTCTTTAAGGGGAATGGCTTTAGGCGTGTAGAGCGACTTTTTGCTTGGTCTTTAACACTCGAATTCGGCTGAAATTAGCCGTTCAAAGCGGGTACACGAAAAATGATTCACTGTAGACAAAGTAGACGTTGGAATATGCAACTAATGACTCAATAACTTAAGGGCATGGCGATTTACTAATTTGTGCTTTGATGTCGAAGCAACGTTATTTCAATAGTCAAATTTGAATTGAACGAAAATAATACTTTCTTCCCCGTACCGAAAACTGATTTCACCGTATCCGTCCAAATGTAAGGATTTCTGGATTTTCAAAGCACCCTTATGTGGTGACCCCGAAATGGCTTTTTCCACAATAGTAAACCGATTTCGTGTAGAATTATGTCCTGAAATTTTGGTACCATTTTTGAAGAAAGCCACGTTGAAGTCAACATAAAACCGCCTTTTTAAAAATCATAGTTGGCCAGAAATTGTTCAATCAAAAGCACTAACCACCTGGTTGATGTCCTGGTTAAATGCGTTTTACATTTCCCGGTGACTTTTGTAGGATTTTTCGGCCTGGTTTCTGATTTTCCGCTCAGATTAGACTCCAATTACACAAGAAAAACTTTCAATTTGTAAATGTTCGCACATTTCGCGGTTAGGTTTCTGATTTATCGATTTCTCATTGATTTTTCAAAAATTTCCCGGTATTCATGCTTTCGGCCGACAGATTTCCCGATATCTAGCGTATCGCCGGTACCGACAATTTCCAAACGCGGAATTGAATAATTTTTTTTTTGTTATTGATCCATAACTTCGATGCTCATATTTTCGTTTTATTTGCCAAATATTTCGCCTAATTAACATCAGGCTATCTCAATGGCTAACATCCAATTAGAACTATCTTTGGTAATTCCATCATAGTGGAATGGAAATGGAATGATGGAAATACCGAAAGTAGTTCTAATTGAATGTGAGCCATTTTCTAATATTTGTTACTCCGTGCAATAACTATTTACTTGATTAATAAGGTTATTTGCGCAAAAGATTTGATTATTGCTACACGAGTCGTAGGAGTGGACAAAACAGCCGACAACGAATTTCATACACTTTTTGTAGCGAAACGAGTTAAGGTCAACGCCCTAAATTATTGTATTCAGAGTTCTCTCTTGAGTTGAGGGAAAATTGGAAAATCTGCGTTTGCGCACTTTTAATTCAATAAGTCGTGATAATCGACGTTTTTTAGACCTATCCCATTCTGTCACAACTGTGACACACGATTCTTTGCCCTCTTTAGAATAGCTGTACGCACTCAAGAAGCCAACTCATTTAGATAACGACTCATTGCCTAAAATCAACTAACAGTGCAGTTTCCCTCTGAAAATTTTCCCTTTAGGTACCGAGGTTTCACTTTCACTTCATTTTTCCCATAATTTCTTTGGCAATTTTCGCTGTGAGAGACAGCAACACACAGCAACATTTCAAACACAAATTTTCAAGAAAAAAATCGTTGTAACTTAACACAGTCGTTGCATCCCCCTGCCTCTGTCACATCTAGAGACCCCCTCTAGCGTACACATACTTTATGAATAATACATGCGCCTAATATCTGCTTCGTGCCACATAGAAATAATCCATTACTACCGAAAAAGAGAGGTTTCAAGAACATTTGAAGAGACAAGTATGAATATTTGTTTAAGTATGAATGTAAACAAATTACTAACTTGCCGCAAGTGTATTAATGGTCTTGTATTATAAATAATGTCAACATATAATTAGTTGTTTGATAAATTTACCAAAAATTTTTGCTTTAGCATTTCATGAATGAGTTTAAACTTTTTGTTTTTCATTTATATTTTTTAAGAAAGCGAAATCAATGAAAGTGATGAAAGTTGTATCCCGTAACCTTGAACGAATTAGGCGCACTAGACAATAATAAACGGTTACATAGATCAATTTTGTAATCAACATTTTACGTGTCGGAGGTAGTTTAGAAAAAAGTCTTTGAAAGTGACTTGCATTTATTTCGCTTCACGAATCTCCATGATGACATGAAACAAAATATTAACTCTGGAATATTGACTGGTTTTATTTCCAAATTATTAGAATGGTGTATGGTGTATCGTTTATGTTTTGTCTAGACGTGTTTAACATCTGGATTCCAAACCATAGCGGATCCATAGATAACGAAATTGCACATAGCCTGACCAGCAAGGCGTCAATTAATGGTCTCGTGCCTCAATCAGCTTGAAAGTTTGATTGAGAGATGGAAAGAGAATTAACAGAAATCGATAGTATGCACGATACAGACAATCACACACACTTCTCGCTTCACCCCACACACTTCCCACTTTACCCCACACACTTCCCACTTCACTCCACACATTTCCCACTTCTATCCACACATTTCCCACTTCACCCCACACACTTCCCACTTCACCACACACACTTCCCACTTCACCACACACACTTCCCACTTCATCCCACACACTTCACACTTCAACCCACACACTTCCCACTTCATCTCACACACTCCTCATTTACAAAACTGAAGCATTTGATGGCACCATCCAAATAATTATGTTTATTCTGAAGCCAATTTGAAAAAAAATCTGATATGATCTATGATCTGAACCTGAAAAATAAAGATATGAAATGTTCAGATCAGAACAGAAAATTATTTACAGCAATCTGAACTAGTCTGAAAATTCTGATTTTCCTTTTTTCAGATTCAGATCAGATAAAAGCCATCTGTTCCGAATCTTAGATCGCACCAATTCGAATCACAACCCCACCGGTACGGAATTTGTCATTATTTTTTGACGTTTACACACACCTTGACTGCTACCTCAACTACCTATTTATGAAGCTTGGATGAGCTTAGGAACGTTACTTTCATGATAAGCATAGAAGATATCTGCACAGGACGAAAGTGTCATCAATTGCGGTTGCCGAATCAGTTTTCCATTGCCATCCTCCCGGCAGTTTGCATCAAATATAAGGAACAGTGTATTTAAATATATAAACCAATATCGACTGTAATATGAGACTTATATGAGATTGTCATAATAATATAATAATAATAATCTGCCCTACAACCCATGAATGGTTAGAGGCTAGATCATTATTATTTACTAGTTTCGCTGTTTGTGGTTCTACTTTATTGAGATCCTTTCATTACCGGAAAGTTTTTACTGTGCCAGTGGTAAGCTGTGCGACAAACCCAGTGCCATCTATGAGATGTAACTAGGAGCGAAACTAGTAGGAGTAGAATACCGGTTCTCCCAACAATGCCTTTTCCGGTAAGCCGTACGATGGCACTACACTCAACTTCACTCCACTTGAACGATTCAATCAGTTTTGTTTTGTTTACAAATCTAACAATCGGTACAAATCCGTCTGCGGTTGAGTTTCGAACCAACGCACTGGCAAGTCAATCTCTCGAGATTGTCATACGACAAATAAAAAAACACAAAAAATACGGAGGCTACAATATCCGAACGCTCCTCTAGGTTTTGATGCCTTCGAATTTTGACGACTCCGGAATTTTCGTCCGGATTTTGTGCCTTAGGACGTTGTTGGGTAGCTAAGAAATGTGTTCTACAAAATACGGTCAGGGCAAGAAAATCTCTACCTGTAAGTAAACGGGACTGAAGCGAGTGGAAGTGAAGGAATTCTAACAAGACGTTATTAGCTAATGGCTCATGTCCACGTTATGGGAGTCATGAATAACCCGAATTTCGACCACTGCGGCGATCCCGGAACTCCTGAGCAGCTTCTCTGACTCATATACTGTCATGTTTGAGCAGATGAAATCTATATCTCCTAAGCTAGTGCTAGAGTACCTGACCTTTTTTTTATAAGGGTGAGGAAATCTCATACCTCCTGGACGAAGGTAGAATTCCATTCTTAAATGGCCTACCAACTAAAACCCCCTTCCTTACTCTTCATGCTCTCATCTCCCCGGAACCGCCTCACAGCATTACTTCGGGGAAGGGCTGTGCTTTCGCACCTACTGGCCGTCTTCTATGATTATCTCTCCATGCACTTTGCAGTTTCCCCATTATTTTTGCAACTACATAATCCGCTACTCTCCACACCTCCTCATCGCAGCACATCTCCGATATTATGTTTTCGGCATTTACCTCTGACCCACTCACAGTCATCATCTCACCTCGGTCTTGTTCGAAGCGGGGGCAGACAAATACTACGTGCTCCGCAGTCTCTTCTTCTCTCTCGCATGTCATGCAGGAAGGTGACTCCGCGAATCCAAACCTGTGCAGATATTTCCGGCCCGACAGAAATTGTATCAGTCCACGTTTCCTCTGTACCCATGTCGTTATGTTTGGTATGAGTCTATGGGTTCACCTTCCCTTGTCCGTGGAGGCCCACTCTTGCTGTTACTGTTTCAGTGACCCGGCTCTTAATTGCGTCCTAACTGTTTTGGTAGTCCCTTCTCTTCTCTTCTTTCTGTGACATTGACTGTCTTCCGTCAGCGTTATGCATATGGGCATCGTTCCGGCTATGACGCATACCTCTTCTAGGAATATCGTTCGGTATGCGCTTGCTACAACTCTTATGGTTGCCAGCCTTTGGGCTCTATTAAGCCTCCTCCGGTTCCTCTTCGTACCTAGCGCCTGTATCCATGCTGGTGCCCGATAGCGTAATATCGATAGGGTGAAGCATGCTAGGAGCCTCCTTTCGATGCTGCGCGGTCAGAGATCTGAATGTTACTAAGAGGTTACAGCTGTGACAGCAGCGTACCATCTCTTGAAATTGTGAAAAAGGATTTCAAAATAATAGAAAATATTAGTGGGTAAGCACAACAGGAACGCTGGCATTCTCCGTACTTTTCAAATCTATAATCTAGTTACTGCCAGCCAGCGCCACCATATGCAGTTGAAAAAACCCAAAACTACTTTGGTTAATATTGGGATTGTTATAAACGAATTGAAAAACAAGTTTGATCAACGTGCTTTGCACGACTCTAAGAAAACATTAAAAACAGATACTGAAAAAACCAAAGCTTCGGTTTTTTCAAGAGTTTAAGAGTCACGAATAAAAACAAGAAACTTCTATTTGGATAGACAATTAAAAACACATTGAGTGGCTGAACATGAACAGTTTGTTGAACAGGAAGCTACTTGGTCTGGTGCTTACGTGCCGTTTTAAATGTAGTCTAGCGATTATTTGTTTTAGTTCTTTTGCTGAACATTAAGTAGTTATGACTTTTATTATTCTACAAATGTTCTGGTAGGTGCAACAATCGAGAGTAATATTCTGGGGTTATTCAATAAACACATCTGAAGCACGGGTTCTACATCAAGGGAAATGATTGACTGTTTTATTCGAAAGCATTTTCATGCTAACACCGAAATACGAAGCAATAAATTAAAGTGTTAAATGTAACAAATGAAATTAAAAGCAAAAGTATAAAGAATTTACAACCAAGTAGAACGGAACAAAAGATAAATTCAAATTGAACGGACCCCAAAAACGAATGCTGGTTAATCAAGTTTGTCTTATTTCGTTTTAATTTACATGCTGTTTTATTAAAATTCCATTACACGCACCGTAAAGCCGGTCGAATAAAAATCAATAATAAATTCTGGAAATGGAAAAATGTTCTTGTTCTTGTATCGTTGTTCGAAGAGAACAAAGGACACCAGTGACGCATGCAATGGTGAACATACGTCATCCTACGAATCAGTTCTTATTTCCATTTCTTCTTTTATTCTTTAAGAAATGCATTAAATTAACGCCGAAGGCAACGTTTAGTTGCATCCTTTAATGGAGTAAAGTGAATTTTATATTACGTTCTACTTCATTCAGGCAATAAATTGTGTATTTCCATGAACCATTTGACATTCATATATGATAATAAAACGTCAGAAAACAAATTTGGATTTTTCATTCAACAATTTTGAACCGCGCAAGTTATTCGTTAACATAAAACACTAGCAATTACATAAGTCACATTTTCATTTCTTTTTTCAGTGGGGCTAACTCAAAACGACTGACAAGCCTCAATGTTAATCATCTTGTCAACAGCGAATAGAAGGTTGTTTAATTGTACAAAAATTATGTTTTATAAACTTTAAAATGTTATTCAAAAGAACGAAAAAATCAATTTATTTTTTCTTATATATCAGGAAAATTATGTAGGATAGACGTAGGCGTCTAAGAAAAATGAAAAATGTGTATAGCTACAGTCATTATATGGAAAAAAGATGCAAAATGGTTGTTTCCATAAAACATACTTTACTTCTTAGAGGCAGTTCACAAATCACTTACGCTATTTTACTCGATATTCCATCCTTACCCTCACTGTAATAAACAAGTCGTAAGGAACATCCCTAAGTTAACCCAAGCTTCATAAATTGGGTAGCTTCGGGATTCGATGCCCGATACGAACAATCAAAGTACATAAGAAAAATGTGACGTCACTCAGCTCAGTACTTTGCCGTGATACTGTGGACGAAGGAGAAATTTATGGGGAAATTCGTCGACATAGATGGCGCTATACTGGGCATATGAGTACATCGGAAATATGAAGAACAAAGAAACATTATGTGAACGATGATGCCCGACATAATATGTAAGGCTCGCACGAAGAACAGCAACATCATCACCATGGAAATGCCGAACCTGTTAGCCATGCTATCCTCTCGGCATCGTCAAGAATGTTACACAGAAATAGATGTAATGTTAAGCATAAAGTACTGTAATTAATGATAATACTGTACAAAATAAGAATGAAATGTAATTGTAAATATGATGTAAAATATCCTACTAAACACCTCACTAAACACTCCCCTCCCCGAAGAGCGTGACTTCATATTTTAATAGCTCGCTAGAATATTAGAAGACAACCGATGAACTTACTTGCAGTGTCACCATTTTTTACTACGAGCTGGCGTTCTCGAGCACATTTCGGCACATTTACTGTCAAAGTTTTCAGACTTGCATTGACCCATGGCAAGTGTGCGACGGGAACGACAAATGTGCCACTTGAAAAAAATAAAATTTCACATTTGCGAGGCAAATGTGACTCACAATGTGACAACACATGTCCACATTTCTTGACTCAGAACTAATTTTTCGATGAAAAAAGCAGACTGGCACAACAAATGTGGCAAATGTGCAAAAAATACAGCTCAGTACTTGAAAAAATAGAAAAAAAGTACGTATATTTGAAAAAAACACAAAAAAAAAATACGGATCACTTAATACGTCGACGAAATTCTTTTTGAGCCTAATCGGCCGTACGTAAAATTCACGAAACATAAATTTGGAAATGCATGTGAGAAGTTGGAATCGACATAGTGCTAAAATTTTCAAAATTTCGCAGATTGGTTGTGAAATAATGAGGTCAGACAAACACACCCGCTGAAAAGACGATATAAATGAACTGACAAAGTTCAGTAGTATTTTTCATTGAAAAGTAGCATTTCCCGCAACTCCCCGAGACGCAAGTCCACATACGAACAAAAAATTAAGAAAATTTTTTTTCGTAGACTGCGGAACCATATATACAGCTAAGTTTTGACTTCCCCCTTGCAAGGTACCCCTGGAAAATATTTTTCCCGGATTCTACTGAAAATTCTATGGCGAAGTGTCTTTTCACTCATTAAAATCGGTTCAGTGGATCCGGAGATATGACCTTTAAAAAATGATCATTTTCAATACAAAAAGAGTATTTTCATAGAAGTCAAAGTTAATGAAAATATATTCAGGTGACCCGTACGCATCAGAAAAGATGTGGCAAACAGAATAGATGTTGCAAAAAGATTCGAACGTATCTAAGTAAACGTCGCCTTAACTCTGAAGTGTATGAAATTCCGTCGACATCAAATTGGAATGGAAATTGCCGAAAGGGCAATATTGAAAAACCCGTCCAAAAAAACGACGCAAAAACCATCTCCAATCCTTAAAAAAGCCCGAAATTAAAAAAAATGTCACTAGGCTCGATCTTAGAACTAGAGGTGTGCGGCAATATCTTTTCGCCTGCCAGTGCCCGCCCGCGCCCGTTCGATTTTGAAAACGGGCACCCCGTGCCCGTCCAATTTTTAAAACGAGCAGCCAGTGCCCGTCCGTTTTCGAAAAAAAGATGCCCGTGCCCACCCGTGCCCCGTACAGGCCGAACAATCGGGCGTGCCCGCACACCTCTACTTAGAAGCGACCTAGACCACACTTCCACGAACAAAAAAGTTCGCCTCTTTTTTCTCTGCAACA
Organism: Pseudolycoriella hygida; assembly: GCA_029228625.1. NCBI lineage: Eukaryota > Metazoa > Arthropoda > Insecta > Diptera > Sciaridae > Pseudolycoriella > Pseudolycoriella hygida. Next base: position 54,617,713 of record CM055405.1, on the reverse strand, counting down.
CTGCGCAAAAAACCTCATCATTAAAGAAATATTCACAAAAAACCACCAATATCGTGTAGGATCGCGTAGCGCGAGTTGTGCCCATACCCACACTGAGAGCTCTACAGCCCGAACCACTCAACAGATTTCAACTAATTTCATTTTCGTGATTTTCTGATATCTATAACTTTTATTTTAAATCTTCAAGAGCGATTTATGTTCTAATTTCGCAGATACAAATTTGAAAAAATTCCACCAACCTTCAAAAAACCACGTTTTTTACCACTTTTTTGACCAAAACTTCGAAAGTTTGCCCAAATTCATTCTTGTAATCAATTTTCTAATAATTTTTCAGGAAAAAAAAAGTTTTTGAAAATCGGATAAGATTTACCTGATTTATGTAGAAAAAACACGTTGGGCCCTAGTAGAGATTCAGTTTTAGGGCTCTGACTGAGTCCAAAAGCTCAAAATTAAAAAAGTTTCTTCCATGAAATGTCAGGCATGCCCAGGCTTTTCAAACAAAACAAAAATTATGAAAATCGGAAAAGATTTACTCGAGTTATGTACAAAATACCAAAAGCCACTTAAACGGCCACTAACGGCCCTTAAACCGACAGTGGCCAGATACAATCTCATAATAGATTTTTCAATTACCTTGGTTGCGATTGCGTTTTACTCAAATGACGGATGGACATTTTTTTTTGTTGATTCGTCATCTAAGGACCATGATCGAAGCTCCCCTCCCTACTAAAGATCGAAATTGGGGTGGTTACAAACGCATAAGACCCCTTTTCGAAGAACTTCGTTCTTCGTACGGGCCTAAGCATCCTACGTTAGTTAGTTACTTTGTTTGTATCTAACTAATGCTAGTTTGCGGCTCTATGTCAGAATATCTACGCCGAAATATCTACAGGACAACATATCTACTGCCAAAGTATATACGACGTAAATACATACGGACAAATGGTCTGTAGTCGAAAATATCTACCGAAATAACAATGTCTGCAACCTCTATAATAATGTGGAAAAGAAGAAGTAAAGGCTCGTAATTATTGTTACTATGTAGAATTTTTTGTGGTAGGGGGCTCTGCCCCTTAGACTCCCGCGCCTGCGGCGAGCTTTTTTCGCCTTGCAGGCAGCTTCGCTGACTTACTGCTCACATGGGGCTCTGCCCCAAAAAACGCTAGGGGCACTCCCCCTTAGACCCCGAAAGGGGGGTTACACCTTCTTTACCCCCCCCCCCTGCCGCCTCTCGACCCCGCTTTTTTATTTTCACGGTCTGCGACGCTCCAGTTACACCAATCTGACCACAAAGACATTTTGGTTTCAGATTTTAGTAGCGTATATATTTTGACCAGTAGATATTATTGACCTGTAGATATTTTGACTGTAAATATTTTGGCGTAGATATTCTGACCAAATCCCCTAGTTTGCATTGGGCCTTGTATGGAAAACTTGGCTCCCGCTCGAAAACGGCTCGATAACTTTTCTTGAAATTTTCCAGGGAACTTTGGGTGGGCATTCTACACCATGTGAGATGTAAAAAAAGTGGGGTACCGGTCTCGATTGGGTGCCAGGGCTCTTAGAAGACGCCATTTAAAGCACATAATGTATGTGTTTGTGTGTGTAATGTGTATCGTAGAACATTTTGTACATCGGGGTCTACCTCCACTTAAAAAATTTTTTCACTACTGCAGCGCTGAAGAGCTGAAGCGGTATTATATCAAAACGATACAATGAGTATAATGAGTATCACAAATGATGAGAATATTTACTGAGGAGCGGCCGTCGCCTATGTCAAATTTTAACGACTTAACCACAAATATTTTTTCACACATTAAATGCGGTTTGATGACGCCACATTGATTTACAATTAAATTGATTTGTGAGCTTTTTCTATTATTATTTTTACTATTAGAAATAAGTGTTGTCTTGAGATGACATATAAGTGTTGTGTCAAAGACAAACTGCGTTGTCAAGGATGGATTAATAATACGAAGATTTTTGAAATAATGGATTCTCTACCTCCTAATAAATAGTATGAACTTTAGTTTCATTTATTCTTACTAAACGATATTGAAGTTTTGACGGGTTTCTTAAGCGGCAGCTCAGTCTTACAAATCTTATACTCTCTCAGCGTCATAAAACGTCACTTAGCTAATAAGTAAAGAGAGACGAACACAACAATTAGAAGAATGAACAGTTGCCATGTTTTTTCTGTATTGAGTTAGACCCCAGTAAATTTTGTATGAGACAAGGTTGGGTGTGCAGTGTATCGGGCTGGAAGATATACGGGGGCTCAAAAAAAACTTTGGATATGTTGTAGAGGAAGTTCTGGGTATCATTTTCGCCCATGGAAGTAGCAGCCGCCGCGCTTCGGTTTGTTGGCGGCGGGCGGCGCGGCGGCTCGAAAAAAAAACACAACAAAAATGAATGAAAAAAATATTCATTTCGTCACTTCGTCAGTTTCTTGCTGTTGAAAATAGCGTTTAGCGTTTTACAACGCGAAAAAACCTGAATTTTGCGTTATTTTGGTTTTCTTCGAAATGATACATGTTCTTGCTGGTTTTTTATACAAAAAAGTCATTCCACTATTTAGTTCATCGAACTCGAAACGAAATGTGGAATTTTTCAAACTCGTATCGCTCCAAGATGAGTTTTACGACCAAATTATAATCTACAATAAGAGAGCATGTGGCTTATTGGGCAACTCTGCTGAAATATATAACAACAACAATCCTGTATCAAAGAATCATTTATTAAAATTCACTCACTGTTCCATGTTAAGTGCTAATCTTAGGTAAATATCACTAGTTTACATCATACCGTTCGTTCCATTAAAAAAATAAATTTTCGTTCTTATCATAACGATAAGGTTTTTAATTTAATTTTTTATGAATAATTCCAGTCTTCTTTAATCATATCAGCGGCCTTTTCAGCAATCATAAACACAGCAGCATTAGGGTGGCCTGATACGATGTCAGGCATTATACTAGCATCGACAACACGTAAATTCGCTATCCCTTTGACTCGTAAACGTGGATCGACTACGGCTGTTTTGTCGCTTGGCAGACCCATTTTGCATGTGCCTGAATAATGGTAAATGGTATGTGTGTAATGCCGAATGTAACACTCCCAATACATGTTGGTGCCATATTTAAAATTCAAACAATCAGGCGGTGTTGCCTTGTAGAAGGTGGCATTTAACGCTCGAAAAGCGTCAGTTTTTTCCAACGCCAGTACTCGTTCAATTATTTTCATCGATAGCTCAACATCTTCAGGTGAAGAATAGTAGTTCGGATAGATGAGAGGATGCTCAAAGGGATTTCTGTTTTTCAACTTGATTTCACCTCTACTCTTCGGTCGAAGTATAAACGAACCTAACGTGAATGCTTTGACCTTTCCATCCACTAGCGGTTGAAATACTTTCTCGAATAATTCGTCTTTAAGGTTAAAGTTAACTCTCATTTGGGAATTATCGACAACTGAACCAGCAAGTTGAAATATTTCAAGGTCGGGATAAGCATCCGGATTGAGGAAATCATTTGAATCGTAAAATGCAACCGATTCACAACCACCTATCATTGTATATGGACCGGTTCGACTGAGGAAATAAGATGCACCGCTCATAAGTGATTCTATATCCTCCTTAGGCATTTTAATTCCACTTACTGAGAATACGAAACCAGGACCGACATGGTCTATGAAATTCTGACCAACCGGCAAATCAGCAATGGTTTTTATTTCCATTTCCTTTAAATGTTCTGCAGGTCCAATACCAGAAAGCATAAGCAATTGTGGTGAATTTATGGCACCAGCTGATATAATCACTTCCCTGGAAGCTCTGACAGTGTGCAATTTCTTGTTGTGATAGAATTCAACGCCAATTGCTATTTTCTTCACGTCGTCGATTAAGATTTTAGTCACAAGCGTTGCCGGTTGAACATGAAAATTCTTTCGAGAAAGTATCGGATCAATGTATGCCCGGTTCGAACTTACACGATTACCATTTTTCGTACTGGTTTGGATTCGTGACACGCCCACCTGTTTCTTTCCATTGTAATTAACTTCGGGTAGACCCAATTCCTTCATACCAGAAATGAATGCTTTTGAGAGATTTGATTCGTATTCAACGTATTCAACGGTCACCGGTCCAGACGATCCGTAGAAATTTGGTTCGGTATTCGGAATTCGATAATTTTCTAGTTTTTTGAAGTATGGTAGAACGTCGTCAAAACTCCATCCTATGTTGCCCATTTTTTCCCATTCGTCAAAGTCTTTTTTATTGCCTCGTGTATACCTAATATAGGAGTTTTGGATGATATAATAAAATTAGTGACTTTTTAGTTACAAAATGTTTATAGTATTGGTGCCTATAATATGCCAATTATAGCACTCAAAGCCACTAAAAATAAGAATATAGATAGAAAATGAAACAATGAGCCGATTATAGTCGAGTTCCATACATCGACACATTACCATAATAGTCTTATTATGGTAGACTCGACTATAATCCAGGGCCTATTATGTTCAATTTATTGGTGAATATTGTGAATTTTACGAATTTTGTGAATTTTTGTGAATTTTGTGAATTTTGTGAATTTTTGGGAATTTTGTGAATTTTTGCGAATTTTGTGAATTTTTACGAATTTTTGTGAATTTTTGCAAACTTTTTTTTGTAAAATCGAGCAATCGATCGCACCAATCATCCCATACTTCTTTTGCCTGAAAGGTACGTGCGTGTATCCTTTCATGATTCAAGTTCAATCATGAACAAAATGGGTAAAATAGTTCTGGAGATAAGGTCGCAGAAGTGTCTAAAAACGTGGTTCTTCGAGTGTCGGTGAAATATGGTTTCTTTGTTCGGAAACGTCGGGTCTTTCGTTATGTTTGCTCTGTAAAGTGAATTGAATACAGAGCTCGTGGTAGCACATCCATACATAAGAGTAAAAAGGGCTCACTCTCAAAATCCGGAAGCACAAAATCCGAACACTCAAAATCCGGACACTCAAAATCCGGAAGATACAAAATCCGGATGCCTCTAAATCCGGATGATTTCGCATTATAAATATCGTCCGGATTTTGAGGCACCCCGATTTTGGAGCATCCGGATTTTGTAGCAATTTATTTTTCATGTCTGTGTCATGTATGGATGGATCTGCCCTACCGCAAGCTTTGATTCCGCCATTTAGTCGGCCTTACGTCGCGTCTATGGGATTCTGCACTTTAGACCCCGCAAGGGCAGATATTCCCTCTTGACCACACTTTACGGGAGCTACCGCCCCTCGACCCCGCTTTTTAATTTTTCAAAACAGTGTAAAGTTTTGTGAATTTTTTGTGAATTTTTGTGAATTTTTGCGAATTTTGTGAATAAATTCAACATAATAGGCTCTGCTATAATCAGCGTTATGGTGGAGTGGAATAAATTATACTTGATTTAAATAAATTTTGTCGCTGGTTTTCGTGAAGTATTCAATGAACATAATTACTGAATGTGTCCAGTGATAAAAAATTCTAGAAAATCGTTAGTGAAAGTTCGTTTCGAGTGATTGGGATCGAAATTGCATAAAGTTTGACGGTGTTTGATAGCTATCCTTTTTGGCAGTTGAGTTTCGTATATTGGTTGTGCGTATTGTTGAATATGAATAAGGATAGAGATGCAACGTATAACACTTTTTACCGATTTTCTTTGGTAATGTATGGCAGTTTTATCGGTTGATAAATCGTCAAGTATTTCTTCGTTGTTAAATCCAGAGTTTCGTGTATAATTGGCCATTATAGGCACTAGCAATAAACTATCGTATAACACAAGTACTAAATAGCTTGATCAAAGTCTCCAGGGCCATTCTATCTGTATGAAATATGAGAGCGGTCTCCACTACCTTAATCTTAAAAAATCGTGAGTTTGGTTCTATGAAACGAAGTTTAAGAAAGCGATTCTAAAGCTTCATTTCCTAGAACAAAACTCACAATTTTCTAAGATTAAGGCAGTTGAGACCTCTCTTATATTACATTTTCCACTTTTTCGATACGTGAAGTGACCTTGGGGCGAAGTGCAAGGTCTATTCACGCACCTCGACGATACGTTAATAGACCTCGGGCTAACGCCCTCTAACTTCATCTCGGTTCGTAAATAGACCTTGCACTACAACCCCCGGATCATTCACTAAAACTCGACTATAATCGCACGATTATTCTCCTTGTGCTATAATATACTATTACATGTTGATGGCATGTAAACACGTCATTACTGACCACCTTCAAACTTTTGTGCTGACGAGGAATTATTGCCCTTGCTTTCGGCTCGGGGTACACTCGTCAAAACAACAACCGGCACACAACGTAATGTATACTAATTCGTACGAGTGTATGGCTTTATAATAAAGGGCAAAATACTATTGATGTATATTCGATGTATTTTCGATATATTTTTGTTGTATTTTTGATGTATGAGTGTTGTAAAGGTTGTATTAGCGGTGTGCGGTTGTTGTTTTGGTGTAGTATACATCCACGTAACTTGTACAACACTAATACATCACCAGTACATACTAATACAGCACCAGTACATCGATACATGATAAATTTGTACTCGTGATGTATTAATGATGTACCGGTGTTGTACTGTTGATGTATTAGTATTGTACAAGTGTTGTACAAGTGTTGTATATGGTGGTAGAATATTTTACGTCACACATGCAGATCATACATCATGGACACATCAAATATACGACACCAAAGCAACAACAACACATCATTAATACAACCTTTACAACCATTAATACATTAAAAATACATCAAATTTACATCAAAGTTTTCAAATCAAATCATGACCAAAATGATAATTGTCAAAATGGAAACTTTGATGTATAATCGATGTATTGTTGATGTAGTTTTGATGTATTTTTGATGTATGAGTGTTGTAAAGGTTGTACATGTGATGTGTTCTTGCTGTTTTGGTGCCGTATGTCTGATGTATTCATGATGTATGAATTGCACACAATTCTACCACCAAATACACCTCACTCGTGCAACACTAATACATCATCAGTACAACACTAATAAGTCACGAGTACAAATCAACCATATTGTCAGTGTTGCTAAAACAGTGACCGTCGTCTAGGGCCCGACATATTTTTTCCTCCATAAATCGAGTAAATTTTATCTGATTTTCTTAAGGGCAATTGAAGATAAAATCTGGGCGGGGCCTGTATGGCGCCAGGTTGGTTTTTTGCTGTTGTAGATAAAATTGAGGAAAACATGTCATGGTAATGGATGTTCTGGATTGATAAAAAAATTTGTTTGTCAATTAAAAGTCATGACAAGGCGGAATTCTTTATGAATGGTTCCGCCCGACTTATTTATTGGTTCAAATTTCAAATGTATTCGGAAAAAATCTTTCGTTAAACTTAAGGAATGTGTAATTGGCAATTGAGCTGTTATTGAAAAGAAAAATAAAAACGAAACAACGCGATGCTCATTTTTAAATTTTCTAAGTGTTGGTAGGTTACAAATCGAGCAAATAAATGCGATGAACTGTTTGTCTTTTACGAAAAGAAATCTTATTTTTCGGAAGTTTTTCCAAGGAAATTTTATACACGCAAACTTTTTGTGAGCAAAGTTCAACGCTACTTCTTTACAGTCATTACATTCGGTTTTTTTTTATCGATTACTTAAACGGCATATTTACGGCAACACTTGAATGACTTGACAACATTAGATAAAATTCAATCTAATTTGGAAACGATGTCTTTCTTTGTAATTTTTGAACATTTAGAAAAAATTATCTAAATTCACCTGAAAAAAGTTTTACCAAAGGAATTGATAGCAGTAACATTATTGCGTTAATTCATTTTATTTGTTTAAGTTCATTTTATACGAGTTTACTCGAAATACATTTCGGTCTGACCAAAATACTTGAGCACGTGAAGGAATAGTAGTTTTTGTTACAACTTACGTATGGAGGTAGTTTAGCGCAATAGATGTGGGATTGCCGACACGAGCCGAGCATACGTAACGAGTAGCAAACAACATTTTTTGCAATTCACCGACAAAAACGAGCTTTTCCCTGCGTGTTTCCACTTGCGAAAATTTGTCGAAATTACAATTTTTTTATCGCAACAGCGTGTAAAAACAGCTTTTATGCACTAGTGAGATAAAATTTTATCACACTAGTGCGCAAGAGCAGTTTTTACGCACTAGTGTGAAAAAATTTATCACACTAGTGTGTTAAAAAAGTTTTATGCAATGCAAAGTGAACTTTTTCATGCATCGTTTCGGTGACGTTAGAGAGGTCGTTTTATAACTGGTTTTACTTTTTATCACTAGTGACAAAAAGTAACTTTTTATCATTCATTTGGGTGATAAGAAGTTACTTTTTGACACTAGTGATAAAAAGTAACTTTTTGTCACTAGTGATAAAAAGTAACTTTTTGTCACTCGTGATAAAAAGTAACATTTTATCACTCATTCAAAAGTTCACGTTTCACAAGTTGTTGCATAAAGTTTTGTATGAAACACGTTGCGAAATTGGTTGTTTTTGCCACATGATGAGGTTATCGAACTCGCTTCGCTCGTTAACATCTAGTGGCAAAAACAACTCCATTTCGCAACTAGTTGCACAAATAACTATTGTCACACTAGTACGAAAAGTGACATCATGCGACACCGAAATGACGCACGAAAAGCAAGTTTTTTGTAGGTGAATTGCAAAAAACGTTGCTGGATGGATACGCCATACGTCTGCTGGCAGTTAAGCGCATATGATGTGTTGCCGAACTCACTTTCGACTCGTATAGGCAATCTAAAGTCTAGTTCGTTAAACTGCCTTCATACGTAACTTATTCATCACAAACTAAGACGAATAAACTCGTATCTCCAAATGGTAAAAGAAAATGAATTAAAGCAATAATGTACTGATATCGATTCCTTTGGTCGAACTTCTGACACATTAACCTTGACTTTAAGGTAATTTATTCGAAAAAATTTCTTGATATCAGCTAAGAAATTCAAGAACTTCATGTAGCGGTCAATAACGCAATTTTCAGTATTTTCATGGTTGAAGGGAGCATAAATGTCAACTATGAATCATTGCAAAGTGTAGAATTTCCAGAATGTTTCAATTAATCAACTTGAACCGTCATATTGACATCATTAACGATGACGTAACAAACCGCAACAATAAATAGTTGTACAGAAAAAGAAATCACATTAAAGTGAGTTCGCCTTCAAATTAACGCGCCTTGGTTGGTATTGGTGTACTATTTAAATGTAAAGCATCTTTGGTTGACGCCACAAAGGAATGGATGAATGAATGAATTACGAGTACACAAATAAGAAATTCACTTTGTTTCTGCCTAAACATAAAAGACAATGCAAATTGTTTCTTACATCATGTAGTTGAGAACTGAACTTCCACCCATAACTTTTCCTCGTGGTAACTTGCATTGATTATTCTTCATACCCAAGCAATCGCTTTCACTCTTCTCGCTCATGTACTGCCAGTTCAATTTTTCCGATCCTTGCAAGAAATGCACAAATATGGGTACATCCATAACAAAGTTCTCAGTTTGACCGGCTTCAATCAGCAGAACATTCCATTTCGCATTTTCCGATAATCGATTAGCTATAGCACATCCAGCTGTTCCAGCGCCCACCACAATAAAATCATATTCCAGTAGTATTTGAACGTCTGGCAACGATTCAAAGTCGAAATCCATCAGCAATTTAATTAAAGTTTGAATTGTTTCAATTGAATATGTTAGCCATGCAATCGTAATTGCGCTTAAAAGTACGAGAATCGAAATGTAACACGATTTCATCATTATCAATTTCTCAGATGTAATACAACACAAAACACAAGGTTAATGTTTTGCCTTATTCTTAAAATGTTCTAAAAATAGGTGCACTTCCGACACACTGCTCTCTATTCAAATTTTACTTTATTTTTGTTTTCTTCAAATATTTTATTCTAACCGAACTTTCGATTTTCTCATTTTCGCTAAATTTTCAACAGACAACTAAACATATAGCCGGCTTCTATTTTAATGACAACTGAATCTACTTTCAAAGTAATGTTCTGCCGCACACATCGAAATCATTGATAACAGATTACGTTACAACAGACTGATAAAACAAATGTTTTTTTGTGTGTATTTCAAGCACATTTATTAATTTCCCAGCCGTGTTTAGTTCGGATTGCTGTTTCTCCATTATTAGAAATGACGCCTTCTATCTTCACAGTACATTTTATGGAGAAGAAACACTTCTGCTTTTCGTATCGGGACAAACATTGGGTTGTAGTACTCGAAAGCCATTCCGAATATTCGTTTTTGAAGACCATACGTTCATCAAACGAATTTGAGAACTTCCTAACGACCGAACTAACGTATTCTTATGTGATTGCAGGCTCGCATCAGTCTTTGTACATAATAAGCGCAATAATAACTTGTAATTGCTAATTAATTCAATGAAGGTGTACAATAAGGTAAATAAAACTATATCATTAGACAATTTGAATGAATAATTGTCGATTAACTGGCTATTCTGCAGATCGTAAAAAATTATAATTAGCTCGCAAGTTAATGATCTTGAATAAGATTTGCATTGTAAATTGAACCGGAAAGTTCAGTAAAGGATCTATTCATAAATAGCATCTAACACTAAGGGGGCTTTCTCTACAACCGACCTAGGACATACTTCCATAGACAAAAATGTTTCCCTCAATTTGCTCTGCAACATAGCAAAACAAAAGTTAGGCTAGCTTTAGGGTCCTGGCTGAGTCCAAGGGCTTCTAATCAAAAAATTTTCTTTCATAAAAGCGGAGGAGATTTACCCGAGTTATGTACAAAAAACATATAGGGCACTAGCAGACACTCGTTTTTAGTGCCCTAGCTCAGTCCAAGGGCTCAATCACAAAAAAGTTTCTTCAACAAATTGGTTGGCTTTTATAGACCTGTCGATTAAAAAAATAACTATGAACATAACCAAAGATCCGTACGTATCAGAATAGATGTGACGAACAGAATAGATGTGGCAAGTAGAACAAATCCTGCAAAAAGACTCGAACGTATCTTAATATAGTAATAAGCAAACAATCCAACGTTTTATGTTCTTTTATAACTTTAAGAATTTCAAAGATCCATAGAAATTACCCAAGGTAATGTCAAAGGCCCTACCGAAGTACATCTCAGACCATTCAAATCTAGAAATGGTTAATTCCAAGGATTGGGCCATTTTCCCCTAAAGCCCTGAAACATGTGTTCTCTAAAATTTTGTTCTATACAACTTTGCCTTTGGAAGCAACCTTCTGCCTCTTACAGTTCTAGAGATATGGGTCATCCCTCCCAATTCTAGAAGTGGCCATATCCCAGGATTGAGGCATTTTTACCCAAAACCCTGAGACACGTGTTCTCTCAAATTTTATTCTCCTCTACTTTGCTTTTGGAAGCAACTTTCTACCTCTTATAGTTCTAGAGATATGGATCATCCTTCCCAATTCTAGAAGTGGTTATATCCCAGGATTGTGGCATTTTTACCCAAAACCCTGAGACATGTGTTCGCTAAAATTTTATTCTCTTCAACTTTGCCTTTGGAAGCAACCTTCTACCTCTTACAGTTCTAGAGATATGGGTCATCCCTCCCAATTCTAGAAGTGGTCATATCTCAGGATTGTGGCATTTTTACCCAAAACCCTAAGACAAGTGTTCGCTAAAAGTTTATTCTCTACAACTTTGCCTTTAGAAGCAACTTTCTATCTTTTATAGTTCTAGAGATATGGATCATCCCTCCCAGTTCTAGAAGTGGTCATATCCCAGGATTAAGGCATTTTCACCCAAAACCCTGAGACACGTGTTCTCTAAAATTTTATTCTCTTCAACTTTGCTTTTGGAAGCAACTTTCTACCTCTTATAGTTGTAGAGATATGGATTATACCTCCCAATTCTAGAAGTGGTCACATCCCAGGATTGAGGCATTTTTACCCAAAACCCTGAAACACGTGTTCTCTAAAATTGAATTCTCTACAACTTTGCCTTTGACAGTGAATCTCCATATTGTATAGCTAAGGAAATAAACACGAAAAACTGTTTTCGTATATGGACAAGAAACTCAATTTCGTCAAATCCATTGGTCCCGGTGCCCCGAGCCCTGACCCGATTCCCACAAAACTTTTTCTCAATTTTCTTACATCAAATCCTTTCATTTGACACCAACATGAGCAATTTCCGTGTTATACTTGCTGAGATATTTGCGAAAAAGCTTCACCGACCCTCGAAAAACCATGTTTTTGGTCACTTCCTCGACCATATCTCCGGAACCACTTGATCGATTTTGTTCATCTTCGAACTTGAATCATGGGAGGCATGTACCTTTCAAGGGACCTCGATCTACCCCATGTTACAATAAAATTGTTTGTAGTAAACGTATAGGACCTTTGTACTTCGTACGGGTCCAAAAATCGGAAGAGATTTACTCGAGTTATTTACAAAAAACGCGTAGAGCCCTAGCAGACTCGTTTTTAGTGCCCTAGCTGAGTCCAAGGGCTCCAAATCATAAAAGTTTCTTCCATAAAATGTAGGCCATGCCCAGACCTTTCAAAAAAAAAAAAAATTGATGAAAATCGAAAAAGATTTACGCGAATTATGAACAAAATACCAAAAACAACTTGAACGGCCCTGGCGCCGACAGTGCCCAGATTCCATCCCAAGATTTTTTGATTCCTTTCAGGAAAAAAAAGATTTTAAAAATCGGTTGAGTTTTACTCGGGTTATGGTGTTCACGGGCAGACGGACAATTTTTTTTTCGCAGATTCGGCATCTCAGGACCATGATCCTCCCCCCAAATCGAATGGTTACAAACTTCGTGGCAAAGCATTTTCGAAGCACTATGTTCTTCGTACGGGTCTAAAAAATTGAAAGCATTCTAAGTGCATTGCGGTTTTAGGATTTTCTCAGCTAGAAGTTTCAGAATATCAACGAGGATGGAAAGTTTCCGTACAAAGCTGAAACGTCTCTTTGAAAATGTTGTAAGCGTAGAGAGTCAGACCCGCTTTTAAAATTTTTTTTGAGTTAAATATTAGACTGGGCCGCGATAGCCAATGAATAATTATGAATGCTATTCCCACCGGAGCCCGTGTAATACCTACACGCTATTCGTCCCAGGAGCCGAGTAGCACCTAATAAGACCTTATTATTGTTGTATAAGGATTCAGAACCACACTCAAAGACAAAATTTATGTATAATTTATGTACACGTAGATAATTTACAGCTGTAATACTTTCAATGATCTTAGCAACAGGTGCTTCATAGGATTTATTATCGACAAACCGCTAAAGGTTAAGATACTGTATCAAATTATTTGTTTTATGTGTACTGTACATCCAGTCAACTTGTAAACTTTTAACTTTCTAGTGCTTCTGGAATACAACAATTCACGCCTAACTCTAAATGTGGCATACTCAATCCTAAGTCAAATATTACTTTTTCAAAAAAACGTTTTTTATCTGAAAGGTTGAGACAAACATTTTTGATTTCTTATGTATAGTCTTGAGCCTAGGTATCTTATCAGAAAATGTTGTTGATACTGTTGTTATGCACAACATGACAAAAATACACTTTTTTATCGAGTCATTTTACTGATTACAGTAGGAAATAAGATTTAAAATACATGAAAACATGCAATAAGAATTTGCTATGAAGCGATATTGTCAATTAACTATTTGTTTCTTTTTTAGAATTTTTTCACATGTAGATTCAAAACGATAGAACACTGCACCTTGAAGGGCGTCTGACGAAAGGTAAGACCTTTTTCATTAAATCTTCATATTTTTCTAAGGGAAACGAAAAATACATAAACAACACGGAACACAGTACAATCGCACATAAAGGCAAATGAGTTGAATCAAGCGTTTCTATTTCTTTCAAATTGTACCAAAAATTAACAAATCTCCTGACCTTGCAAACTAAGGCAGTCTGGTGCTGAAATTCTGATTACGGCTAAGTGGAAGAATAAGCGAGGTTATTAATTAGTAACACAATAGAAATCGGCACCAGACTGCGTACTTGAGAATAAAGAAGTTAGCCTGGTGCTGAACATCTGCTTTTACAAAAGTGGAGGAGTGAGTTCTTTACGTCACATAAGTTTCGATTCGACACCATACTGATGCTGTCCCCTGCATTCAAAGTGTCATAACTCAAGGACGCAGCCTGGTGCCGAGAGAAACTTATGTGACGTATAGATCTAACTACCGCTTACACTTTGGTAAAAACTGATGTTCAGCACCAGGCTGCCTTATTTATTCCCCGGTGCAGGGCTCAAGTACGCAGCCAGATGTCAAATTATAAACTAATATAATGTCGTTTACTCGCTACCTTCTTAATTTTGGCATTTTTAAATTTTCGGCACCAAGTGTACTGGTCCTGGCTGAAAGTGCAAACCAATGCGAAAAGTCTGTTAAAAAAACTAAGCAATCTCAAAAAAGTAGCTCAACTACTAGATGAAAAAGCAATGAATTTACGTTGAGGTAATTTTTTGGAATTGACAACTTTTTTTAACAAAAGTCACTCTGGAAAAACATCATGGCAACTACTGAGAAATCAATCAAGAACTTTTAAAATTTCTTTGATTTCTGGAACTTATGGGACTCTAAAAGTCCGGTACAAAAGGACTTCTTCAGAACTTAAAAACTTCTAGAACTTTCGTAACTTCTAGAAATCCTAAAATCTAGAAATTCCTAAAATACTTTTGAGTAGTTGCCCCCTCGGTTTTTATCGGACGTGGTCTTTTAAATAACATAATATTGGACGCGATAAAAATCGCTCGCGTAAGGAACAACTCGATAGCGTAGTGGTTAAGGGACCATCCATAAAACCTGTCACCCTTTTTTGTTGATTTTTGGACACCCTGTAGAGGTAATTTACCTCTGTGGGAGTGATGCATGTCTCTACAACCCCACCCCCTGCCTACTTGAGAACTATGAGTAGCACTCTAGAAGGCGGCTCCCGAAAATTTGTTAATGTAATCGTAACGGTAGTAACAAATACTATAAGTCATATTAATTAATTTTAACTCGGCACCAGGCTGCGTACTTGAAAATTCTATTGTAAATATAGAGAGCAGCAGCAGCAGCCACGGATGGTATTCGTTACTGCCGTTCAGATAACAACAGATTTTTGGCACCAGGCTGCCTCCTTTGAGGCTATTAATACATCTCAACCGAGTGCGTACTCAATATACCCGGTATACTTATATATATATATCTATATAATACCCGGTAAATCTGTTGTCATCTGAACGGCAGTAACGAATACTATCCGTGACCGCTGGATTTGCGAACGGGTATATTATACCCGTTCACACATCCAACGTTGTCATATTAACTTTTTCGGCACCAGGCTGCCTTGTGAAGTCGTCCGGTATGACCTGACGTTAAAGTAATTGCCAAATTTCAAAATTCAGTTTCCCATTGATTTGACAAATTTCTCTCAAAAAGCCCCTATAAAGCCCTCATTGTTTTATTTTCAAAATTATTTTATGTTCGTAAATTTTATGTTGCATTAATGATTTTCCTTGAATATGTTGCTGGTTATACATGCCATTAGCAGCGTTCCATCATAAAATCATAATAAATTTATAACTTAATTAAAATAGAAATTGTTTCATTAATCAGTTAGGTATCTGACTAACATAGCCTCTCGTAAAATAACTCAAACGACTCAACAACATCGACAACAAAAAACATAGACGATGTAGATTTTCAAATTCAATGTTAAGTATGTGCTTAACTTCCGAATAACCTTGGGATTTGCATTTCGATATATAATTTCTGGCATTACTACATTCTATTGACCCGCATCGTATATGAGAAGGTTTAAGAATCGTCCACCGTATTTTATTGGATTTGAATTTTTATAATGTTCATAGATATCATAATATATGAAACTAAAGATCGGCTTCAATCCAATGATAAATGACTTACCTTTGACGGCAAAGTTACCAAACGAAAGTTGTACAATAAAAGAAATTACCTGAAAGAACGTAAAAAAATATAAATTGTAACGTCACACTTTTTTTTGCTTATTTACAAATTTGAATTATCAAATTCTCAGTACCTATGGAATTTTGTACCACCTGTTTCACATATCTCAATGTAACAATTGTTTTACAATTTACAAAAATTTATAAAGTTATTTCCGAAGACATGCGTGTGTGGACCAGCTGATCAAAGTTCCATGAACATTCCAACTGAGAATTTAACGTTGTATAATTTTCGTTTTTGATATTTGTGAGTAAAGCCTAGTAAGGGGTCGTACACATATGACGTCACGCTTGCTATAAAATTCACAAAGTCTATAACTCCAAACTGGTAAGAGATTTTGCTTATAGTACTCCGGCTGCCCCCCCAAATACATCCCCTATTTGGGGGGGTAGCCAGAGTCCTATAAACAGAATTTGCTGTCTTGACTAAGTTATGACCGTTTTATGGGTACTCATTTTTTATAGCAAACGTGACGTCATATGTGCACGACCCGTACAAAAGGGTCCTATACGTTTACTACAAACAACTTTATTTTAACATGGGGTAGATCGAAGTGGGAGGTGGGGGATACATTTATTATCGTCTAGTGACTTTTTTTTCTAAACAGCTCAATCCATCGCCCTAACTTTTACCCATCACCCACTTTTTTTCCTGAAAGGTATATGTTTCCCATGATTCACATTCAAAGATGAGCAAAATCGGCCAAGTAATTCCGGAGATATGGTCGTAGAAGTGGAGGTCGAACATAGACCTTCGAGGGTTGTTTAAACTTTTTCGCAAATGTCTCAGCAAGTATAGCACGGAAATTGTTCATTTTGGTGACAAAAGAAAGCATTTAATATCACTAAACAAGGAAAATTTTTTTTGTGGGAATCGGGTCAGTGGTCTGAGCACTGGGACCAATGAAATGGACAAAATTAAGTTTCTTGGCCATATACGAAAGCAGATATCTTTTCGCCTATATTTGCTTAACTATGCAATATGGAGATTTACTGTCAAAGACAAAGTTGTAGAGAATAAAATTTAAGAGAACAAGTGTTTTAAAGAAAAATGGCCCAATCGTGGAATATAACCACTTGGACTTGGAATTGGACGGGATGATCCATAGCTCTAGAACTATGGCAGCTAGAAAGTTGCTTCCAAAGGCAAGATTTAACAGTTTGGGTTGGACCATTCCTGGTCCTTGAAACACAGATCTGATGATCCTTTGTTTCGTAACCAGCTCATTATGTAAATTTTAGAAACCTCACAGTCGCGACCAGGAACCTAAAGCGGCAGGCGACATCTTGGATACTGATGCAGGTTCGACCTCCTAGAGTCTTTAGCCTCAGTGAAGAGAACTTCGGGCGCTCGCATATAGCAGAACGCCCGTTTCCTCACTCAGGCCGCAGGTACAGTTCTGCCGTACAACGCAAAAAAAACCTAGCGAGGAGAATTTGTGCGAGAAAATATATGAAAATCTCATGTCATGACAGGCAAGCATGAGTGCTTTAATCATCGCCTCACTGTTAGAACAGACTGTAATATTTTCCACACTAGCCTCTGCTGGGATTGCCTCCTGCACACCTATCAGTGCCTTCTGAAGTTTTGGAGCCATCTGTAAAGCTCACGATTCCTTCCTCTGATAGGCGGCTTGGCCAACCTTCCAGCCGTTCAGACCTGTTGGGTACGACAGCCTCGAAACGCCTTACGAAGTCTGTCTCCTGTTTCATTCGGTCTCTAGGCATTGCAAACACCTCGCTAGCTTCGATAGCCTTCTTGATTTTCCCATGGCCCGGAATGAAATTTGGAGTCCAGAGGTCGTTCTGAGACAGCCTATCCGCCGTGGCGAAGACCTTCGCCTTCAATGCCACATGGACCGGTGGCAGATTAATTAACGTCTCCATAGCCGCCGTAGCTGTCGATTTCATAGTACCGGTAATACAAATGCATACCAGCCTTTGAATCTCGTTCATATCTTTCCTCGCACTTTTGATGTGGAACCTCGGCTACCATACAACGCAGCCGTGACTCATCATCATCAGCCTTGGATAACAGGCTCCAGTTTATTCCAAACGAGTTCCTGCATGTCTAGAAAGCTACTAGAGCCTTCTGTGCTTTATCCTTGACGTGATCGATCCAGTTCAGCTTGCGATCAAGAATTACTCCCACACTCCCAGACATTTCACCCAGACATTATTAAACAGCCTCAACTTCCCTACCCGCTCATGACCCGACGTTCTCCTACTAAAGAACACTATGTCAGTCTTGTCCGGGTTTACTCTGAGGCCGTTGTCTCGACACCATTGCTCTACTATCCTCAGCGAGTACCTCCTTCTATTCCTTCTGTTTTCGAACTTACCCCTGATCAGAATTGTGAGATCGTCCGAGTACCCTTGAGTGAAGATTCCTTTGTCGCTTAGTCTCCTAATGAGGGATTCTACGACCATACATCACAGCAGCGGGGATAGTATTCCCCCCTGAGGGAACCCTCTAGATACCCAAAAGTGCCTTGAATATCCATGAAACATCCGAGTGCAATTTCTTCCACTTCAAAAAATCTCTCTACCTTAGCCACCAGACTTGCTAAGCAGAATCAGTAGACTTTCCTGCCTGATATGCGTGCTGGTTCTTGTGCAGCGGATTCCTCGGAAGGATTTCGTCCCTGATGTAGAAGTCTATCAGTCTTTCTAACGTTTTCTGTACGAAAGATGTGAGACTGATAGGCCAAGGATGGCTTCATAATGGGAGAGTCCACCCGGCTTCGGTATAAATGTTATCTTAACGGTTTTCCACGCCACTAGTATGTGACCAAGAGCCAACGAACTTCGCAGGGCTCCACAAAGCGGTTCTATCAGGATTTCTCCGCACTCTCTTAGAAGAGCAGGGAATATACCGTCATTCCAAAGGCAAAGTTGTACAGAATAAAATTTTATGGGACAAGTTTTTCAGGGTTTTAAGGAAAAATGATCAAAACCCGGGATAAAGCAACTTCTAGAATTGTTAGGTATAACACATATCTATAAAATTACGGCAGTTTGCCTCTTGAGGCAAAGTTGGTCAGAATTACTTTTTAGAGAAAATAGTTTCAGGATTCCTTGAAGAAACTACGTTGGTCCTCTTATTGATATGATGCAGGGGAGAACAGTTTACGTAGGTCATGTAAAAAAGATGTACTTAAGATGTAACGATTGATTTTGCTACATTATTTTTCCATTATTTTTGCATTCCAGATTTTCGTTATGTTTTTCGCATTTTTTTATTCTGCTATCAAGACAATAAGTTTGATTTCTTGTTGGTTCTTTAACGTTACTTTTACATTATTTGTCAATAAATTTTCCAATAATGTAGACAATAAAAAATGATGTAAATGCTTTTCTAATTTGGGATGTAAAAATGATACAGCGAAATCCGTCGTTGTTATGTCAATTATCCATCTTTTGTACATTTTGTAAACATTGACATAAATAAAAGTTTATCATTCTAAAATTGAATCCACTGTAATTAAAAAAAAATTCTCAAAAATACTTACAAAAATCATTTTGTTTGTATTAACTTTTAATAATCTGTAAGTAAGTCAGGGCTAAGCGAATTTTAATATCAAATTTACTGTAGACCATTCTTTCATATTGCAGGCGAGTCGACTGCAACAGCGGAAAATGGCGAAAGTACACGTTATGATTTGTTACTTTCGAAACGTTGACGAATTCCTTTGCACGTTTGAGACGTTGGTTGCTATCAAATACTTCTCCTAAGTCCTTCTTGACCTAGTCAGTCGAAAGTGAGTTCAGATCTTTCTGCAGCTGCAAGCAGTCAGATTCTTTAACGATTTTTTTTATGAAAGGCGCAAAGGCATAGAAAGTCATTTATAAAAATAACGAACAATAGAGGCCTGAGCGTCGAACCTTGTGGCCCCTTGCCGATTACTACACATTGTCTGCGGCTGTGGTGAGATACGATCTAAACCAATAAAAGAGTCTCTCGTTTATGTCAAAATTCATTGGTTGCTAGTAGCTATTGAGATATTTTATCGAAGGCAATCTAAAATCGGTGTACAGTGTGTCAACTTGCCCCCCGCCCCCTCCATAAGGATCGGATTAGGTCGACTCACTTTTAAAAAGTGATGTGTGGATACTTATTGAACGATAATTCTGCGTTTTGCATTTCTTTCTGGACTGGAAAATCAGCATGAGGAGCTGTATATCGTTAAACTTTGAATATCACCGAAAAAAGTTTTGAGAGTTTTTCTTACTTCAGACCTTCATATGATACAAAAACAACGTTTTCTACCATCATCAGATCAGCGTTTCTTTTTAATCACAACGGTAGGTTCTTTACTGTTTCTACTACTTTTCACTTGTTTAATTGAGATGAAATTCAGAATATCTAAATAATTTTTGTTCAGAACTAAGACGTGTGCAGGTCGACCCTTTTTCCAATTCCGAACAGAGCCGAGCCCGAACCAAAATAAATATTTGAACCCTACCCGAAGTGATAGTAGAGATGAGCGGGTTGCCCGAAACTTCGAAAAACCCGACCCGACCCGAACCCGAATTGTTTTTTTCGGGTTCATGGGTTTCGGGTTTCGAAAATTTTAATCGGGTCGGGTTCGGTCCGGGCCGGGTTTGGAAACAGTTCGGGTTTCGGGTTTCGAAAAATTTTATCGGGTTCGGTCCGGGTCGGGTAGTTGTATTATTTTATTCGGGTCCCGATCCTTTATTGACTTTTTATATTTTACAAAACTCGTCTAAATTTTATCATCTTACATTACACGAATTTTGTTTTAGTCTAAGGTCCGTGAAGAATTCAGACGTTGGGCATTGAAATAATTTTTGTTTCGAAGTAATTTGGGTTGTGAGTTTCGAAAAACTTGAGTTTCTGGGTTCGGTCTGGGTCGGGTTTTGAAACAATTCGGGTTTCGGGTTTCGAAAAATGGTCGACCCGCTCATCTCTAGTGATAGTGAACTTCAAACACTGACCCGAATTTTTATTACAAAAATTTTGTTTGATAGTGAATTCCAACAAGAGCGAAAGTTTGCGGCCAGAGCGGAGCGAGGGTCATAATTCGTTCGAGTTGGAATTCAATTTTCTCCCCAAGTGTAACACAATATTTTTTGTGCTTGTGCGTGAGAAAACGAGTGTTTCTACTACAAAATGTTCATTAAGTGTTACGTGGGAGAGGTGAGAAAATAACCCTTTCTCACCTGCAGCAAGAATATGTAACTTTCTCTCCGCTTTTGCGGAGTTTTGCGAGTTTTCTCACCGCAAGCATGAAAAAATTAGATTTTAGTCTCATTCTCATTTAAATCTTCTTTGATTTTGCGACTCCACCTTTTAACATTTCATTATTAACAAAATTTTGTTAATTGAATAATTAAACAGAAAAGTTACAGTTCTTCGTGAGTCGTCCGAACAGTTATAAAAAGGCACGGTTGGGTGCGCCGAAGAACCTGGTTTCACTCTGCCACTGGATCGCAGATATTTCTTTTTAGTTTTTTTAATTGATGTCGAAGTAGGCATTTCAATGGTCAGATAAAATGGAAATAAAATTAAAAGTTTCAATAAAAAGAGCAACCTTTTATGATCTTCGCATATTTTAATTCCATTTTTAGGTCTGAATTATACATACAAATGTTAATTGAATTAAAAACCGGAATTCATACTTCGACTAGGTTAAGTACCTAATTTGTGGCATATGAAACGTTTTCAACTTGAGATATTTCTGTACAAACTTCCTAAGAACTAAGTTGATAAATTTGCATACGTGAGTGTCAATCACATTTCAACCGAACGTTATTTTTAAATTAGCTTGAAAAAAACGAGTTTTTTCAAAGCTTTTCGTTTTAAATCATGTAGTGTATCTATGGAGAAATAGGCGATGTGAATATCTTAGTTTCTGTTGGACTTGTTCGAAATTTGGGGAAAAATGAACAGGTGGTTTCATAAAGCTTGAAAAACAATTAACGCATTGCTGTCGTATTAAACCTTGTATTACGCAGCGATAATTGTAGCAATTGTACAATTATTTCGTAGTGTTTGTGTCTTCATAATGAGAGACTCATCGTTAAACAATAAGAAATACGAGGGGTTATCCACTTCATTTTTTTGGTACAGGCTGACGGAATTTTTGGAATTAAAATGGAGTTTTTGGAATTATTGGAATTTTAGTGGAATTTTTGGAGTTTTTGGAATTTTTGGAGCTTTTGGAATTTCCGGAATTTCTGAACTCCGGAATTTCGATGAAATTTTTGGAATTTCGATTGAATTTTTGGAATTTCTGTGAAATTTTTGGAATTTCTGTGGAAGTTTTAGAACTTCTGTGGAACTTTTGGAATTTCTGTGGAATTTTTGGAATTTCTGTGAAATTGTTGGAATTTCTTTGGAATTCTTGGAGTTTCTGGAATTTTCGGAACTTCTGAATTTCGGACATTTTGTGGAACTTTTGGAATTTCGATGTAATTTTTGGAACTTCGATGGAATTTTTGGAATTTCGATGGAATTTTTGTGGAGTTTTTGGAATTTTTTTATGGAGTTGGAATTTTTGGTACAAATTTTTGACCAGTGGATAACCCCTCGAAGAAATACATCTTACGAAAAATTCGAACAATTATATTTCTATTATCAATTTTTCTGATTTTTATTAGTTTCAAGGTCTACCAAATTGATTCCAGTCCTATCCCCGCTTTTAGTATGACGGACGTCGCGTCGGTTTGTAAAAGTACTAGTATTGTAACCTATTAATTCAATTTTATTACTATACCGCTGGTCGTACCCTTTGTCTTACTGGTACCCTTATTCGTACTAATAACCCATGTCGTACTGATATCCCTGCTATGGTCGTACTGGTACTGCGAGCTGTACTGGTAGTAATTGTCTTGTAGGCAATATTGAGAGGAGCTATTTCTCTATAATTGATATCCTCCAACTTGTTTCAATTTCGTATATGGGAAAAAATGTGCCGATCTATCACTCTTTTGGTAACTTGTATATGGGAAAAAATGTGCCGATCTATCACTCTTTTGGTAACTACTTGTAATTTGAGATGCGCTTGATGAACTCAAATAAATAAAGCGTTGCCGCAATCTTTTGTTAAGCTGACAGTCTCTACCGATTTGAAATTTTTGGGCCTCAAAATTCCGCCTTCAACTTCTAGCATTGTAGGATCGACTATAGATGGCATCACTGTATAAAACGACAATTCGTCGTTTTCGTCACTTCGGCTGAGCGTTCGGTACAGATCAAGCAGATGCTCAACGAAGTAAGCAGCTTGAAATGCACCTTTCCTCATCTGATTAGACCATTCCATTCTTTTCCTTAAAATCCAAAGGTTGTTGACTTCCGAGTCTCCTTCCTATTGCCAAACCTTTCAATTTTGTTCACAACGTACCTCGTACCTATCCGGCTTCCGCTTTTTCTTTCGGAACAGTTTTCTAACAAACGTTCTCTTCGACATGTTTACAGTTTTTAGTTGAGCCGCGTTTTTGCTATCCAACGTGCGCTGGTATTATTGTCAAAAGTTCTATTTTCTTTTTATTCCTATTCTCTTTCCCATTGTCTCTGCTGCAGCACTATCAACATTCCGTCTAATTTGCTTCCACGCATCGTCTACGATTTATTGTTTACTGACCATAACGTCAATAATTTTCGGTTCCCGTATGTGCACTTGTAGAAGAACGTGTAGTCGCTACTGGTCATAGAGTTCTTCCAATTGAGCTATCTATTTACATATCTATCTAGGATTTAAAGCTAGTCTACCTAACTATCCAAGTCTTCTTAGATAGAGGGAACCGGATAAAATCAATGCCGACACGTCAAGGTGCACCGTAGTGCATTAATGTGCACCGTAGTGCATCACGGTGCACCGTAGTGCATCGCGGTGCACTGCAGTGCATAAAGGTGTACCGTAGTGCATCAAGGTGCACCGTTGTGCATCAGGGTGCACCGTTGTGCATCAAGGTGCACCGTTGTGCATCAAGGTGCACCGTTGTGCATCAAGGTGCACCGTAGTGCATCAAGGTGAATCGTAGTCGAAAAAATTTTGTCCTGTAACACAATCATCAAAATTGAAAAGTGGTGTTAATTTGTCTGCTGTGGTGAATTTTTTCTTTATTGTTAAATTTGACATTTAGCAATTGTAGCTTGTAGTCGACGAGAGCCGAAAAAAAATTGGTGGTGGCGTCTAGCCGAAAAAAAACATTCATTGGCGACGGCTGAGACGGCTAAATTTGATTTAAAAACCTGGCGGAGATTGTACTCAGCCACCGACTAAAATGTACCAGCCGGCAAGTTAAACCGGTGAAAATCTTTGACGACGGCCAAAGCCATGGCTACTTTTGTGCTTTTACGTTAATGCTCAGCGGTAGGTTTAGCCATCAGCCAGCATCAGTCGGCGGCAAAAATTTGGCGGCTCTAGTGTCTGGTTGCTTGCGAAAACGAGCTATTTGAACTGTCCGTATATTTTAGCCTAGCCCAAACCAAACCTGGTATAGCCATAAATTACAATAAATTAAATTTTTGCAATTAGATTTGCCATCAATGTTACAATTTTGTTTGACAATGCTGGTGAACACTTTTGTGCCCTTGCGTACTGTACTCCTGATTTGGTAATTGATATTCATTAGTTGAAGTTTTTACGTGAACACATTTTGTTTTTATTGAATAAATAATAAGTCACTAATGTCTACATTGTGCATAACGAAGCTCCCGGTAAAGTCGATGTCGAGCGTGCATATAGAATGGAATAATATTGCTTTATGACTTTCTTATTAATGCAAGAGGTAATTAACCTCAGGCAATGATTACTACGAAGATTACTATAAGTTTTATAAGGCAAATTGAATAAGCTGATGCGAGATACGATTTTTACCGTATTTGTCAACGTTCAAGCAGTGGTTATCCGTATCGGTATATGGTTGAGGTATGCCTGAAAGCCCTTCATCGATAGTGAAGAAATTGAAGGTGATGGAACGGTAAAATTTAGATGTTTTTTTAGTATGCGAAGACATACAGACAACACATAACGGATTCACTCTTATTCGCTCTTGTGT
>CM055405.1:54540674-54575730 GCA_029228625.1 Pseudolycoriella hygida | reverse complement strand
CAAAGGCAAAGTCGTAGAGAATAAAAAGTTAAGGTACACGTGTATCAGCATTTTGGGTAAAAATGCAACAATCCTGGAATATGACCACTTCTAGAATTGGGAAGGATGATCCATATCTCTAGAACTATGAGAGGTAGAAAGTTGCTTCCAAAGGCAAAGTTGTAGAGAATGAAATTTTAGGGTACACGTGTGTCAGGGTTTTGGGTAAAAATGCCTCAATCCTGGGATATGACCACTTCTAGAATTGGGAGGGATGATCCATATCTCTAGAACTATAAGAGGTAGAAAGTTGCTTCCAAAGGCAAAGTCGTAGAGAATAAAAAGTTAAGGTACACGTGTATCAGCATTTTGGGTAAAAATGCAACAATCCTGGAATATGACCACTTCTAGAATTGGGAAGGATGATCCATATCTCTAGAACTATGAGAGGTAGAAAGTTGCTTCCAAAGGCAAAGTTGTAGAGAATGAAATTTTAGGGTACACGTGTGTCAGGGTTTTGGGTAAAAATGCCACAATCCTGGGATATGAACACTTCTAGAATTGGGAAGGATGATCCATATCTCTAGAACTATGAGAGGTAGAAATTTGCTTCCTAAAGCAAAGTTGTAGAAAATAAAATTTGAGAGAACACGTGTTCCAGGGTTTTTAGAAAAAATGGACCAATCCCGGGATCTGACCACTTCTACAATTGGTAGGTATGACTCATATCTCTAAAACTATGGCAGTTAGAAAGTTGCTTCCGAAGGCAAAGTTGTAGAGAATAAAATTTTAGCGAACATGTGTCTCAGGTTTTTGGGTAAAAATGCTTCAATCCTGGGATATGACCACTTCTAGAATTGGGAGGGATGATCCATATCTCTAGAACTATAAGAAGTAGAAAGTTGCTTCCAAAGGCAAAGTTGTAGCGAATAAAATTTTAGAAAAATCATGTTTCAAGGTTTTAAGGAAAAATAACACAAGACAAGATAGCACCACAAAGTATTATTAAAAGCGCACTTAAAGCGTCTTAGCTTTAGAAGTTGGTCTTGCGAAAATAAGAAACTGGACACCTTATATGATTCTCTCAATCATAAGTAACAAACATAGTAGGTTGTCCAGTCCAGTTTCATATGAATAGGTCCTGTATATTTCAAAGTTCAGATTGTTCCAAAATATAGCTCCGAAATAAGTAACACTACTCATTATCCATTTTTTCTCTACTGATTTGGCGGCTAACACATGACACCAACCTTTGTCGCTTCAGTCACTTTTCCCTCTGGATCAGCACTTTGATAGCGATAGTAATTCATACCGATTGCAAGTATTGGAATCAAACTTAACATAGTCACTGGTCCAGCTGCCAGTGTTGCTAACGACGTCAATGCAAAACTCATTCTTAATTTGCACACAACAAGCACAATAAACTATCTTATAAATTATATCCACACATCAACGTCCTTCTGGCGTGGCTTATCCACATAAATTTTTGGCGTATAATTACGAATGCCTGGTTTTGCCGGCTGAAATTGATTTTTAGCCGTTTGATCTTGTTCTACAATGTCCAGGTAAGATTTTATGTATAACTGTTCCTTCAAGTATTTCGCTTGTTTCTCCGCTGTAGAATATGTTGATCGTGTTGATTTTGTTGTAGTTGTAGACGGCGCTCTAGATAGCGGTCGTTGAATCGTTGCTGTTGAATGATAGTCTTGAGAAGAATTACATCGATCGGGCAATGATTTCTCTTGGCCCATTTTTTATGTGACCAATCATAAAACTGCAAAGATAGAAAAGTTCGAATTAGCATCGATAAACAAAATACTAAAAGATAAATCAAATATTGTACGTAACATAACAACCAAAGAAATAACTTTTTTATTTCTACTCACTACTCACTTAACCCACAAAATCCACAATCGAATTTCATGTAGAAACTGTTTAAGCGGCTAAAACAACATGATGAATAAGAGTACGTACAATGTGAAAAATTCGTCTACCAGATAACAGATGGCGTTGTTTTACCATATGTTTCTGTAAATTGGATTGTGTGTGTCGATTAAATAAAGGGAAAAGTAGAAGAAGTTTCTTCGCTTTCTTCGGTTGCATTTATCCATATTTGTTTAACAGTTTCTTCAACCAGCTGAAAATGCTGGGTTGTATTTTTGATTGTTACAAATGATAGACATGAGCGTTACGTAAAGATATCGCATCCGAAATTACAACCTGGACGAAAACTCAAAAAAGATTTTCACTTCAGGAGTAATTCAAATTACAAGTATGCATCAAGTCATGCCTCACGTCTGATCAGGCAACACTACATAAGTTTCAACTGTTTCGTCGGGGACAAAACATTAAATTTGTTCGTTTTTTGCGAATTAATCATTTTCTGTATTTAATTAAGCGGATCAAATGAATGACGACGGAAGTTCATTTAATGTTACTTGGTCCACTTTATACGAAACACAAAATGAATGATTCACAAAAAACGAGTTTCTTCCATACAAAAATGTTTTGTCACCGACGAAACAGTTGAAACTCGAGGCGCCTACAGCTGTTTTTTGGCCAATATGTGAAACAGGCGCTTCATCCATCGAGAAATACTATGAACAATGGCAAAAATAGGGAAAAAAAAGATTTCGTTTTTGAAAAGTATCAAGTTCAACGCGATACTTGTTCGGATCAATACCATTTCACCGTCAAGACGTCACTTTATGTGCCCACCTGTTAATTTTTTTATTTTAATAAGATTTTTTATAGAAAGTGAAAAGAAAATCACAGGCGTACAGGCGGGGGGAGTCGAGCCACCGCACAAGCACGTCCCCGCATTCTAGGCGGGTGCTCTATCCCTTGAGCTATCCGTACCTCTTTCAATTCACATTCAATTTTTGTTTATTAGCTGTTGTCGTGTCCAAACAAAATTACGTTGCGTTAATAAAAATAATGCCGGATCCACCAGCGGAATAATTTTTCAACACTTAAAGTTTGTACAATTAAAAATTTAAATTTACCTTAAGCAATCTACGCAATAAGAAACAAAAGTCAAATTTTTGCAGCGTAAAAACTGAAAGTACAGAAAAATTATTTCGTCGTTGGGTCCGGCATTTGTGACGTAATTTTGTATTAAAAAAAGCGCTGTAATTTTTTCAGCAAATTAAAACTTTGAACACAAGGTTCTATTCAAACAAACTTCTGCGTATTATCAGCGATAGCGTCACCTCAAGCGATATCACTAATTTTGGAAGCAGACTCACGGACTGCGTCACACTCTACCTTTTAAGAGGTTTTTGTTGTGATATCAGTCATTTTGGGAGTTTTCATTTATGAACAAATTTCTATTTTTTTAAAATATTTTTCTCCGAAAAAAATTGTCTTCGAAAAAAAATTGTCTCTGAAAAAAATTTTCTCAGAAAAAAAAGTTTCTCTCCAAAAACATTTGCTTTTTTCTTCAAAAAAAATTTTCTCGAAAAAATTTTTCTACAAAAAAATGTTTTCTACAAAAAAATTTTTTGTCCAAAAAAATTTTCCTCCGAAAAAACATTTTTTTTCCGAAAAAATTTAATCTCCAAAATAGTTTCTCCGAAAAAAATTTATCTCCTAAAAAATTCTCCGAAAAATTTTCTTCTCCAAAAAATTTTCTAGAAAAAAATATTTTCTCCAAAAAAAATTTTCTCCAAAAAAATTTTTCTCCAAAAAATTTTTCTTTCCGAAAAAAATTGTTCTCCAACACCATAGGCTACCATCGGAACAATTCGTATCACCTTCGGAATACTTTGTGTCACCTTCGGCTACCTTCGGAACACTTCGTGTCACCTTCGGTTACCTTCGGAACACTTCGCGTCACCAATTCTTTTCAGTGATTTATATAACTTTCTTGAAGAAACCAACTGTCTAGGTATTCTTATTCAGAATTTAGCAAAAAATCCCAGATGGTGTCACTTTGACAGTTGGCAGCCATTTTATTAAAATGCTAAAAAATTCTCTTGACCAAACTATATAACTTTCTAAAAGAAACCATCTATCTAAGTAGTGGCATTCCGCAGCTATAATTCGAAAACCGAAAAAGCATAAACGAAAATCCAAAATGACGCCGCTATGACAGCTGGCAGCCATTTTCTTATGATCCCAAAAAATTCTCCTGATGAAACTCTATAACTTTCTAGAAGAAACCAACTCTGCAAGTGTTATCATTCCGGAGCTAAAATTCAAAAACCCAAAGAAGCATAATTTATACCTAACAAAAATCCATTATGGCGTCACTTTGACAGATTTCTGAAAATCCCAAAAAATTTTCCTGATCAAACTCTATAACTTTCCCGAGAAACCAACTCCCTAAGTATTGTCATTCCGTAGCTAAAATTTGAAAACCAAAAAACCTAATTTATTGCTTGGGAAAATTCAAGATGGCGCCGGTTTGACTGCTGGGAGCTGGGACTGCTGGGAGCTTTCCCGAAGAAAGCAACTCTCTAGCTATTGGTATTTCGGAGCTAAACTCCGAAAACTGCGAGCATTACCTGAAAAACCGTCAAAATTGACCACTTTTCCACATGCCACGGCTTTTCCAGAATTTTTCGGATAAGCGGCATATGAAATTTTTCATTTGAGGCCGAAACTGAACTTCCCTACAAATTTTAAGGAAGTCGCTCGGGCAGTTCTCGAGAAAAAAAATGTAGATAGACACATAGATACATAGATACATCGCGGACTGGACACACAGGAATAAAATTTATTTATAATTATTTTCAAACATATTTTTACCATCATCTTGGATTGGCGATATCTCGGCTCGTTTTCAACCTAATTTGATGAGTCTGAGTTCGTCTGAAAGCTGCTGCGACGTAGTTTTTTTTAATAATTTGAAGGGGAGGGGGCGAGGGGAAAAACTCAAAGTTCGCCTGTACATCGTGTCTTGTCCCAAAGGTTTTTGTATGGAGCTTTTTGGGTTTGTAGACGTTTTTTTTTTGAGTTTGGGGACTGCGTCACGCTCCTCGCTACCGCTCCGAGCATAATCCATATTCATATCACATAAGCCGAAGCCGTTAACTAATCGAAGTCCTCTTTCCTGTACCTCCATACTTCCTACTTAACAATCTTATCGGAATTTTTCTCACATAGTTGTCATGTCAACATGACAAATTTTCGAAGTAATATTGGTTATTGAAGGATTTTTTTCCACTTTCAATGGATTTTGACATCTAAAGGATTTTCTATGTTGATCCGATCGATAAATCAAAGTCGACCTTCAAGCTTGCACCATAGGTAACTGTCATTTGGAAAGATGTTTAGTTAATCGTTTCCTACATCTCTGAAATGATAATAAATGATGCAATGGACTACCTAGCCGTAAATCAAAATCATATTTCACTAATATATGGTGTGAGTCTAACATGTTTATTAGCAAATATCTTCATTACTTCACCCATTATACTGAAAGGTGTGGTGTAATGAAAGCAAAACAAAATATTTATTGCCTCATCGGACAAAAGAGTTCAATGCAATACAAACGATGAAAGTACTTAATAGTTATGTTGAAAAGTTAACATATTATAGTTATAGTGATGTTAACCTATGACATATTTGTAATTGTACGTATACCTGTCTTGCGTTTTTGTATTACAAGGTGTTCAGCTTCATAAACATTGTTAAAATACTTTGAGTTCTTTCATAGATTGTTTATGGAGTTAACAAGCATTTAGCTGGATGGAATGTAATTTAGTAGATTACAAGTGAGGTCATGTAAACAGCCGGTAACATAAGGGCGAAGTTTGCAAAATCGAGCTTTAACTAGGCTAAATATCGAATGAACTATCGTAGAAGAATGTGCTGCGTTCATTTTGTTATTTCTTTGTCGATGTGATAATAACGCAAGGCATCAACGGTCTATATAGCTCAGTGAGCAATGCTGTGGTGTTATAAACTCATTTTTTCCAACCTGCAACATATGTATACTCAACGTACCGAGTGGATACATTTAAAATCGATTATTGATTTATTGTTTAGGGTGGAACGTGTTTGCAAACATCCAACCAACAATTCTAAGATTCGTTTTCTTACCGCTGCTATTATGTTTCATACGCAACTCAATCAACACATTCTTACGGTCGTGTCATTACAGCCCCCATAAGCGGTTAAAGTTTTCAACCTCGAATTTTTGAACTATTGGCAAAACAGAGTCACACTACTCCTCAACAATTAACACAATTACTACATTTAATATTTGCATTGAATTACGACCAGTTTATTGGTCTTTCTTGGGTATTCACAAATTTCTGCAATAACTTTTTTTTTCATTAGGACTTGTGGAACTGGTTTTGAAGTACACGGCGACGTGATCACATATCGATATGCTTTGAGATGTGTTGTTGATTTAAAAATCAGTTTACATAAATTATTTATTTATCAAGTAGGTCACATTGTGTGTTCGTATTTTGTTGTTGTTATGAAAGTAAAGAGTTCGTAATATAAACGCTTCTATCAAATTACAAAATTCCAATGTATGGAAAGGGTATGAGAAATGGGTTCTTCCAGGTCATTTGAAAGTGAAAAAAATGTCCTCTCTGCACATAAGAAGAAGTATGTAGTGCGAGAGAGTAGTCACTGTTAATTCACAACATTTCGTAGAATGTAAATCAAAAATCTGTTTTTCTTGAAATAGTTGCAGTTTATAAATCTATTGTTATAGGTCATGGTATAGTTCTCATGTTCACCGCTTCCGTCAGCAATTTTTCATAACTGAATATGGGCTGCGATCTTTAGTACTATACTTCACAGACTATATTCAGCTATGAAAATTCCAGATGGCGCTGCGGACGTTCGGGTATTTTTCGTCATATTTTTTTAGGTTAATCACGGTCTATTGTTAGATGCATGATGCGATATATTGAAATGAAACCAAATAACTCCGAAAGTCCAATTTCGTCCTTCGTTAGTAAATTATAACAAAAATAAAAGAGGACCCAGCACATTTTGATTTGCTTGATCTACTAACTCAAAATTGTGGCGCCGCCAGTAAAGTCACTATGCCGGTCGAAAACATTTTCAATTACATTGGGTGAAATTAGTGAGTGTTTCGAGGTTAATGAGAGAGTTCGTCAGGGTTGTTGTCCCTCCTCTCTTCTGTTCATAATTTTTATGGACAAGATTATCAAGCAGGCCAAGTAGTCATAAATATCGTACTTTCCTTTCCTTTCTGGATTTATTCAGTTGGTGTTCCAGCCACTGCGGCCATATATAATGGTCCTACTATGCTTACAGGTGGAAAGTGGAAAGGTTTCTCCAACGTCTATCATGCTCGGCTTTAAAAGCTTCTCTTATCTTCCCTCTCTGAGAGGAGTACGAATTACCCACTGAGGGGCTTGGGCCATAAACGTTGGCTTTACTTACTGCCCGAGCAAGCTGGTCAGCTTCCTCGCTACCTTCAATGCCACAGTGTCCTGGAACCCAGAATAATTCGATTGTGCGCATTGGATGGCAAGTTTGTTAGGGAATTTGAGAAAAGGAGGAAAAGGGAGGGGATATGGAATTAAGTAGCAGCACAAATTTAGCTATTCGCAAGTTTGGGCAAATCGACTTATCGCTATATTTATAACATATACATACAGCTATAAGTTATATGTTTACGTAAAAAGGTATAAGTTTACGTTTGAAGTTTTAAGTTAACGTTTTAAGTTATAACTTATTTATAAGCTAGAAGTTATAGGTTTTGAATCTGATCAGTGCTGTTTCAGATCAGTTTTGAAACTGATCAGTACTGATGCGCATCAGTTTTAAAAACTATCAGTACTGATCCAGATCAGTTTTGAAACTGATCAGTACAGATCCGTATCAGTTTTGAAACTGATCAGAACTGATGCTTATCAGTTTTAAAAATTACCAGTACCGATTCAGATCAGTTTTGAAACTGGTCAGTACTGATCCGTATCTGTTTTGAAACTGATCAGTACTGATCCGTATCAGTTTTGAAACTGATCAGTACTGATCCGTATCAGTTTTGAAACTGATAAGTACTGATCCGTATCAGTTTTGAAACTGATCAGTACTGATCCGTATCAGTTTTGAAACCAATCAGCACTGGTCCTTATCAGTTTTGAAAGTGATCAGCACTGATCTGTATCAGTTTTGAAACTGACCAGAACTGAAGAGTGTCAGTTTTAAAATCGATCAGTATTGATCAGTTTCAAAACTGATACACATCAGTACTGATCCGTACTAATAAGTTTCAAAACTGATACCAATCAGTACTGATCAGTTTCAAAACTTATAACTCATAAAAATGTATAACTCTTTATAACTTTTTATAACTATGGTTTCAAAAAACGTGGAAATATTGTATTCCAGAGCATGTACTGAGGAAAATATCTACAAGCAACGGACGTAGGAATTGGTTTTATAATGTATGCCACCGACGTATTATATACGCGGTGAATATATTATCAACCTTATTTAAGTTATATGTGGTATTTCATACATAAACAACGTGTTATGAGCTCACATAATACGTGCACGGTGGATAAAATACATCGGCGGCGTATATTATAAACATAATTCCTACGTGGTACAAGCCAGATATTTTCCTCAGTGTTTGTTGACTACTTTGTGGTCTATTACCATTGGAATTTATAAAAAGTCTATCAGCTTTTTCATTCTTTTCACTCTATGAGCATTTATATTAAATGCACGGGTCCTGGGTGTGCGCCCTACGGATAGGCCAAAGAGAAGGTGACTCAATTAAATCATACTAAGAAGTTAGGGGACTTCCACTGGGCGAACAAACCATCCCGTTGGCACAGGATAGGAGGGTATAGAGGAGAATGGTCCACGATAATTGAGCTCACACCGGAAGGTATAAACGGTCTATAAAGTTTGATGATGATGATGGTGAAAACCACTTGTTGTTCTTCGGCATGTGCATATCTTCAGTGAATGATTAATAGAATATCGAACGTAGTCTAATGTTTTATTTCTTTACAAAACATGTTTTCACATGCAGGACTGTGGAGAAGCTACTGGTACAAATAGTGGAAAACATCGAACCTCTTCCGGGTTGAAAAATAGGTCCTGGCACTTAAACAAGAAAAATTCGAAGTAAAAAGGTACTATTGTAATGTTTAAGTTACGTTGAACATTTGGAGAATTTTAAAACCAATTTCTATTTTTTTATTATTTATGCGTGACTCCTCCTCTTCCAATTGCATTTTCTTCTTAGATCATCGCTCAGCAAATACTTCAAACAATATAATAATCATTTGAAATTCGAATGCCTATTTTGAATTGAGTTGCGAACCGCATAGAAAGTTAAGATTTATTTAATTTTATAGACACTGAGTCAATGAACAACACGATACAAAGTATTATAAGATGCAATTATTTCAACTAAAAAGAAGTAAATTTTTTATTTCGCATATTATATAGATGCTTTGAAGTGTGCGCGCATAAACTGTAGCAAAACGACACTGAACTTTAACTGAAAATAATGCCTTTTAGATGTAAATATGCGTAATGTCTGTGTTACACCGCATATAATGGACAAAACCATGAGATTTTTGTGAAAGAAAGTAAAACTAAAGAATTTATTAATACGAAGAGTCAATTTGTCTATTTGAAATGCGGTTTTGTATTAATTGTTTGCAGAATTGTATAATTTTACATTCAGAGTGTATGAATTGACATGCGCGAGGAAGGCACGTGTGACCACAGAAAATTAAATCTGCTAATCTGAAGATTTTAGGGGCCAAACCGGATGAATTCGGACGGGAGGGAGGGGGTGTATGAGAAACGTGACGTCCTCTCTGAAAGTTAGACCACGTCGAGTCGCTGCCCGACGAGCTAACGAGATGATAGCTGTTATTTCAAACTACGAGGGTTCCGAAGATGTGGAATGGATAGATGAGCGAGACATAGACGCACCACAGAGCATGCTGGAAGTTGTCTGTCGCGAAAGAAACACAGATTTCGAAAATAGTTTTCCTGTAGTTTCTTTGACAGATCAGTTCGATAGTGTGTGGGAAGAGAAATGTACATAAAATGTTGAATAAATCAACAATTCTATTTTTTTTAACTCAATCTTTTATTGGGGAGAGGGGGAGGGTTGTTAATGAAATCCATGTAACACTTCGTCTGAAATTAACGATTCAAATGAGACACGCAAGTAGTTCACTGATTCCTAAGCGTATTCGCTGTTTTTATGTTAATTGTGGCAAACTTCATACGTCTGCCGGGATTAAGAGTCTGTCTATTCCAACTGTCAAAATGACATTTTAAACGTCAAATACATACATAAAGACACAAACATTTTAGACTTTTTCCCAAACTGCTCCTTTTTTATATTTGATTGAGTAGCAGAAAAATGATATGTTGGTGCACCTGTGCCAAGGTAGAACGCTTATGTGAATGACAGCTGGGTTCCATGGGAGAGAATTACGTACAAAATTGGGCTGGTTCTCTCCCAAACAGTCAAGTTGTCATTCACATAAGCGTTCTGCCTCGGCACAGGTGTACCAACTTATCATTTCTCAATTGAATAGGCTTCGGTCGCCTCGGTCAATTGTTCTAACTACTCCTTTGCTTTATACCTCTGACGTTTAAAACGTCATTTTGACAGTTGGACACTAACAGACTCATAATGGAAATTCTTTAAGCTTTGGTCCAAGTAGAGACATGATATGGCAAACGTGATACGTGAATTTTCAATACCATCCGGTAATTTGAAGTTCATGTTACATTTTTGAAATTTTAATGATTGAAATTATCATCAAATATATCATCTTTTGATATCGCAAAAAATTAATGAGAAAAAAAGCCATCACCATCTCATTACCCCCGATTCACAGTAGCAAAATTGATCTTCTAGGCTGTATTTTAAAATTAATTTCGTTTTCACTTTGAAGGTGCTAATTAATTACAAAACACACTCATGTGTTGTGAGTGAATTCCAAATACCTGCTCTAATGGATATGTTCCTACATAACACTTTTGGTAATATACAGAAAATAGTTAAAATTTACTTTCTTCGCTCATACAAAATCTGTTGACGTGTGTGTTTCCTTTAGCCGATTGATTAATTTTTATGGTTATTATTTAAAGCTTCAATGTTAAATGCGAACATTTTTTTATTATTTTAATGAGAAGAGTTAAACTTTCAACAAAAAGAATTTAAATCTAAGGTGGTCTGATCATTCGGAAGAGATCCACTGACACGCAACACTGTTGAAAATGTAACCTCAAGAATTTCAGTGCTGCCAAACAGGACTCATCAAATTGTACAATTGCCTAATTGGATGTAACATCTCTTTTATCAATTGTAAAGTAAATGAACCATGAAGCTACCTGAATTACCTATGAATAATGGTACTCTAACGGAAATCTAGTGACGTTTTTCTACTAAGTTCTTCAGTAGAGTTCAACGTGATGAAGATATGAAAATTAGCTTCAGTTACGAGCTGTTTGGCTCGCTAAGTTTTGTCAGTGTGAAGATTGATGAGGACCTCACAATGACTTAGTCTCCATAACTAACGATGCGGTGATCTATAGTGATTTATGGAATTTGACAGAATTAATTGAGATTTATATAGTGGAAGGGTGACAAAGTTTCGTATAATGTTTCGAAGGAATATTGCTACCCCAAAGGAATTTGACGTTATAAATATTTCTAGATTAGGCGAATTTTCTAAGAATTGAGTAAAGGACGCAGCGGTAAGGTTGCTAAAAATCCCGAATTCTCTTTTGGGGACATCCATAAAGGACGTCGGCAATTCAGTGTTGCCAGACATAGTCAAAATTTAAAAAAAATGCATTTTTGAAAGCTAATTCTATGCTCTACCACCATATTTAGGGTGGGGGGGGGGTGTTTGGGGGGGGGGGTCGGCCATACATTTGACACCTGGAAAAACATATTTTAGGAGTTATCACTGATTTGCAAATTGATGGCAACACTGAATTGCGGACGTCCTTTACGGATGTCCCCTTTCTTAAGAATTGTATCGTCTCGATCAGGGGGTAGCATTGAAAAAAGCTGCACTAGAAAGATTTCTCATACTTACAAATCTAAATGTTAAATACTCCAGCAATTTCTTCTCCCATGATCAGTAATCCATCATATCAGGCTCCGGTCAAAATCAAGTTCAAATAAATTTTTACACAAATTTCTTTTACGCAAACACCACGTTTTCTTAACGTTAAACGTAATAACAAATTCTAACAAACAATAATAAAAGTCTCCCGATGAACAACTTTTGCGCTAATATTGAATAAATCGACCACTTTCAATACAACATTTTTTTACTCTGACACAAGAGAACGAATTGAAACCAACTAACTGATCTGTACGAATAGATTGCATATTATGCAGAAAATACAAAATGAAATATTTTTGAACAACGAAATTCACCGCAACACCAGTGAGTAAAACGTCAATAAAACTATGAAACCTTTATGGTCTCTAAGAGTCGACAGAGCTGAAAACATCACATAAACCGAAGTAGTGGTTTTGGAGTAGTGGGCATTTCACATTAAACGATATCAAATAAAATATTGTAGTGAAATGTTTTTTTTATCATCTTATGGATTTTCTTCGTATTAATTTATTGTATATTTGTGTGATTGTATTGCCGATGTTGATGGTGTATATGGGTTCAGTGACAGACTTGTTCGTTTTTGTCGAGGAAAAGTCTTTGAAACGGAAAGACTTGTTTACACATTTTACTTTCATTATTGTATGTCTGCACACATTCAGATTATGACTTCTTTGCTGGCATCGATTGCGTTTTTCAAGGTGGATCGAATGTTATGTGTATGTAATTACATCGGTGAACAAAATCGACAAGGTTTCGTTATGCAACTAAAAAACACATCAGAATGCTTTCCAAGGACGATATTGAAGTGGGTTGGTTTCTAGCACCCTCGTTGGGTAACAGGATTTTCCTCTTTTTTTAAATAGTGATCCACGTCAGTAAATCTTTTCTATCTACTTACCGTTCACTTACTTGCGCTTGCGTCAGAAAAAAATGCCCATTAAGCCGCCGACAGGGTTTTTTGAGTGTCGGAAGTGATCTATGTCTTAAAAACAAGAAATAACTTAGCGATAGCGACTCTCACAAATAATTTCATGACAATGTCGTACAACATGAACAATAGAAATAACAAACCGTACAGTAGAAAATCGCTTTATAGTAGCGTACCGGTTTTACTTCCATTTAGCTAGACGGTGCCATCCGTGGACAGAAATGTGTTTTCATCCCCCCATCATCAACTCTTTGAACGAAAAAATTGGGTTATTATTTACCTTCCAATAAAAAAATGATGAATGTCCAATAAAAATAGTAAATGTCCAATAAAAAATAATTTTTGTCCAATACAATATTCGATGTATGCCTTAGTACATCATAGATGACACTAGGTTTGTGTGCAATTTACCACTGACACAGTAAAAAACGTCGGTAACGAAATGATCTCTAAGAGAATCCATGTGAGCAAAAAAGCTCACAAAAATTGCGGAACTAGTAAATAAAATGATCTAGCCTCTGACCCGGACGGGTTGTAACGGCGGATTATTATATTCGATGTATTCTCGTTGTATTTTTGATGTATGAGTGTTGTAAAGGTGATGTGTTCTTGTTTTTTTGGTGTCGTATGTTTGGTGTGTTCATGATGTAATTGTGATGTAATTGATGTGTGATGCGAAAAATTCTTCCACCAATTACACATTACTTCTACAAAGCTAATACATCACCAGTACAACACCAGTACATAACTAATACATCACGAGTACAAATTTATCATGTATCGATGTACTGCTAATGTATTAGTGATGCATAGTGATGTAAAGGTGATGTGCTGGTGTTGCATTGGTATTGTACAAGTCATGTGGATGTATACGACACCAAAACAACAACAAAAACACATCACTAGTACAACCTATACAACACTCACACATCAAAAATACATCACAAATATATAAAAAATAAAACAAAAATACAACGAAAATACATCGAATGTGCATCAAACATACATCAAATTTAGTCTTTTGTCCTTTATTATTCCGCCATACCGCGTACCGCATACCAAAAATCTATTAATGTCATCGAAACCGCAGTCATGACTGTTATACTTCACATTGATTTCAACGCGGCACCGGGCTGCTTACTCAACATTTTCTACTGTCAACATAGAGGGCAGCAGCATCCTGGTGCCAAATGGAAATTTATATAAAAAATAATTCTTTACTGCCGTTGCAATGACTAACAGATTTTCGGCACCAGACTGCCTTCTATAAGGCTGTTAATACTTTTCAAGTACGCAGCCTGGTGCCGAGTCGTAACAAAGTGAACATTGATGTACTCGTTTCATTATTCAACATTGTGGAGGGAATTTTTTTGGTAACGAGCTGCCTTCGGGAATCGACCAGAGGGTCCTGACCTTAAGGTATTTAGTGTAGTAACCGGTATTTTGCACAAAAGAAAGCTGTCGATGGCGTTTTGAAGATCGGGAGTAGTTGAGAAATGCCTCTGCGCCACCCATTACACCTACACAAATTGAATTTTTCACAAAAAAAATTCTTCTGAAGTGTTTTGAACATCAGTGAAGGCTTTTCACGGCCTATTTTTTTTTTTTGTATTTTCATCAGATGACCTCCAACTATCAATCTACAACATAAACGAAACAATTTACGATGAAAATATCACTTTGAAAAAAAAGAAGTTGGGGAGACAGGGCTTCCCGGAGTATGTCAAATTTTTGTTGTTTTGTCATTTCATCCCTACCTGGCTAAACATAAAAAAATTGAATCCTTGTTTGTTACCTGAGTTGAAATTGACCCGCAGATGATCTTGTTTCTTCGTAAGGTAAGGTAAGGATTGGGTCGAGCTAAGAAACTTTTTTTATATTCCTTACTCTTAACCCTTTAATATAAAATTAACTCAAATTTAGTCTATACGTGATTTAAAAATCCAATTACTTGCCTACGTGCGTACGAACGAAATTGTGTCACAAAATATGCAAGTCACAAATTAAGTTGTGAATTAAGTCATCGCATATACCGAATCGTTGAGTGAAATGTTACATCACAATCTAACAACGATCTAACATAAACATTAACAAAAAACGTACACTGAATTCCTTACCCAAATACGTTTTTTGTCATAATTTCTTTAAATCAAAGTATTCAAACCACACACTCGAATAATATTGTTGAGTTGAGCGATACCAATTTCGATGCGTTGCCAACGATGTTTTTTTTCTTTCATTGCATAATGTTACGGAGAAATACTTTCCTTTTCGACTAAAATATACTTTTTTCGTAATCACACGTTTGATATGCTGACGGCAATGGTAGTCACCGATATATTTGGTCAATAAAACCCAGAATTCGTGCGGCTACTGCACTTTCGTTTAGGTGTCATTTGCGGAAATAGAAATCATCTTGAACCAAAAACATTGTATCTTAGAGAAGCAACGCTCTCCCTCTCGGACGTATCCTTATAGAATTGTTACATTGCAATGAGTCATGAGAGTTTTGTCCAGAGTCTTTTTCCAAAACCATGTGAGATACTAAGTAGTTCTCAAATTTAAAATTGCCTCCATTCGAACCGGAAATGTAACTTATCTACTGATAGGAGCGACATAAAGATACAGATCCACCGCATAATTGCGTTGATTTCCAAGTAGAATAACGTTACTGAACTCCATCCGGCAGAGGTTAGCCGCAAGCATCGATCAACAGTCGCATAAAATTTAATGTAAACTTTGTATAAATCTGACAATTGATTGTTCAATTTTACACTTTGATGATTGTTAAACTGAGAATGGGGTTGGACCTATATTTGGACTCGTACGAAGTACGAGGGCCTATGCATTTACCACTACTTTTCTAACCAGTCGATTTGAGGGAGCATCGATCATGTACCCTAGATGTCGAATCTGCAAAAAAAAAAAAAAAAATTGTAACGTCCGTCTGTCTGTAAACACGATAACTTGAGTAAATGTTGCCCGATTTTTAAAATTTTTTTCCCCTGAAAGGTAGTACCAAAAGTGGGGTTGGGATTGCAGATGAGCATTTTTGGACGAAGGAGTACAGTGCTAGGATCGCCTAAGTGGTTGTGGGTCTTTTGTACATAGTTCGAGTACATCTCTTCCATTTTCAAAAAAAAAAATTTGTTCGAAAGAAAATTTTTTATTTTGACCTTAAAACTGAGTCTCTACTAGACTCCAACGTGTTTTTCCAACATAAATCGAATTTACAAAATTTCTTTTCCTGAAGGATAGATAGATTTCTGGTTTGAGGTAGCCCACCAGCTTTGGAACACAGATCTTTTTGATTCTTTGTAACTCCCCCGTTACCTAGTCATATATTCGATTTTTAGGTAGATTCCCACAGTTACACGTTCCCATTCAGACTACACACGTGTTAGACCCGTTAGCCAGATGAGTATCGTCGTGTGTGCACACACTAAGATACATCTTCTAGCCAACGAACCACAGCTTATGCTTATTTCACACGATCCCCGTGAATGTGGTGTGGCCCACACAACTAAGATACCTATTTTCTAGGGCATTTGTAAGAGTAACCATTAATTTGTTTGTTGGACCACATGCTCAATGTGAATTCCCAACCACGCCTATATTGTAGCTACACATAGGATTTTTATCTGCTGTTCATTATATCTACGCCTTAAGATAGGCTCAGATATGTGTACACAGAATTCGTCGTACATGGGTGACGTCATGCATGTCATTCTTTGTATACGGTTCGCTGTGAACAACTGCCCAGAATTTGGAGCTTGGGTATGCTTAGGAACGAAACTTTCATGCTACAAGTTGAAGAAAAATCCTTTGCAGAATTTTGCTCACCAGGATTGAACCCGGGCATTCTTGGTAGAAAGCCATACGTTACCACTATCATCTAGAAGATAGAAGACAATAAAATGCAATTCATCAGTTAACCCGTTCCTTTCCTGAAAGTTTATTAAAAAACTGATTACGGAATTGAATTTGGACAAAATCGGTAAAGAACTTTCGAAGTTACGATCGAAAAAGTGTTCCAAAACGTGGTTTCTTAAAGGTTGATGAAACTCTGCGAATTAAGCACTGAAATTGCTTTTCAATGTTTTGAACGAAAGATGTGGACTTCCAGGAAAAAAAAATTAGTGAAAATGGGTTGAGTGATTCGGGATGTAGGATGCCCAACTCACGCTACGCGACCCTACACGATATTTGGTGGTTTATCGTGAACATTCCTTGATGAGGTTTTTTGTGCAGCGTTGTAAAGAAAAAAACGTGAAATTTTCTGTCCATAGAAGAATGTGTCAGAGGTCTCTCCTTAGTGCTCTAGATCGGCTGTATGAGTACAATTTTTTTTTTAAATTTATTTAAAAAAAAGTCTTTACGCTTTTATGAATTGGGGGTTTCGTCGGACGGGTTTTTCAATATTGCCCTTTCGGCAATTTCCAATCTAATTTAATGTAGACGTAGTTGCAAGTTAAGGCAGTAGTTACGTGGGTAGGCTCGATACTTTCTGCAACATCTATTCTGTTTGTCACATCTATTCTGATTGCCACATCTATTCTGATGCGTACGGGTTCCTACATTAATACGTACGTTGCTGAAGAAACTGTTTCATGTTCCCAAAACGTTATTGAATGACTAAATTTAGTTATTGAATGGTGAACAAATTCTTCACTGTATAAACATGGAAATTGGTAGAGGTATAATTTTATTTAGCAACATCATTCTATAATGATGGAATATTTTCTCCAGCTCATTGGCGTTATTA
The DNA here is from genome assembly GCA_029228625.1 of Pseudolycoriella hygida. Lineage (NCBI taxonomy): Eukaryota > Metazoa > Arthropoda > Insecta > Diptera > Sciaridae > Pseudolycoriella > Pseudolycoriella hygida. The sequence continues at coordinate 54,557,993 of CM055405.1, read as the reverse complement.
AAATATAGATATTTACCTACAACCCCATTTTCAGGTTGATAATCCTCAAACTTCTACAAAATTTGACAAACGTCAATTATCAGATTTATGCGAAGTATACAAGTTTATAAGACTTTATAATTTATGCAGTCGTATCAATCAGGGACTAGTATAAATCCCTTGAGTAAAGAGCTTTTTCAAGTTCTCACCAAATTCTGTTTATCGACTGTTAATTAGTTAATTGTGCATATTTTGTATCAAAGTATTTATAAAACAATACGCTCAAAGACATGTCAAAGATCACATTGCTGACTGAGAATAATAGTCTCAAATTTATTCTAACGTTATTGTGTCGCTTAACAATAATAGAGAAATAATTGAACATTGTTTTCATTAATGTTGAAAGTTACTACTTGCCAGTGTGTGTGCAAATATTTCTCTGAATAAATTTTTTCCTTTCATAAAGAAAAAACATAAATAGTTTAAGCTAAAAGACACCAACTAACACATTAACTTAAATTTTAGCTTGTGGTCAAAGTTTTATTCTTTAAAATAAATTGCACCACAAAGTACAGAAAAATAATTTCGTCATTTGGTCTGCCAATTTTGACGCAATTTTTTGAACACAACGTAATTTTATTTTAAAAAAAGTGGTGTATTTTTTTAAAGAATAAAACTTTGACATTAAGCTAACATTCTATTCAAACAAACTTCTGCGTCTTATCAGCGAAAGCGTCACCTCTGACGATATCAATAATTTTGGAAGTGGACTTACGGACTGCGTCACACTTTACCTTCGAAAACGTTTTTTGTTGTGATATCAAAAGTTTTGTAGGGCGACCTCTGCGACCTATGTTTTTAATGAAAAAAAAAATGATCTGAGACTTTCTGGCAATTGCTGACAACTTTCTGACACTTGCTGACAACTTCCTGACACTTGCCGACAACTTTCGGAGTACTTTCTGAGACTTTTTGACAACTTTCTGAGACTTTCTGACATTTGCTGACAACTTTATGACACTTGCTGACAACGTTTTGACACTTGCTGACAAGTTTTTGAGACTTTCTGATACTTGCTGACAAGTTTCCGACACTTGATAATAACGTTTTGAGACTTTCTGACGCTTGCTGACAAACTTCATAATTATCCGACTTGGGCGCGTTCAGCTATTCTTCGATTTACTTGTGAGAATTTTGACAATTTCATATAAAATCTGTCAAAATCTTTACATGTGAACTTCACCAGCAATTACTGTGCGCACTCCTTCATTCGAATTTCGATAATGTCAATGACATTTTCCTACTTTTTGGTCATATTTAACTTCGCCCCGCACTACTTTGCCGATAATACAAGTTTATTAATCTTAGTAGATCATCCCCGTTGAGGCTTGCTGACAAATATTTGAAACTGTGTGACAATTTTTGACTTACTGACAACTTTTTAAGACTTTCTGAGACTTAATGAGAACTTTCTGAGAATGTCTGACAACTTTCTTAGACTTTCTGACACTTGCTGACAACTTTTCGAGACTCACTGACAACTTTGTGAGACTTGCTGACAAATTTCTCACACTTGCTGACAACTTTCCGGCACTTGCTGACAACTATCCGACACTTGCTAATAACTTTTTTAGACTTTCTGACGCCTGCCAACAACTTTCTGAATGATTATTGTTTAAAACAACAATAACAGTCATAGAATAAACGCTTCATTCTTCTATTCTCTGAATGTCAACGATAAAGAAGATTGGCCCATTACTTCATTTGTGAACATGACCATAAGCTCACACCATGCTCTTAACACCACATCTAATTCTCCTCAAAGTCTTCCACCTAACTGCCGTAACGCAGAGCTGCCCTACAACGCATAAAAAACCTAGCGACGTTATCAGATGAGAGATTTTCATATATTTTCTCTCAAAAATTCTCGCCGGTAGGTTTTTTGCGTTGTACGGCAGAACTCCCACTCCACCTAATTCCTCTCAAACCCTTAATCCCGAAGTGGAGAAACTTTTCGAGTCCAAGTGTATGGAACCATTTCTTTGAACATTTTTGGAAATAATGGGTAAATAAGCGACCGCACTAGTCGAATTACAGGAACATAATAAAACAATTTGAAGTAAATTTTCATTTTTTATTTGACTCTTGACATTCTTTCACTTAACCGTACCATTTCACTGCTCTTTTCCCACAAACTTTTGGCTAACTCGCTGTCCAGTCGTTCGTTAGCTTTATCGAAATGTTTCCTAAATCGGTAAATTTGACCAGTTTCGTGTTCGATGCCTTTGTCCAAAGCACAGTACATTACGAATTCAGACGCGGCCTGTGGACGGAGATAGGTAAAACATGACTTATTGCATGTGAAATGACGATTTAAGGAAAAATACCTCATTCGCTGTCGATGAACATGTGCTCAATGCCATACGGTAAAAAAACTTCAAACCAGTTCCAATGTTATCCAAATTGTTGATTGGTGTGTCTACCATACCCGGACACAAGGCATATGCATTGATGCCGGTACGCCTTCCCAACTCTCTAGTGAATAGAGCGAGGCAAAATTTTGTATTGCAATAAGGAAGACAGTTCTCGAAACCGAATCCTGATTTATCCATGTTAATGTCATCAAGATCGAGCTCGGACATCAGCAGGTAGGAAGATGTCGTAATTACAATTCTGTTTACAAAACGTTACGAAATTATTCAGAAATCAGTCAAATCCAATTTTTTCTATTCGGAGTGTCACAGACACCAACCTATGTTGTTCTTCTCAGAGAAAAATTCTCAAATACTTACTGGAAGGTTTCCGACCTACCAGCATTTGGGCACGAACAGTCTTTTTAAAATACTGCGTTATTTGTGCGCGGTGGCGTAGTAGCTGAGACTCCGCTGTTGTGTTAAGTGACTGTTTAAAGAGCGTAATAAATTCTCTCACGCTATTGGTACTGTTAGCTGTGTACGCATACAGAGATTTGTATGAGTGTACTTTTTTGCACATGGTGTGAGTAGAAAATCAATTCCAATTTCATGTTCAGTGCTCTTGAAACTGAGAGTGTTTATGAAAACGTGCACAGAAAGTGGGTTACTTCATATAACTCGTAGTTTTCAAAATGATAATCTCATTCGTGTAATCTTTTTCAATTAGGTCACTTCAAGCATTTAGTTACGTAGCTTGGAATTTAGTGATTTGGTTTTTTTTACATAGTTTTCCAGTAGAAAAAAGCCGACTTTGAGTAACTTGATTTGACATATTCATCAACTGCTAAGGGACTTACCTTGGATGTATTTCTGCTTTTAAATTTTTCATTAGCAAGTTCGTGAGTAGAAAATGGCCCATGTAATTCACTGCTATGTGAATGTTGAAACCATCCTTCGTTTTTATATTTTCGTCCTTGGAGCCTCCGATTCCTGCGTTGTTTAATAGAATTTTTATTTTCGGATGTAGTGTAGAAACCTGATGAGCGAAATGTTCCACTGAGTCCATGTCAGATAGATCCAATTTGAAAATAGTCTGTTGGGTCGAATAATTAAAAACAAATTCTCAAACGAATCTGATGCTATGACCATACCACATTCATATTTCCAGATTCTTTCTTTATTTCCTGCACAACTTTCTCGCCATTTTCCATATCTATATCACCAATCACAACTGTAGCACCTCGTTGAGCAAACTCTCTTGCAGATGACCTTCCAATTCCTGAACTTCCACCCGTGACCACCACACATTTTCCATTGATGTCCTCTTCATTGCGGTGATAGTTATTTCGTTTGAAATGTTTGTATACAAAAAACGCATACCATGCACTTGTCACCACCACCACAAATCGTTTCATTTGAGATATTTTTTGCATAAAACGCATTTTAGATAAATTATTCTAGAACCAGTATTTCGCTTCGAAAAACAGTTGCATTTGTTCTAAACGACGATATGATAGTTACTGACTTAGAGAACCTTCAAATAATAATTGAATAATGTAGCACGTTATAGTAATAAGTGGGGAATTAATTCGACTAACAAGTAATGCAATTTTATTAGTTTAAATCAGTTCAGAATCTGTTCCAACTCATTAGGGTAGTGGTCAAAACGTTTGATTGCCACTCCTGTTCAAAACTGTGTAGCCCTCTATAGGCACCGTAAAAATATTTCGGTAATGAAAAAGTAGTCACAATTTAGCGAAACTAGTAAACAATGATCTAGCCCCGAATCCCTTCATGGGTTGTAAATAAAGGCAGATGATTATTGGACCGTACGATGTGAAACTGGACAAGCACGATATGAAACTGGTCAAGCACGATATGAAACTGGACAAGCTACCATGTTTGTCACTTTCACAACTAACATTGAATGATTGAAAGAATCTTATAAACTTCTTATGAAAGGCCCAGTATACTTTACATGTTTTTCGCATACTTACACTTTGAACTTTAAAAATATATAAGCTTTACGATGGAACTGTAAGGACACACAGATGACGCGTCTGTATGCACTGTTTAAATTTTAATTTTAATTTACGCAAACCAATCTAATTTACAAGTTAAGTTCTTGCAGCGTGAAAACTGAAAGTACAGACAAATTATTTCGTTGTTGGGTCGTGCATTTGTGACGCAATTTTTTGAACGCAACGTAATTTCTTTTAAAGAATAAAAATTTGACCACGAGCTAACAAATGTTTGCGTATTATCAGCGATAGCGTCACCTCAAGCAAATATCATTAATTTTGAAAACGGATTTACGGACTGCGTCACACTTTACCTTTAAAGAGGTTTTTTAAGTTTTGGAAGTTTAGTTTTGTTATAACTAAAAGTAATGTGAAAAATTTTCTATTTTTCAAAAAAAAATTTTCCTTCAAAAAATTTTTCTTCGAAAAACGTTTTTCAAAAAAAAATTTCTTTGAAACAAATTGTTTCTCCAAAAATATCTTCATTGGAAAAAAAATTTTTCAAAAGAATCTTCTCCAAGAAAAAAAATTTCTTCGAAAAATTTTTCTTAAAAAAAATTTTCACCCGTGAGTTGTCCCTTTCGTGTCACCTTCGGCTACTTTCTGAACAATTCGTGTCACCTTCCACTAGTTTGGGACTCTTAGACTTTCTGACGCTTAGTGACAACTTTCTCAGACTTTCTGACACTTGCTCATAACTTTTTGAGAATGTCTGATATTTGCTGACATTTTTCTGACGCTTGCTGACAACTTTCTGACACTTGCTGACAACTTTCTAATACTTGCTGACAACTTTCTGACACTTTCTGACAACCTTCTGACACTTATTGGCAAATTTCTGACACTTGCTGACAACTTTTCGACACTTGCTGTTGACTTTCTGGGACTTTCTGACACTTGCTGACACTTTCAAACACTTGCTGGCAACTTTCTAAGACTTGCTGACACTTGCTGACAACTTTCTGAAACTTGCTGACAACTTTTTGACGCTGGCCGACAACTTTCTGAGGCTTTCTGATACTTGTTGACAACTTTATGACTCTTGCTGACAACTTTTTGACACTTAATGACAACTTTCTGATACTCTCTGATATTTGCTGGCAACTTTCTGATTCTGATCCTTTTTGACACTTGCTGACAACTATCTGACGCTTGCTGTCAACTATCTGACACTTGCTGATAACTTTTTGTCACTTGCTGACAATTTTCTGAGACATGCTGACAACTTTCTGAGACTTACTGACAATTTTCTGAGACTTGCTGAGTACTTTTTGACGCTGGCCGACAACTTTTTGAGGCTTTCTGATAGTCGCTGACAACTTTCTGACCCTTGCTGATAACTTTTTGACACTTAATGACAACTTTCTGATATTTGCTGGCAACTTTTTGATTCTGATCCTTTTTGACACTTGCTGACAACTATCTGACACTTGCTGACAACTTTCAGAGACTTGCTGACAACTTTCAGAGACTTGCTGACAACTTTCTGAGACTTCCTGACACCTTTCTGAGACTTTCTAACACTTGCTGACAACTCTATAACTTTCTACAAGAAACCAATTCTCTAGGTGTATTATCATTCCGGAGCTAAAATTCGAAAACCTCTAAAACCTTCACAATTGACCAATGACCATTTTTCAGACATCACGATTTTTCCAGAATTTTTTCATTTGGGGACTAGACTGACATTCAGTAAAAATTTCAGGAAGATTGGTTCTCGAGATCGTGATTTGTTTATAGGTAGATGAGAATAACTTCTTTAAAGTTGCTTTCCATGCACGATTTGTCCAATTTTAGCATTCAGTCCAGAGCATACTTATGGGTGTTGCTTGAGTTCGAATCAATGAATAATTTGATTTGGAAGTGCACAGGAAGAAAAGGGGAAGGCACCGAAATTCAATATTTGAAAGTATAGATTTGTGTTAGGTAAGTCAAGAAAATAAAAATGCTCATTCACTTGTATCTCATTTTTATTTTAATCTTTCTAGCCTCTGATTCAATCGCACCAGCTCACTGCTTTTCTCCCACAAATCTTCCGCTAATTGGCTATCTAGTTTTTGAATAGCTTCACTAAAATGCTTACGAAATTGGTAGATCTTTCCTGTTTCGCCTTCGATACTTTTTTCAAGAGCACAAAACATTAGGAATTCGGAAGCAGCCTTTAAGAAGTCAAGTTGTCTAAATGAAAACAAAAAACGAAATAAAATATTTCTGTAAGAGTACCTCATCTGGAGTCGTTGCTAATACATTCATAGATATTCGGTAAAAAAATTTAAGACCAGGTCCAACGTCCTTTGAAGTCGTAATTGGTGTGTTTACCATTCCTGGACAGAAGGCGTATGAATGAATGATTCGACTGCGTCGCCCCAGCTCTTTTGTTAGTAAAGCTAAACAAAATTTTGTGTTACTATACGGAAGGCCGTTCTCGAGGCCAAATCCTGATTTTTCCATATTAATGTCGTCAAGGTCAAGTTCTGACATAAGCATAAAGCAGGATGTCGTGGAAACGACCCTATAGGTGCATACATGAAATTATTTTATTTCTTTTTACATGAAATTCTTGCCTCGGTTGCAATTCCGCTTCAAGATTTTTTTTCAAGAGATTCGTTAGCAGAAAATGTCCCATGTAATTCACCGCTACGTGAATGTTGAATCCATCCTTAGTTTTTATATTTTCATCTTTAGAACCACCGATTCCTGCATTATTGCAGAGAATTTTAATTTTCGGATGCTTAGCAGAAACTGTTCGTGCAAACTGTTCCACCGAGTCCATATCCGATAGATCCAATTTTAAAATTTCCTGCAGATGAATTTGTTAACAAAATTAAAAAATTTCAATACTCTGAACAGCTTCGATTAGGTCAACTGCCTCAGAATTACGTGTTAAGTGCAAAAGGAAAAGTTGTTGGGTTGGGTGTGTTGTGTGTCGGCGTGACCAACAGAATGGCCGACGGTGGTATGGGACGGATTTAGGGGGAAAATTGATTTTTTTTAAATTTTTTTTTTGTTAGAAATTAGAAAATTAGAATTAGAATTAGAAAATAGATTTTTTTCGTCGAAATTATTTTTCGCTGAAAATTTTTTTTCGCTGTAAATTTTTTTTCGCTGAAAATTTTTTTGCCGGAAATTTTTTTCGCCGGAAATGTTTTCTCAAAAATTTGTTTCCTCTTTTCTGCCAAAACTACTGATATCACAACAAAAACCCTTTTTAAAAGGGAAACGTGACGCACGTCCTCTTCCCTTCTTCCAAAACAACTGATATCAATTGGGGTGACGCTTACAGCTTTGAAACGCAAAGAATTTTTTGGAATGTTTTCATTTTTGATTAAAAAAATGCGTCACAAATCTGACCCACCAATGTAATAATTTTTGTACGCTTTCAGCTTTCATTCTCAAAAATTTGTTTTTCTGTACAAAAATACGCCATACATCCCATAAAGTCAAATTTTTGCGTTGTGAAAGCTGAAAGAACAGAAAAACTATAACACTGGGGGCCCGGCATTTGTGACCCAATTTTTTAATCAAAAATGAAAACATTTCAAAAAATTCTTTGCGTTTCAAAGCTATAAGCGTTACCCCAATTGATATCAGTTGTTTTGGAAGAAGAACTTGCGTCACGTTTCCCTTTTAAAAAAAGGGTTTTGTTGTGATTTTTTAAAACGAAATTTCCCTTTCTTTTAATTTAAAAAATGGCTTTTCTTACACCTTTTCATAAAATTGTCTTTCGAAAGTGATTAAGGACTTACTGCATTAGAAATATGCTAATGTAGAATTCTCTTTCAATTTAAGAATAATCTTTATAGTAGAATTCTTACCATATCACCTAACACAACCTTAAAAAGGCACTTATGAATAGCTTCTTGAAGGGAAAAAGTTTTGGTCAGTGAAACGTCAGGTAAACACTTAAAATCTTTTCGGAAAATTCTATTCGTCATTTGTTTTCATTCTTAAAAACATACCACATTGGCATTTCCAGTGAGTTTTTGAATTTCCTGAACGACTTTTTGTCCATTTTCGAAATCTACATCGCCAATTACAACCGTAGCACCTCGTTGAGCGAATTCTTTTGCCGACGATTTTCCGATACCTGAACTTCCTCCCGTCACTACTACACACTTTCCACGGATGTCTTCTTCGTTACGGCGAATATTTTTTCGGACGAAATATTTGTATATGAGAAATTTAATGGACGTACTTGTAACCAACGATAAAAATGTTTTTAATTGAATCAATTTTTGTAAAACCGACATTTCCCAATGAAATTCAAAACCGGTATGTTCTAATCTACGCAACGACGTTAACTAAGAAATAAATATTTTTAGAGTCGTTGTTTATTCCACGATGCAACAACAAATATGCAGTTGATAGTTTTTTAGTTCATAGTAAGTCGTTACAAACAAACGATAGTGTTAGACAAAATCGGGTACTCTAGATCTGCATGATTTCTGTAAGGCAAAGATATTAGCTTGCCTAGTCATTGTTTCGTAATTATGTTGGCACCACTGTAATGGGCCAGATGGATCGCACAAACTATGATAATAAAATCGATCACATTCTTCAATTGTCGAATACAGGGTCTGCCGAGTATTAGGGGCCGTTCATAAATTACGTAACGCAAAAACTTACATTTTTCAGACCCCCTGTCCCCCTGTAACGCTAAATGAGTCATATTTGACCCATTTTTGTTCTAAGCATAACGCTTGCCTCATACACTTATGTAATTTATCAACGGCCCCTTAGAGTTGTTCACGTATATTAGACATTCTTTACAACTTGACAGACGTTACTTCAAAACATAAGACTTCAAATGCATGAATCATAACCAGTGAGCACGGCTGTGTATAATGTTTCAATTCGCTAAACGAAAAAGGTCTGGCTGTACAAGCCTTAACTGTCAAAATCCTATTCAAAACGTCACTTAAAGAGTTTGACGTCACCCTGTCCTTGTAACATTATCAATGTCGAAAACACGAGAATGGATTTCCAAATGATCCCGAATTTTAGTTTTTCCAATTTTTATATATTCCGAATTTTAGCGTTCTGTACTCTAAAATTGTGAATATTGATCGGGCAGACATCCTGCAGCAAGTCTAGATCATAAATTGCATTTCCGAAAATAGCTATAAATCATTTGGATTGTTTTTAGACTACATCATTGCCATGACTAGCCATGATTGCATATTTAATCGTTAACATAATACCCAATGATGCGAAAACGGGTGGCGCTTTCTGCAAAAATCCTACACTGTGTCTAGAGGTTATTGTCTCTTGAACTTGTTTATATTTTATAGATTTTGCAATATTGATAAAACCGTGTTGCATGGACGAACCGAGTGATTGTTATAATTATCTGCAATAATGAATGTTCGATGAAGTGACACCCGGTTGTAAGAACATTTTTGAATACTTGTAGACCATGAGTTGTTTCTATGCCATTTTGTTATCCTATTTTGTCAAAGTTCGATCTAACTAAAGAACTATAATCATTATACGAGTTGGAAATTATTTATGAAAGAAGTAAATAGCTGCGATGTAGTAAGAGTATATTTTACATAATGAATGATAATTGATATAAATTGTATTCAATTGCCCTTTCATTACGTTTCATTATTTCCACGGCTACATTTGACTTTTACTTTTAATGAAAACTTCTTGTAAAAATATAGCGTTTTTTTAGATTTGTCAGGTTGGGGCGGTCCATTTCTGGTCCATGAACACAGATCTAGTGATCCTTTGTTTCGTCACCCGTTCATAATGCGAATCTCCTAAAACCTCGCAGTCCCAACCAAGACCTATCTAGAGCGGCAGGCCCTATGATGGGTACTTTTGCGGGTTGGACCACATAAATATCTAGATTCCTAAACCTCAGTGAGGAAAACCTCGGACATTCACATATTATGTGAAATAACTTCTCCTCGCCGAAGCCACCAACCACTCGCTTGATGCGACACCTGTCCATGTTTAGCAACTTCCCATCGGGCACCGGGAAGAAGCGCTTTGCGTGCACTCCTCCCTCATAGGTGCTGCAATGGTTAACGAATTCCGACTTAACCCAACACTGTATTGCTTTTACACATTCCGAGTATGGTATGGGTATGAAGGGTTCTGGCCCAAACTTAAAGTTGCCGAAGCTTTCCTCGCCAGCTCATCCGCTTTTTCGTTCCCTCCACGCCAGAGTGTCCGTGAACCCAGACCAGCTTTACCTGATTTCTCAGTCCAACCCGGCTCAGGGTCTCCTTTAACTCTTTCACCAGCTTGGATGTCACGACAGGCGACATCAGCGCCCCAATCAAAGCCTCACTGTCGGAACAGACTGTGACTTTTCTTCCACATGCCTCTGTTGGGATTGCCTCCTGCCTCAGCCTGAGTCACGTTGGCTAACCTTCCTAGGTGATACCACCTTTCAACAACTTGCCCTGGAGAAAATACATCGGCTCCCGCGTCTTTCGAAGTTTTAGAGCCGTCGGTGAAGCTCACAACTTCTTCACCCGAGATGTGACTTGGCCATGGCCAGTCTTCCAGCCATTCCGACCTGCTGGGAACGACAGTCTCAAACCGCCTCACAAAGTCTGTCTCCGGTCTCATTCGGTCCCTAGGCATCTCAAAGACCTCATTAGTGATGACCTTCTTGATTTTCCCATGGCCCGAAGTGAAATTCGGAGTCCAAAGATTATTCTGTCATAACCTATCTGCCGTAGCAAAGGCTTTCGCCTTTTATTCCACGTAGACCGACTGGTTAATGCACACCAGCCTTTGAATCTCGTTCAGCTCTTTCCTCGCACTCCCTATGTCGAGTCTCGGTCACCACACCACGCAGCCGTGACTCATCATAGACCTTATGACTGCTTCATAAATCCACAGTATAGCCTTGGACGGTAGACCCCAGTTCCTCCCAAATGAGTTCCTGCAAATCCAGAAAGCTGCTATAGCCTTCTGTGCCTTGTCTTTGACATGCTCGATCCAATTTAACTTGTGATCGAGAATAACTCCCACATATTTTACCTTCTTTCCAGGGACGATGTCTTTATCGAACAGCTTCAGTTCACCTACAAGTTCTTGACCCGACGTTCTCTTGCTAAAGAGAACTATGTCTGTCTTTACCGGGTTAACTCTAAGGCCGTTGTTTCGACACCATTCCTCAACTACTTTCAGCGAGTACCTCATCCTATCGTCCAGCGTGTTCTCGAACTTACCTCTGATCAGAATTGTCAAATCGTCCGAGTACCCTAGAGCGAAAATCCTCTCGTCGTTCAGCCTCCTGATGAGGGAGTCCACGACCATGCATGGCTGCCCAGAAGCTAGACTTGTGGCCACATACAGTTGCCTCAACTGCCCTGTTCCTGAGCATACCTCGTCTCCATCTGTTCTACTCCCCTACTTTCTAGGGCTCGGCGGATGATCTCGAAGTTGGGATTATCGAAAGCACCTTGAATATCCATGAAACATCCAAGTGCTATCTCCCCCTCCCCCTTCGAAGGATCTCTCTACCTTGGCTACCAGACTGTGCAGAGCGGAGTCAGTAGATTTGCCTACCTGCTGGTATGCATGCTGATTCACATGCAGTGGACATCTCGGAAGAATTTCATATCTGATATAGAAATCTATCAGTCTTTCTAACGTTTTTTGTACGAAAGACGTAAGACTAATGGGCCTGAAGTCCTTAGTCTCACAGTGGGAGGATTTACCCGGTTTTGATATAAATTTTACCTTAACGGTTTCCCACGCCACTGGTATATGACCAAGAGCCAACGAGCCACGTAGGGATTCACAGAGCGGTTCCAATAGGATTTCTCCACTCTCTTTCAGAAGACCAGGGAATATCCCGTCGTTACCCGCCGACTTGAATGGCCTAAATCTTCCAATGGCCCATCTCACCTTGTCTACAGTGACAATTCGGCTGGCTAGAGCCCAGTTTTCATTACTTTGGCTTCTATGAAAATGCACTTTTTGTATTGAAAACGATCATTTTCTAAAGGTCATATCTCCGGATCCATTGAACTGATTTTGATGAGTGAAAAGACACTTCGCCTTAGAATTTTCCGTGTAATCCGGGAAGAATATTTTCCGGAGGGTGCGTTGGTGGGGGGAGGTTAAAACCTATGAACAACCGTTATCATTCTTCTGAGATGTCGTCAGTTTAACAAAAAATTATCTTCCTTGCTACGTTTCGCTTTATTACATGTGAGGTCTTATTATCTGTATATTTTTTGCGCTAGAGAGGACCACTAAGGTCCCAACTCTTAGGTCTAAACCAAGCTTAACAGACCTTAGAAAACAATCATAAAAAAATTTGACAAATTATACTATACTACCAAATTTACCACATTTGATTTAGATTTCAAAATGAAATGGCAGCAGCACTGTAGTTTTATTACTCAAGATGTTTAGTTTATGAATCTCGCTAAATGCTCTGCGTAAATATGATAAACTGTTGGTTAAAATAAATAAACTGCAGAGCGAAACCATACATTAGGTTGAATTCATAAATATGTAATTTTATGCAAACAATAACGCGGGCTATTATGTTTGCTTCTATGTTTTAATAGTCACTTTCACCAAGTGTTTACTTTTCACCGAAACATTCTAACATTGCTAAAGGCATTAAGAATAGAGTGACAACGCTAGCGTATATTTTAAACCAAGTGACTATTCGCACGCGCGTGCGAATAGTACGTTAAACACTAATCTCACGCGCGTGCGAATAGAAGTGCATGTCGTCACCCCCCCCCCCACCGGAATTTGTGCTGAGTGTGGAAATTAGCGCCACTGAAGCGCCTGAATTTGTGCTGACGAATGGTACCAATTTTAGAATTTGCACTGCTCTGGTGACCCAGCACAAATTCATCAAAAAATGAAATTTTGATTTTTCGCCATTTTTGTACGGGAACCTACTTAAGTTCAGGTTTTCTTCAAAAGACCACTGCACCACGAATTTGTGCTAAATTTGTGCTGGCGATTGACACCTACCCCAAGGTTTTACGACGTCTAGTCACCCAGCAGAAATTGAAAAACTCGTCGAAATTTTGATTTTTCGCGTTTTTTGCATGGAGACCCTCTCGATTTAATAGTCGATTAAAGACTAACTAGTAGTTTAACTATTCGCACGCGATGAAATTAAAATCGGATAAAAAATTAAATTTTCCTTGTACAAATGGTGACGTAAAGACGACGGATGTAAAATGAGTTTTTACTTGTACAAATGGTATTTATTTAAAAAAATGCAATTTCTTCTTTAAATTTCTTCATTTTAATTTTAACGCGAGCAAATAGTCAAAGTACAATTCGCACGCGCGTGCTAATAGTGTTTAATGGACTATTCGCACGTGCGTGCGATTAGCATCTGCCACTTTTAAACTCTACAACAAGTTTTATTTTCCGGTGTAACTTATTTTGCATATGCTATGATACACAGTGTAATGAACCGTCCGTCAGTTAACCGTCAATGCAAATAAATTACATTCACAAATAGGTGCATGTGAGTCTTATGAGTGAATATGCGAAAATTCACCCACCTTATATGAAACTTGAATCCAACTCATCTCGGAATTTTCCTTACTTCAATATTGACCCGTTCGCAAACGCCGTCGAAAAAAAGCCTCAAATAATTTTTTCATCACTCCAACGACGAAAATTGTAATTTTTCGTACTTTTTCCATATTGGGGAAGCTTTTTGAGGTAATTATGCAACAGATACACCTGGATAGCTCACACATTCTCCCAATTGCATTTTTCGTCGCTTACATGTTATGAAATTCGTCATGAATTCTTTATACTTTGACAGAAGCCGACGACGCCACACTAAAAGTCTGGATTGTCTTTAGACCGAATGTGCAGTATAGTGCTGTGTCAGGCTCTCGGACCGATTATCCCCAGTCAAAATATCCCCGGACGAAATACACCCGGACAAAATATCCCTAGACAAAATATCACACAAAAAACGGACAAAATATCCCCAGATGTAATGTCTACTCAGAAATGGTGAATATGGGTAGGTAGATAGGGGCGCTGCCCCTTAGACCCCGCTTTTTGTTTTTGTTTTTTTTTTTTCAGGAAGTACACTTCACATTGAATATTCCTAATTTTTGAGTGTGAATATTTTGTTTGAGGGGATATTTTGTTCTGGGATATTTTGTTCGGGGATGTTTTGTCCTTTTTTTTAATGGAAAAATTGTGGTTATTATGTCCGGTTATTTTGTCTAGGGATATTTTGTCCACGGGGATATTTTGGTTGGGGATATTTTTTTTTTGGACATTAGCTCCTAACCCCGCTGTGTCAACAACAGGGTAATCAAGGATGATGAAATTTTCATCAAATACACATGTTTGCACAAAATATTATTCGTTTATTTTTGAAGAAATACCTTAAATAATCAAACCCGCCAACAGTTTCAAAATATATTTGTTTATAGTTTCTACTAAATATTTATACTAAAATATTATAAGTAGCAAAGTTTACATAAATAAAATAAATTATCGAAACAATTGTTGTGAAATTTTCGTATTCAACAAATTCAATAATCGCTTGAAGGTTAGTGGTAGTGGTGCTTCATTCAATACGGAATGCAGTAAAGTGTGTAAACTTTCTGCTCTTTTGCTGGTTCAAGTATGTGATCCAAAGAGAATATCTACTGAAAACGTGTATAAAACGTTCAACTTTCCAATAAAGAGTGGCGTTAAGTTAAGTTTAACAATTTTGGTTTGCATCTTTGTTATAACTCAAACCTCCAAGCTGCAATTGTTATGAACATAATGAATGATTCGACGCTTGAGTAAAAGAGTAACGATGCTTTCGAGTTGGGAGTCAGGTGGTGCAAAGAAAGGCTAACAGTTTGCTTGTCATGCTAAGACTTTAAAATGGATACAAAAATTTTATTAGACTAAATTTACATCGAAAGCTTAGCGAAAATTGAGACTCGAAAATCCAATTTTAAATTATGCGCTTTATTTAAAGATTTACCGACCGGTTTCGATGTTCTCATTTTCAAGGTATCGTCAAGACAATGGCAATTTAACACATCATACAGATCAATCAATTTACAAATTCTTATCAGATAACATCTCTAAAAACAAGTAAACATACACAGCTGGCGACAACACCAATTGATAAGGGCGTTAAGAAAATACGTATACAAAATTTTCCCGATGCAGAACCGTCCGTCCGTCCGTCAACACGATAAGATAGATAGAAGAAATTTTTTTGATTTTGAGCCATTGGGCTTAGCTAGGGCACTAAAACGAGTCTTTGCTAGGACCCTACATTTTTTTTTACATAACTCGAGTATAAATCTCTTCCGATTTACGAAAAAATATGCTAATCGAAAGGTCTAGGAATGTCTCACATTTTATGGAAGAAAGTTTTTTGATAAGGTGCCCTTGGACTTATCTAGGACCCTGAAACTAGGCTCAACGTGTTTTTGTTTACATAAATTTACATACGTTTACGTTTACGTTTACATAACCGATTTTGTTGATTCTTTTTCTATTTGAGAGGTAACCGAGTGCCGAATTATATTCATAAACAAACTTTGGCCGGTGCCTGTGCTTAGGGCTCAAGTGGGCCCAAGATCGGCCCTAAGCAAAAAAAATTTTTTTTGCGATGTTGTAGAGCGAATTGAGGGAAACATTTTTATCTATGGAAGTATGTGTCCGAGGCCCCTAGGTTGGTCCTAGCCCAAAACATGGTTTTCTGCTATGTTGTAAGGAAAATTGAGGAGAACATTTTTGGGGGGTCAATTTTGTGCTTTAGGGAAGGTTCTTTTACACCGTTTCTTCGGACGGGCTTTTCAATATTGCCCTCTCAGCAATTTCCAATACAATTTAATGTGGACGTAAGGCAATATTTACTTAAATACGTTCGAGTTTTTTCGTAACATCAACTCTGTTTGCCACATCTATTCTGATACGTACGGGTCCCTTCATATGTTTGTATATGTGTATAGCCACATCAAATTCAATATTTCATGGGCGTCGTATTTCTTAAACTAATTTGAGGGTTGTTATGTCAATGAAGTTTTTCGTGTCAAAAATATGCTTACCAAGAGCTGTTTTCCTTTCCCAATTCGTCGAGTTAATATGTTCATTGAAACGAACAAACAATTGCCGGATTGTCATTCCAAAATAAAATCTCGCACAAGTGCCACACTGCATACGATATATTGCAGACTTTTGGATGTCTGGAGAGACGTCCTTTAAGGAGCACAAGGCGTTTCTCAATGTATGGTCGTTTCTATGGAATATTTGAAGGTTATACTCTCGGTACAATTTCCCCAAAGGACCCGTGACACGGGGTCAACTCATTTATCATCATTCACAACAGACTTGTAGAAAGTCGACACGCCTTCCCACTCTTTCTTCCTTTTGTGCTTGTCGATGGTACTCTTAACTGATTGCTCACTGAAACCTTACCAATCTCTGTAATGATTTCAGTCTCTTTTTTAACTTTATCATCTGCTAGTGGAAGGTTTACAATGAAATGGGCCATTGAGTGGTATAGCGCCATTTTATGTTTAATGTCGTGGTTCGAGTCAGAGGTTATAAGTCTTTTTGTGCACGTTGGCTTACGATACACACACATCTAAAGTCAAGGTGTTGTCAACAATTTCGACCATCGTATTGAGAAAAGGAAGTAGTTTCCCCGATTGCCTCTCAATGGTGATTTGGTGAATCTCACGGCTTCTTTGTCAATTTTGTCCATTCTGTCTTCAAACTATTTCTTGACTCGTTCAAATGTGTTAGTAATGTTCACTTCATATTATGAGCTATGAAAACAACAGCAACGACAGTCATGGAAGCGCTGCTGTATATCGCACCCATCCAATCAAGGCTAGAGCATTCACAACTGCGGAAAGATTCTTGATAGTGATCTTTGGATGAGGAACTTTAATAATGGAAAAATCAGAGGGTCA
>CM055405.1:54510643-54540174 GCA_029228625.1 Pseudolycoriella hygida | reverse complement strand
TTTTCACATGCGCATGTTTGATGATGTGTAAATTGGATCGCTTCTGTACGGGGTTGATGAATTCTTTGAAAGTTGTTTGTCTGACTCCTTCATGAACATTTGCTTGCAAAAATGAGTAGCCCAAATTCTTACCATCATTCGAATTCATATCTTCCACATACTTCAACCCCTTTTCCCTACCAGCTTCCAAGAAGACATCTTTCAAATCTTCAGCACTCAACAAATAATTCAATTTCATTTCTCCACCATCTTGGTGATACCTTTTATCTTCAGCAAAATGCGTAACTTTTTGATCTTCCGATTTTTTGAAATAAGTCAACACATCATCCCATCCCCATGTTGGATTGCCCAATTTCTCCCAATTATTGTAGTCCTTGTCATTGCCACGCAAATAAATCAATCCATTCAGGGCTTGTGTTCCACCCAGTAATTTTCCTCTCGGCCAGTAGCAACCGTTTTTCAATGCCTTGCACGATGTGGTTGATTTTTCGGTACGATAATTCCAATCGAATGGAGAAAGTTGTAGGGAAGTGTACCACCCAGGTACCTAAAAGAGACATAAGTGACTGAGGTGAATGCGTGGTGCAATCAGTTTGTATTTGTTTATGTCGTGTTGTGAGGCGAAAAAGCGTCGTAAGCAAATTGATAGCACCGTACTGTGATGAGGTCACTCTTAAGTGAATAATGAGATTTCATGCGTTTTTTGTCCATTATTCGTCTGTATAATAAACAACAGGCAATAACAAAATATATTTCGTTGAATAATCTTCGTGATAAGATTTTATGTGGAGACTCCAATGGTTCGTCCGACAATATTATTTGTTGAATGTCTTTTCGTTATATTTTCAAAAAAGAAAAATACCCTAATGTGTGGAAAAAGATTGAGAATAATACATTACACTGGACCCCGCGAATTGATTCATTACATGAGGACACAATTTTGTGATATGAGCCAAACTAACGAGTGTTTTTGTGAGCTACAAGTATTGAAAACGTTATTTTGACGAGTGTAGAGCATGCATATCCAAGCTGAAGGCGAGATATGCAATTCACGAGTCAGAAAAACAGTTTTCAAAGCGCGTTGCTCACAGTAACACGAGTTAGTTCTCAAAATTGTGTCCGAAATATTGAATTATGAAGCAGGACCAAATGTATAACGTTTTATTGCCTATTCAGCCGAAAGTTGAGCATTGTAAAAGTTGTGAAAACAGAATTTTTACCTCACTAGTGAAAACAAAGGTTTTACCTCACTAGCGAAAACAAAAATTTTTATTTTTTGATTGAAAACTCGTGAGCTCAGTGTAATTTTATAAAAAAACACTGAGCTCACGAGTTTTCAATCAAAAAATTTTTTACACAAAGCTCATTCAACTCTGAAAAACAAAAATTTTTAGTTCACTTGTGAAGACAAGAGTTTTACTTCATTAGTGAAGACACGAGTTTTACTTCATTAGTGAAGACAAGAGTTTTGCTTCACAAAAAATATCCCATAAAAACCTCACGTGTAATACGTGGCTCTTGTAGGGGGTAAACATACATGTAGTTCTCAACTTTCGGATTGCTTCTTCGGACCAACTTGAGCCAAATATACTTTTTTATGAGCTTTAAGTTTCTTGTAAGTTTCAATGGAAAATGACAACCCATCACCATAATTCTATAAAAGTAGAAGCTTTCGAACAGCTCTTTGTTAAATAACACTGAACGAAAAGTAATATTTTCACGATAGGAATTATTTTTCTTTATTAAGCTACTTTATGTTTTCACTCTCTGTCCGTACGTCCGTCCATCCGTCTATGTACTACACCTCACTGCACCTAGCTGTACCTAACTGCACCTAGCTGCACCTCATTGCACTTCCATGTTACTCCAAAACACCGTATCGCAAAAATGAGCTTTGAAAGCTCATTTTCTTTTCCTCCATCAACATATATTCACTTATAGAAACATCAATGAGGGTTAATAGATTGAAAATGGAATATACTTCCGTGTTACGACTATGTCGAAAATGCAAAAGATTACCGAAAAGTAGTCGTGTTGAAAATGAAAAAGATTACCGAAAAAGTACAAGGAAAGAAATAGGGCTTTCAAAGCTCAATTTTGTCAAACGTTGTTTTGGCTTAACACTGCAGTGCACCTCACAGCGCCTAGCTGCACCTCACTCCATCTCACTGCTCCTACGTGCACATCACCGCACCTAGCTGTACTTCACTGCACCTAGCTGCACTTCACTGCACCTAGCTGCACTTCACTGCACCTAGCTGCACTTCACTGCACCTAGTTGCACTTCACTGCACCTAGCTGCACTTCACTGCACCCTAGCTGCACTTCATGCACCAGCTGCACTTCACGCCCCTAGTGCACTCAACTGCACCTAGCTGCACTTCCACTGCACCTCGCGCACTTCACCTGCCACCTAGCTGACTTAATGCACCTAGCTGCACTTCACTGCACCCAGCTGCACTTCACTGCACCTAGCTGCACTTCACTGCACCTAGCTGCACTTCACTGCACCTAGCTGCACTTCACTGCACCTAGCTGCACTTCACTGCACCTAGCTGCACTTCACTGCACCTAGCTGCACTTCACTGCACCTAGCTGCACTTCACTGCACCTAGCTGCACCTAGCTGTACTTCACTGTACCTAGCTGTACTTCACTGCACCTAGCTGTACTTCACTGCACCTAGCTGCACTTCACTGCACCTAGTGCACCTCACTGCACCTAGCTGCGGCAAAATTCGTTCCTATCTCATTTGTTAGCGAAATTAGTATTTCTGAAAAGTAGTTCTGCCTGCGAATAGTACCCCAGAGCTTCGAAGTTCTCACTACCATGTAAAAACTTTATGGTCTGCAGCCGCCTGAAGTCAACAACTGACAACTGACAAGGAATCCAAAAAATGAAGTTTTTGAACATTGAGTATATGAGACAAGTGATGGAACGTGTGCCGTCCACTCATCAATTGTGCCTGAAAAACTTCGATTTCTTCTGCAAATCTGCCTAATGTGTAAGTGTAAACGCCATGGAATTGAATAAATCATCAAATCCAATTGCGTCAAACTTTGTCTTGATGAGGAACCTCGCACCTCAAACTTTCGAAGTGTCTTAATGCAATAATTTTTTCCCAAACTGTTACTACAAAATGAAGGTGAACCATAAATTGGCGTTTTGAGTTACATTCTACACACCCAAAATTTATGGAGCAATTACTTACCCATAGGATCCAAACTTTTATTCTATGTACTGAAATAAATTCTTTCTACTGGTTTTTCCAATTTTGATGATGCAGAATTGTTTGATAAAATGGGTTCAGACAAGATGACCATTGTGCATTATAGCTCCCTTCAATAGAGAGTTTGGGCAAAGTGACTTATCGCTAAATTTATAACATATGCATGTAGCTATAAGTTATAAGTTATATGTTTACGTTATAAGTTATAAGTCTACGTTATAAGTTAAAAGTTTATGTCATAAATTTTTATGAGTTATAGATTGTAAGTAAGTTATAAGTTTACGTTTCAAGTTATAAATTTTTACAAGTTATAAGTTTTGAAACTAGTCAGTACTGATGCGTATAAGTTTTAAAACTGATACGAATCAGTACTGATCAGTTTCAAAACTGATACTGATCAGTACTGATCAGTTTCAAAACTGATGCGAATCAGTACTGATCAGTTTCAAAACTGATGCGAATCAGTACTGATCAGTTTCAAAACTGATACGAATCAGTACTGATCAGTTTCAAAACTGATACGGACTTATCAGTTTCAAAACTGATACAGACCAGTACCGATCAGTTTTAAAACTGATATGCATCAGTACTGATCAGTTTAAAATCTGATAGGAATCAGTGCTGATCAGTTTCAAAACTGATACAAATCAGTACTGATCAGTTTCAAAACTTATAACTTGTAGCTTATAACTTATAAAAATTTAAAACTTATAACTTACAACTTAAAACTCATAAAAATTTATAACTTAAAACGTATACTTATGACGTAAACATGTGGCTTATAACTTATAGCTATATGTATATGTTATAAATATAGCGATAAGTCGCTTTGCCCAAACTCTCTAATCAATTAAAGCGTTCTTACGATTTTAAATGATGAATTTGCTTTTTTGATGTCGGTGCGCTTTCTTCTCTTCCACTTAGTGTGAATTTTAACATGTGATTCTCCAAGAACACCACTACAGTCCTTACAAACCTTTACGAGATGCTATGAATTAAGTGAGTCGATGGATTTGTCGATAATGCTAACCCAAAAGAATGCCAATAGTCGAGAGAGAAAAAATGTTTTAAACAGTTGAAGAGAGGCAATTGTGCTGCACTCAATTCGGATTTTCATTTTTTCTCTCGCGTCGTTTATCTTATTATGATCGAAACCCAAAATGTGTCGACAATGTGCGATGAATGTTAAAAAACAGTGAAAGCAAACCAATGAACATAATACCTTTATTCAATTCTTAAAAATGTTTAGTTCGTTCTTGGAAGAAAGAAAAAACTTAAAGAAAATCTTAAAGCTCTTCGTGATTTGTTTTTGTTGCATAATCTTCTTTGATGAAATCGGCTGCTTTTTCACCAATCATCATCGTAGCTGCGTTTGTATTTCCACTAACAATTTTTGGCATAATACTAGCGTCAGCTACTCTTAAACGCTTAACGCCTTTTACATTCAACCGTGAATCAACTACAGCATACCTGTCTGTATCTGGTCCCATTTTCGCTGTACCAACGGGGTGATATAAAGTGGATGTCATGTGACGCACATAACATTCGTAATACAAATCGGTTCCAGATGCTCCACATTCAGGAATGTTCAATGGAATCTCTTCGAATTCATATAATTTAAACGCATTCGTTGACAAGAACTTTTGAAGCAGACGAACTCCTCTCAAAACAGTCTGAGCATCTTCTCGTTTATCCAAGTAATTCGGTTGAATTATTGGATGCTGAAGTGGATCAGTCGATCGTAAACGAATTGTTCCCATTGATTTTGGATTGAGTAAAACCAAAACGACTAGAACGACATCTTGTTGAGCATTGACATCAATAACCGTTTTCCAAGTGGCTTCGTCGTATTCCATATTGGAGAAGAGAGCTTTGATTTTCTCTGCGTCACCTCTTCGAAAAGCTACGTAATGTGTCTGAATGTCCGGAAATGAATCGGTGGCGTTGACAGTGTTGAAAAATCCGGAAATATCGAAAATTCCTTGCGCCGAAAGGGGTCCTGATCTGTCAATTAAAAAGTCAAACATTTCTCTGGCCAATTGATTGATAGAGCTCGGATCTGTAATTGGCTTTTTCGAAGTTATGAAAAGTGGAACCATTAAATGGTCTTGAAGACTTTTTCCCACCATCAAGTCGCTTCTTGTTTTAATATTCAGTTTTCTCAGTTGCTTGTCTTGACCGATTCCAGATAACATCAACAATTGTGGGGTTCCAATAGAACCAGCCGAAAGAATGACTTCGGTCTTTGACTTTGCTACCAACGGTTGATTGTTGATTGAAAATTTAACTCCGGTAGCTGCATTCAAATTGTCAAATTCAATCTCCGAAACCATTGCGTTTTTAATTATGTGCAAATTGGCCCGATCTTTAGCTGGTAATAGAAATGCTTTCGCTGAACTGTGTCGTTCACCATCTTTTACATTAAATAACAATTGAGACATGCCCACGAAACCCTCATTCATGTCGTTGACATATTTATATCCCAATTCACTTCCACCATCCAAAAGTATTTGACGGAATGGATGTGTAAATCCAGGAATTTGAATACTCAACGGACCAGAAGTTCCATGATATTTTTCGTTCAAATTTGGTGCACTTGTGTTCTGTGATTTTTTAAAATATTCTAAGACATCGGTCCATCCCCAGGTCGGATTACCCATTGCCAACCAGTCATCATAGTCGCGACTATTGCCTCGTACATAATTCATAACATTTACCGCACCAGAACCTCCCAGCAATTTTCCTCTGGGCCAAAATGTTCCATTTCTGGTGCTCTTACTTGCTTTGTTAGACCTTTCAACATGGTAACCCCAATCATGCACGGTATTTTGAAGCGAGAAACAAAGCATTGGCATCTAATGGGACGGTTTTTTTTTCAACAATATTTTTTGGATTTTATTGATAATAATGACAACCCGGCAAATTGAAATGAAAAATGTTTTTCTAAATACTTTGTTGTAGTTTGCTGATCAAAAATTTACCTCTGATTCAATGGGGGGATCACCTCCAGCTTCTAGTAATAGAACTTTCCAGTTTTCATTTTCACTTAAACGACTAGCAACAACTGAACCAGCACTTCCAGCACCAACAACGATAAAATCATATTCCTCGAGGCCTAAAAATTAAATCCAAAATTAACGGACTTTTGAGTGTATGGCAGAATAATAAGGGGCAAAATACTATTGATGTATATTCGATATATTTTTGATATATATGTGATGTATTTTTGATGGATGAGTGTTGTAAAGGTTGTATTAGTGGTGTGTTGCTGTTGTTTTGGTGTCGTATACATCCATATAACTTGTACAACATTAATACATCATTAGTGCATCACCAGTACATCACTAGTACATCACTAAAACACCATTTGTGATGTACTGGTGATGTATTAGTGTTGTACAAGTGATGCATATATGACGCACAGTAGGCTAATCCGTTATATTCATGTTCAAAAATCTATATCTCGTGAAATATTCACAATTTAAATGTAAGAATTCTTAAAACGTGATTTAAAACGTGTTCAAAAATGTCGGGAAAAATATTTGTGCATGTAGGCCGCAGATTAATAGTCGTAAAGTTGTTAGACAAAGTGATAGGTTTGATTTCTCCCCATACATAACCTCAAAAAAATATATTTTCCATATGTTCGTCAGAAACTTGTCGAAATCAGTTGTAAACGTTAAAGTAATTCATAATAAGTCGAAATGAGTCTAGTCCGACGAAAAAGGGATGAATTTCCCAGTGGTTTTGAAGCGAATTGTTGTTCAGCGCTCTGAGACTCAAAGACAGTCAGTATCAAAATCAAAGAATCAACCAAGAAATTCATCTTTTTTTCGTCGGACGAGGCTCGTTTCGACTTATTATGAATTACTTTAACGTTTACAACTGATTTCGACGAAGATTCGACGAAAATATGGAAAATAATCGCAAATCGCGACGCCTGTAATGTAAGGAACGGAAATACTGCCTTAACCGAAGGAAATAACGAAATCACACGTTCGTCAGAAAATTAGATATTACAGTTATGAACATTTTTTTCATAGAACACTAAAATTGGACCCTTGGGTGACTCAGGAGAAATTTTCGTTCCTTACATTACATACATGTGGAATCGCTCATAAATGCAGACCCTGTTGTCTGTTGTGGCATCACCATATTTCTTCGACGGCATAAGGGAAAATTTAAGGATTTCGTCAATGGAAGAGACGGCAAGGGCCAGGCTTCTGCGCTCACTAAGGAAAATGTCTACAAGTGATGTAGGAGTTGTGTTTATAATATACGCCGCCGACGTATTTTATCCTCCGTGCACGTATTACGAACGCCGTGCACGTATTATATGAGCTCATAACACGTTCGTTACGTATGTCATGTCATACTACACAATACTTAAATAAGGTTGATAATACATTCACCGAGTATATAATACGTCGGCGGCGTATATTATAAACACAATTCCTGCGTCGCCGTCGCTTGTAGATATTTTCCTCAGTGCTGGTTCGGGCACGTTCAAAGGATGGGTAATAACAGGCTACCGAAAAAGGATCTTGGATGCACAGGTCCCGGTTGTTAGACCAAGGAGAAGGTTTATAGATTCAATTAGGTCAGATTTAGAAGCTAGTAGACTTTCTCTGGGCAACCGATAGGAGGGCATGGAGGGCAATAGTTCACCATTCTGGGGTTGTGACACACCGAAAGGTACTTATATGGTCTATAAAGTTTGATGATGATGATGATAAAACCACTCTGTAAAGCAGGAATTTTCCAAGTTATCTTCGGTTTCTTGAATCTCAACAACAGGTGATAAAATAAGTTCGCCAAAGATGTTTCAGTGTTGAGGTTTTTATCGAACTATGAACCACAGAAATTGTTTATCTCTGATAAACTTATGCTTTATTTCATATCTTCTGTAGACATGAAGACAATTCATTCGGTAGTTGAACGCGATTTACAATCAAGAAGTAAACAGCGTGTCATAACATCAACGTATTCACCGTTCTACAGTAGATTATTGAAGCAATTAACGCACATCAAATTGTATCGTAATCTACCACTCATTGAAACCCACGTCTACTTTTACTGATACGCTAATAAACGAAAAATTGCATAACAACAACGAAAATTAACACCCGAAAATACAGAAATCCTAATGTAAAGCAACGAATTATCTTATTTGTTTAACAGAAAGCGTTTGACCCCAGCCATTCCATTATCTGGTTGCATTAATGAATATTATGTAGCAAGTCGTGCAAAAAAATTTATTATCAATTCTCAATTACCTTTTTCGATAGCTGTTGGACCGTAATCCTTAGGCCACATTTCCGGTGGTGAGATGTTGCATTGTGCAGCTAATATTGTTTGGATCAATAATCCGAATAGTTGGTTAGCTGGACCAACACTTTGGGTAGCACACTGTGATGTCAGTGCTTCCATGTTTTAAAGCTAAAACAAAGCAATTTAAAACTTCAAAATTCGATAAGAAATGAATTGATTGCGGCTGGTTTCTTAGATAATCAAGCGGATCGATTAGTTGGGATTGTTTCATTTTCATAAAATAATATTGGTGAAAGGCAAAGTGGCATCTCCATTACTGAAAAAGCTTTACGAATGTTCAATGTTTGCAAAATGAACTTGTGGTGTCTCTTAAAAAAGGCCTCTGTTTGTTGCAATTTTACTGCAAAAAAATGTTCTAGGGGGTGATGAAATAAGGAGTTCAGGCACTGGTCCTTTGTCTAGTGCCTGAACTCCTTACCTCATCATCATCTAGAACATTTTCATGGAGAAAAATTGCAACAAACATCAATTTGTCATTTTTTTTTAGTTATTTTTGAGGGTAAGGTGACTAAGATTTACAAGTGATAAGCGATGGACTAGCCAATGATTGTTCGAAGAATGAATATCTCTGAGGCTTCAAATAACCTTAAAAATGTTGAATGTTTATGTCGTGAAATGAGTCACGTTCAATCCTAGAAACCCCTTTACAATGTTCCGTATTAACGTTTCTGAGGATTTTATCGTTAAATTGGAACAGAAAATGTGTTTTTGAGGTAAAGGTAACATTCCAAGGTATTTTTTTTTTTACAAATTCCTCTGACGTATCAATTTACGGTAAGAAAAAAATTGTATGCATGTAGATTGTGTATATTCTACGGTTTTGAGAGACTTAAATGAACGGTGTTCTACACCATCTTTGTCATTCTATTGTTACCACAATTGAAACACTCAGTTGCAGAACACCGTTCAAATAGCCGTGAAGTATCGCCAATCGCGTTTTTTCACACCGTTAAGGTTCGAATCACCAGAAAAAATCAACAAAGTCAGAAGAAACGCCATGAAAAATCGTCGAAATGCTGTGTCGACCGAAGAAATCAATAGAAAAGTCAAGGAAAGTGTCGCTAAAATACTAGAGTTCATCAAATTATGGCCACTTGTAATAAAAGTTGTTTAGACCCGCGAGCGGCCACACCCTTACGGATGGGATATCTACATGGGGCTCTGCCCCTTAGACCCCCACAGACGTTCAACTAAAAATTTTTTGTAAGAAGGAACATTGTATAACAAAAATGTAAATAAATCACCACAAAAAATCGGTAATATGAGAAGAAGCGCAAAAAAAATGCCGAGTTGTGAAGAAACGCCAAATTTGAAAAAAAGCGCACATTTTGACGTTTTTTCTTTTTTTTTGTGATTTTTATTGACGTTTCTTCGTACTTTGACGAATTTTTTGGCGATTTTTTTCTATTTTTAACAATTTGACTTTGACGTTTCTTCACTGGAATTAAACTTAAAGTTTTGAGGAAACTATTTTTTTCACGAATACACTGAAGAAAATATCTACAAGCGACGTAGGAATTGTGTTTACAATATACACCGTCAACGTATTATATACGCGGTAAATGTATTATCAACCTCATTTAAGTATTGTGTAGTATGACGTACGTAACGAACGTTTTATGAGCTCACATAATACATGCACGGCGTTCGTAATACGTGCACGGCGTTCGTAATACGTGCACATCGTTCGTAATACGTGCACAGTGTATAAAATACGTCGTTTGTAGGTGTTTTTCTCAGTGTACTAAAGTGTAGTATCCTCCCGGTCAACTGCTATTCGACTTTGTAATGCCGGTTCAGTTGTTATAGATTTCAATCAATCATTTTACTCAGATAACTTTCTATGCGTTCACATTTTTTCACACAACATTTCTTTGAAATATTTCGATAGTGCTATGGACATTTGTAAAAGAAAAGTTTTCAGATTAATGCAAGTGACGAAAAACCAAGAAATAATTTCAATGTACACGTGTCCAATTCAAAATCCGCACCTTAAACTTTTTTATCTCGATTCCGACCACTCAAAGCTTCGTCTTATTCCAAACTATTTCAATTCACCGATCGTACTGCCTTTTTAAGACACACAACATCGTTCACACGTATCAGACGTACATTATCTATTTCAAACTTGAAAAATGACAAAATAAATTGTTAGGTTGGCGCAAGTAATCTTATCAAAATAAATTGTTTATCCAGACCAATGCAAACGAATTTTCGTACAAGATGAATATTTCTTTTTTGTATTTTCAGTTACAATGTTGTTAGGAGTTTTTCGAATTACATTTTTATGGCCACTTGTCATTGTTAGATGCGATTTTATTTATTGTTTACCTTTCTTTTACCACGCAATGCAAACATAAATAATTAAAAAGACATTATCAACGTCGTCGTCACCTGAAATTTGCATTGATGCGGTTTCTTGTTGTTATTTGGCAATTAAACGGTCGGGTTCAAGAGACTTTATGCCGGTAACGGTTTCATTTTAGTATTTGAAACCAGTCAATTTTGCCCTCGGAAAAGATAACTGACCATTATTGAATGGTTAAACCGGTTGGAAAGGGATGGTCAAGAGGTGAATGCGCTTGCCGTCCACTTAACACGGTACTGGTTCAATTCACGTAGTTACTGTCGAAGAGTTGATTAAGTAAACAGAGAGGTGCGAGCCGACCTTTTTTTGGAAGCTTGACCCGAACCGAACCCGATCCGAAATTGAAACCCAACCGACCGAAAGTGATTCGGGTCGAATTCTGTTACGCGAAAAAATTCGGGTCGAGCTCGATTGAGTTAAACTCAAGAATAAAAAAGGAAGAAAACACAGTGAAAAACCGACAAAAACGGTTTCTGATGGTTTTTTCTCGTTTCGTAAGTCACTCAACTAGATTCTCACTTGTTGTTGTATATTAGCCGTGAAACTAAAGATATTTTCCGAATTACTTACTGCCGCATTAGCCCGAAAAGCGAAACAAAACATAAGCTCTGCCGAGCCGTACGAATCCCGTTTTAAGGATTCCCGTTGTAATAATTCCCTTTATTCGCTTTAGGCCTCAGACGTATACCTCCATGGACAAAAACGTTACCCTCAATTTTCTCTGCGAAATAGCAAAAAACAGTTTTTTGTGCTAGGGCCGACCTTAAAGACCGACCATCGGACCAAAGTAGAGGTTTCGGACACATGCTTCCATGGAAGAAAATGTTCACATCAATTTTCGGGTGCGGGCAAAATCGCCCACGACTGTATACCACCGTCATAGGAACGATAATATCATACCGCAGGGCGATAATATCGTGTCAGGAATGATATTATCATACCACCGGGTGATAATATCGTTCCAGTGACGATATTGTCATACCCCTGGGCGATAATATCGTGCCAGGAATGATATTATCATACCACTGGGCGGTAATATCGTTCCAGGAGGTGGTATGATAATATCATTCCTGACACGATATTATCGCCCTGCGGTATGATATTATCGTTCCTATGACGGTGGTATACAGTCGTGGGCGATTTTGCCCGCTCCCGAAAATTGATGTGAACATTTTCTTCCATGGAATCATGTGTCCGAAGCCTCTACTTTGGTCCGCTGGTCGGTCTTTAAGGTCGGCCCTAGCACAAAAAACTGTTTTTTGCTATTTCGCAGAGAAAATTGAGGGTAACGTTTTTGTCCATGGAGGTATACGTCTGAGGCCTAAAGCGAATAAAGGGAATTATTACAACACTATCATCATGAGAAACGACCAACTATCTTGTAAAGTCACGTGGTCAGAGTTAGTGCCATATACTAAGGACTCTACAGCCGGAAACACATGATCGATTTTCATCAAATTTTTTGTGTGGTTTCCTGAGGTCTTTTCATTTAAAACCTTGAAAAGCAATTTTCGTGCGAAACTCGCTGAGAAATAGGCCAACAAGACCTTAAGAAACCATTTTTTCGACCGTAACTTCGAAAGTACTTGACCGATTTTGCCCAAATTCAAACCCTTAAAAGCTTTTTCGTTTACCTTTCAGGGTAAAAAAAAGATTTGAAAATCGGTTAAACTTTACTCGAGGTATTGTGTTGACGGACGGACAAAATTTTTTTTGCGGATTTGTCTTATTTAGACCCCAAAACGAAAAACTAACCAACTCCCGGGTCGAAATTCGACTGGTTACAAACGTCGTGGTTCTTATCTTATGCGTTGATCAGTACTTCGCACGGGTCTAAACATTCAACTAGATTCAACTAGTAAATGATCACAAAAGAACATTTCATCTTACCTCCAAATCGATAAAGAATAAACTTTGTTGTCATTACTAATACATTGCAATACATCATTGTTTCATAGTCGATTGATTTGGATATTTTAGAATGCATCATTTTTACAATTTCCTTTTGTAGCAATATTATTGAACCCGAATCGTAAACCCGATAAAATTTACACCCGAAAACCCGCGCGACCGGAAATTTTAAAACTCTAAACCCGACCGAAGCCCAAAACCCAAACCCGTGAAAAGTGCTTCGGGTTCGGGCAGTTTTTTTTTCGAATTTCGGGAAACCCACTCACCTCTAACCCGTACGTATCAGAATAAATGTGGCAAACAGAGTCGATGTTATGAAAAGACTCGAACGTATTTGAGTAAATATTGCCTTAATTCTTAAATGCATGAAATTACGTCCTCATTCAATTGTAATGGAAATGGCCGAGAGGGCAATATCGAAAAACCCTTCCGAAAGCACAAAATTGACCCCCAATTAGGCAAGGGGGGGGGGGGGGGGGGGGTTCGAGGTCTTACTCGATTTATGTAAACAAACACCACGTTGGACCCTAGTAGAAACTCAGTTTTAGGATCCTGGCTGAGTCCTAGGGCTTCTAATCAATACATAGGAACATGACAATTTCAGCGTGCAACACGACGGTAAATTATTGTTTATAAAGAAAGAGTCAAGGTCTTTTGCTTTGAAGACATTCATAATTGAAAATGAGGAGCACTCTACGGTAAATCGACTTTTTTACAATGACAAGTTTTTACCGACGAAATGTAAAATCTGTTCAGTCTGTTACTGAAATTCTGTCAACGCCTTCCTTTAAGAAGGAGCGAGGTTATTAGTTAGTAACACGATCAAAGTCGGCACCAGGCTTCGTACTTGGGACCCTAAAGCTGAGAATAAATAAGGCAGACTGGTGCTTAAAAACAGGTTTCGCCAAGTTGTAGGCAATAATGAGTTGTATACGTCACACAAGTTTCGACTTGGCACCAGGCTGCTGCTGCCCTCTGCATTCAAAAAGTCTTAACTCGAGGACGCAGCTTAGGTGCTGTTCATAAATGACGTCACGCTTGCTATAAAATCCACAAAGTTCATTACTCCAAACTGGTCAAACATTTTGCTTATAGTACTCCGGCTACCCCCAAACACACCCCCTGTTTGGGGGGTAGCCAGAGTCCTATAAACGAAATTTGTTGTACTGAACGAGTTATGACATTTTTATGGATACTCATTTTTTATAGCAAGTGTGACGTCATGAACGGTGTTCTGCAGTAACTGGGTGTTTTCATTGTGGTAACAATAAAATGACAAAGATGGTGCAGAACACCGTTCATTTGTGAACGGTCCCTTAGTGTCGAGTTGAGGTATCACTAATGTGTACACTTTGGTGAAGACGGATGCTGCCTTCTTTATTCCCAGGTCAGGGACCAAAGTACGCAGCCAGGTATCGAATTATTAACTTATACTCGCTACTTTATGAATTTTGGCATTTTCAAATTTTCAGCACCAAGTGTCCAGGCTGAAAGTGCAGACTTCTAACGAGGAGTTTATTGAAAAAACTAAGCAATCTCTAACAAGAAGTTCAACTACTAGATGAAAAAACATCTTTTGTATCAGGCCTGCTCTTAGGACAGTGTTTCGCAAAAGCCGTTCAAAAACAAACTGAATTGCGAAACCAAAAATTTATGACATTTTAACACATTGCACACATTTCTACACGCATTTTCCATTTTCGAGATCCCATGTATATTTCCATGGTCGCAAATACACCTCAGTGCAGGTGCGGCAAAAAAGTCTTATTTAATAAACAGAAATAAATCAAATGCATTACACTAAGCTTTGATAAAAAACTTCCACTCAAACTGGTAAAATAATAAAAAGGGAAATTATGCGCTAATATGCTGATGCTGAGCCTTCCCTGGAAGCATAGAAGCACAAATTCGAAAGAAAAATCCTTCAATTTTTCAATTTGATCTGACAGTTTTAAAACGAATGTTAAGTGCGGCGGCTACTACTTCCAGCCTGATACACTACGCACCCAACCCAACAACTTTCCCTTTGACACCAAGCCTCTATCTCGAACACCCAACCTTGTTTCGTACAAAATGTGCTACCATACACATTACACACACAAACACATACATATGGGCTTTATATGGCGCCTTCTAAGAGCCCTGACGCCCAAACGAGGCCGGTACCCCCCCCCCTTTTTTTTTAAAAATCTCATATGACGTAGAATGCCCACCCGATTTCAATCAAAATTTTACATACAATTCGAAAAACTAGGTGTTAGATGGGTACAACGCAATGGAAAAAAGTCAAAACTTTGCTGTATATATGGTTCCGAAGACTACGAAAAAAAAATTTCTAAATTTTTTACTCGTGTGGGGACTTGCGTCACGGGCGCATCGCTACCGCGCGCCCATGATGAAAGAATCATTAATTATTGACAGGTTACAAGATGCACTAAAATGTTAAGCATTTCTTTAAAAAAAGTGCCAAATACGAAATATTGCACTGGTCGGTGCATCACTCTCCTATGTGAATGGAATACCTTCCTTTGTTATACATTTATTAATTAGGAATACAATTGTCCATGGCTATTTTGACAAGTTAATTTTAACAGACGTAAAACGTAATTGTAAGCAATAAATTATTCTACGTCATACCTTCAAAACGTACCGTTTTTTGTTATTTTGTTGTTTTTCTTGAAAAAAATTACAAAACTTTAGCCCCATTTGACAGCCGCAAAAGAACTGACAGAGGTCAAATGTACTACCGAATATTATTTACTATGTTATGTCTTCACGCTGGAAATCAAAAACTATACAATTTTTAGGGTTATAAAGAGTTACATTGTGATTTGAAATTCAATTTAAGTGTCCGCCATCGCTCATCTTTTTCGATTTCGGCGGCTGTATCTAACTGAACTGCTCCTTTCATTTAATACTTTAATTAATTTTATAAAAAAATTGGTGTATTTTTTCGGCACGTCGTAAAACAACTTTTTGTTTAAAATAATATTTTGCGTCACTTTTGTTGAAATAGCCATGGTTCATTAAGTCATTAAGTCGAACAAAAAGTGGAGAGTCGATAAAAAATAAGAATTACCCAGCGCTCTGAAGATGAAAAGCACCTCAAGCGAACAAAAACTAGTTAGACGCGACCTCATACATTCGAGTGAACAATTAAAATTTTCAAACAAATCCATTAATTATTTAAGTTCCGCGAAATGAGCTTTTAAAATTATCAACCAGAATCTTATCAATTCAAATTACACCGAAAATCGAGGTGTATTTCGTTGTGATCGCCATCTCCAGGTTCTATTCGACAGCACTAAATGAGTACTAAGTTGTAAGCCTTGAATGAAAACAGCACCAAATGTTTGCGGGTACAACGGCATGCATATCAAAAATCGCATTAGTTGAATAACTAATTCAAGGAATATTCATTGTCACTTTGTCTCTTTTCAAATTACTATATTCCAATGAAAATTAATACAAATTTCTTTGTAATTTTCAGGTGAGAATAAATTAACATACTTCAACACGCAATGACGAGTCTGGTAAGTTATCTGTTACTTAAATTAAGCAGCTGAATATACAGCTATTCGTTGTTGTATTGTTGAATTTGCCGATGGAGACGATTTTCTGAATTATTAGCACGATTGTAAACAAAACTTCCTTAATAAAAAATTCAAACTAAAAAGTCACGATTTCATTCTTTCTTCAAATTAACTGCAACGTTTGTTGGCGAAATTCCACAAAAAAAAAACACATCTAAACTTTGCAACGTGTGTCTCAGTTCGAATAAGATAACGGATTAAAACGTGGTCTTATATAACTTCAATCAAAACTCTGACATCTGTAACTTACTTTTTATTAACAATTTCATACAGTTGATAGGAAATCAATGAGGAAAGACAACAATTAAAGAAAGAAGTCGGAACGACACAGATATTAATGATCTACTAAAAATACTTTAAAATATTCGAACCCGAAGTGTAGTTGCATTAACCCCACCAATATTCTCATTCCTTACTAGGCTATTAAATTGTTGTTGTATGTTGTATAACATGCGCTATCTTTATCTGGAGACTAAAAATTATGTGCCTATAGAAACCTCGTTGTATACTTTTGTATACAATTATAAACATTGTGCTGCATACGCTCGCAACTTTGTTTTTATTGTGCCTTCGGACACGTTCGTTGGATGCGGTCGAGACTAAATTTTGTCGACAATGAAATTTTATGTCAAAATGTACCATTTTTACGTGGGAATTTTTTGAATAAATTGCATGAAGACGATTCGAAATTTAAAAAAAATATAGAACTTCGTAAAGAACTTTCGAAATTAAAAAAGACTGCATGAAGATATAACTCTGTAAGAAATTTAGAAGCCCTCAAAGCATCTCACAATTTGTGATGCTATTGCTCAAGTAGGATTTACCACAAACACACAACGTCAATGTAAAACGAAGTTGTCATATGAGCTACACAATCATATCAAGTGACAATAGCAGTTGTTGAGCGCATTTTTTTTAACAATTTGGGACCGTTCATAAATGACGTTTGCTTTTTTCCGACTTTGTAGACTCCTTCCCCCAAACTGACTTCATGTTTTAATTATCAGAAATTAAATACAAAATGTTGAAAGAAAACCCATATATGAGCATTTCAGCGAACCCACATAGTAGCGTGTGTTAATAATCAATAATTTCTAAAACTTTTGAGATTGTTCTAGAACGTTCTATAAGTTTCTAGAACTTTCTATACATTTAGGTGAAAATGAATAGAAACTTTGTACTTCTGCGCAAAGTTTTGTGTTGCTAAAAACCTGCACAGAAGTTCAAAGTTTCTATTCATTTTGACCTGAATGTACGTTTCTTAAACTTTCTAGAGTGTCACTCTCGATAACTGACGCAGAACCTGCCCGCAAGAGTTGGTAAAAGCAACTGAAGAAAATTGCATCACACGTTTGCTTATAGCTAAAAGTGCTCGAAGTTAAGTGTCTCGAAAATTCTTGAAACTTTATATGTAACGGAGCGTATGATGCAATTTTCCTCAGTTGCTTTTGGCATCTCTTGCGTGGTGGATCTGGTAATAGTGTAAAGTGGTAGACAGTTCAAGAAAACTCTAAAAATTTCTGGAAAGTTCTGAAAAGTTCTAGAGCGTTGCAAAAAGTTATCGAAAGCTCTAAAAAGTACCAGAACGTTCTACAAAGTTCCATAAAGTTTTCGAAAGCTCTACAAAATTCTGGAAGGTGCTAGAAAATTTCAGAAAGTTCTAGAATGTAACAGAAACTTCTAGAAAAATCTGGCAGGTTCTAGAAAGTTCTAGGGAGTTTCAGAAAGTTCTAGAAATTTCTGGAAGGTTCTAGAAAGTTTCAGAAAGTTCTAGAATGTTACAGAAACTTCTAGAAAAATCTGCAAAGTTGTAGAAACTTTCAGGGGCTTTCGACATTTGCTCAATGCATACCTTCCCCCACACCTCCAAGCCCCTTACTTAATTTTTTTTTTGGTTAGGGCCAAACAGAAAAAAAATCAACAAAATCGGTGAGGATTTGCTCGATTTATGTAAACAAACACGTTGGACCCTAGTAGAAACTCAGTTTCAGGGTCTCACCTGAGTCCAAGGGCTTCTAATCAAAAAACTTTTTTGCATAAAATGTGAGACATTCATAGACCTTTCGATTAAAAACTTTTTTTTCGAAAATCGGAAGAATTATGTACTTGAGTTACGTGCAAAAAACATGAAGGGCCCTAGCAGAGACTTGTGGTGACAAAGATCATAGTATACATGGATATCTAATCATTTTATCATTAATCATAGAAATCTGTGAAATCTGAAAACGTATAAATACGGTTGTAATTTCTATAATAAAATCAGATTTGTATCAACCTCGAAAGAGGTAACATCTCTCTTTTAATATGTAGAACATAGATTCTCCATATAATTGGTGACCCCGACGTGACATGAAC
Source organism: Pseudolycoriella hygida (assembly GCA_029228625.1). Classification (NCBI taxonomy): domain Eukaryota; kingdom Metazoa; phylum Arthropoda; class Insecta; order Diptera; family Sciaridae; genus Pseudolycoriella; species Pseudolycoriella hygida. The sequence goes on along the minus strand of CM055405.1, from coordinate 54,521,388 downwards.
ACGCAATTATATGGAGAATCTATGTTCTACATATTAAAAGAGAGATGTTACCTCTTTCGAGGTTGATACAAATCTGATTTTATTATAGAAATTACAACCGTATTTATACGTTTTCAGATTTCACAGATTTCTATGATTAATGATAAAATGATTAGATATCCATGTATACTATGATCTGTGTCACCACAGACTCGTTTGTGTGCCCTCTAGCTAAGTCCAAGGGTTCAAAATCAAAAAAGTTTCTTCCATTATTTGTCGACCATGCCTAGATCTTTCAAAAAAATTATGAAAATCGGAAAATAAGTTATGTACAAAAGACCAAAAACCACTTAACCGCTCTAGCTCGTAGCCCTTGGGTCAACAATGCCCAGATTCAATCACATAAATAAGATGTAATCGAAATTTGTCAGGTTTTTGAAAATCGGTTGATTTTTACTCGAGTGATCGTGTTGGCGGACGGACGGACGGACATTTTTTTTATTGCTAATTCGTCATCTAAGGACCATGATCGATGCTCCCCCTACTCCCACGTCGAAATTCGACTGGTTACAAACGTCGTGGTAAACGCAATAGACCCCTTTTCGAAGCAAAATAATTAGACTAAACATAACATGTTTGCAATAGCCATGGTTGCCATGGTTACAAGTTGTCCCCAATCGTGTTATATTTACTCCAATTATGAAGGGGAAATTTTTCATTATTGGCTCTGATATAATTGCGGTGAACATAAAATTTTTCTGTGTGCAAGGTTGCAGGTTGACAGGATTGGTATCAGAAAGGAGAGGGTCGTGATTGTTTGGGATGTAAAGTTATGTAAAGTGAATGTGTCTTGTGAAGAGTTCGGGATGAAGGTAAGTGTAGGTAAGACTAAATCTATGGGCCGCACATCGAAAGGTACACTAATACTTTATAAAGTTTCATGATGATGACGTAAAGTGATATTGTATTTTTTTGAAAACATTCGTCTGCTTCCTCAGACGAGGGGTGGATAAACAAAAAAAAACAGGTTCGAAACGAGGAAAAAAAAAATTTAAAACATCAAAAAACCCAAAAACTAGAAAAAAAAACTAAAAAATGTAAAACAAAACTGGAAAAATAAAAAAAAATTTTTAAAAAAACTTAATAAAAAAAACAGGTTCGAATGAAATTAACATAGCCCTCGCCCCTTCTCCTGTTGAATTTCCTCAGACTCTCCTCCCCCCTAAAAGCAGAAGTCATTTATAGACGGTACTTCAATCGATTTTATTTGTTCACTTGTAGAATTTATTGGTATTGACATATTGCTATTGACAAGATACGAAAGATACTCTTCACGAAAACCAGTTTATTGCACTTTACAGAAGTGTATTGTTTTTCACTTAGAGCAGCTGTCAAAGTGAACTAAGTCAGCTCTTCTACGACACATAGAACATCTTATCAAATAATAAACTGGGTCGAGGTCAAATGAATGTGGTCCCTGCCAACTCAAATATATACGTCGAATATATGAAAGCTAGGAATGTGTCGCAAGTCCTCTTTTCACCTTCCAAAATGACTGTTACCAGTCAGAGAATTAAACGCCAATATTCTGAAAAGTTTTCGAAATGTCTGGAAAGTTTCCAAAGATAATAGAAGGTTCTAAAAATTTCTCGAAAGTTGTGGAATTTTTTTTTCAGAAGTTCGAGAATTGTGAGAACTTTCCAGATTTTTCCAGAAACTTTTCAGCTATGTGCGTTTGCTTTATGCACAGAAACATACGAGGAACTGCGTATTAAAATCCGACGCTCGCTATGATGTGAATCATTTTAAGTTCCACGAAGGTTGCTCCAACAAATAGAAAAACGGAGGCTGGAGGCTCAACCTATCGATGCGCCGCTGTCATTTTCGATCGTTTTAAAATGCTAGACGCCAAAAGTGCCTTGTTAGAAATATGATAACGTCACTTGAAAGAGGAAACGTACATTGAAATATTATGTCGCCGGCCGCCGGGGTTTTATATAACCTGAAAGTCGGCTGAGATGTTTTATAGTTAGAGTTTATTATTTATTTATAGAGTTTATTTGGAAGGAAATAATCAAATACACCATCATAGTCGAAAACTTGCTTATTCATGCAATCATTTTAAAACCGTAAGTTAATTTAAATCCGAACGGCCTTCAAAAATATCTTTTACTCGTTGTCCCACCAATAACTTGCCATTACATGCATATGTGCACCTCCCGGAAGTTATTCACTGCATGTTATTCATTACATGCTTTTCGTTAAATTAGGGCCCATACCGGAAACTTCTCATTACACGTGTATATAATGACGCTCAGTAAAACAGTATACAGTAGGGGTTCCTTAGTAAGTCAGCCATTCTGGATCATTTCGTGACACTCGCAAACTCATTCGTGTATTTTTAAGCAACTTGCTTTAAAAACTTTTAAGTGGTTTTTGGTCTTTTGTACATAGCTCGAGTATATCTGCTCCGATTTTCTTTAATTTTTTTTTTTGTTTGAAATGTCTGGGTATGCCTCGCAACTTATGGAAGAAACTTTTTTCATTTTGACCTTTTGGACTCAGCCAGGGCCCTAAAATTGAGCCTCTTTTAGGACCCAACGTGTTTATTCTACATAAATCGGGTAAATCTTATCCGATTTTCAAAATCTTTTTTTTCAGCAAAATTGGTTGTTTATGGAGGTATGGGTGCTAAGTGCTAAGTGCTCTAGGTCGGTTCTGAATTCTGGCCTTATTTTAAGGGCTTGGAGAGATTTTTTGCGCCGTTGCACTATGGTACCAAATGTTGAAATCGTCTCATTTTTGGGACAATTTTAGAATACGGGCCCATAGTGCGCTGCTTCGGACGGGTTTTTCAATATTGCCCTTTCGGCAATTTCCAATAATTTAATGAGGACGCAATTGCACATACTTAAGAGTCAAGGCAATATTTACTTAGAAACGTTCGAGCCTTTTTGTAACATCTATTCTTTTTGCGACATCTATTGTGATATTGACGGGTCCCTTGCATATGTTTTAATTTATACTACAGCCGCCACTAGCCAACTTTTTCACAGGCGGCTAGTCCTCGACACCGCCGCCAACTTTTTTACGGCTTAACCGATTTCTTCTGCTGGCCGCCACCGACTATTTTTTCGGCTCTCGACTCTAGTACGAGCCGAAGATTGTCCATTTTTGTAAAAAGCTTAACCTTAATTTCGATTTCGAAAGCAATGTTGATTTGTATATGGAATGAAATTGTATGCAAATTGATTAATTAACTTAATTGACTCTAAGTATCTGCAATATTACAACTAAAACATTTCAATTTAATGCAAAAAATGCGAACAATGGAGGAAATGTGGAATAAGACATTGTACGAAGATATGAAAAATATATTTTTCATGTGTGCTATTAACTCCATTGGAATATTACGACGTGGCATTGACGTGTATTCGGGTGAAAATTGTTTTATTTTCTCGCCTGAACTTTCTCTTTGTTTTCACATCGCGCTCGCATGAAATCTTCTTCAAATTCATTATTCGAATGTGACGTTATTATTTACTACGAGATTTACTATTGTTTATCGAATGCGTTGAATGTCTGTTAGTCCAAAGTAAGCGGCCGTTGAATTTAAGTAAACGTAAATTATGTGAATGTTTGTTTGATATTGTTCGACTATTGCGATAAAAAAGCGTAATGCTACATTGAAGTATGAGAATTGTACTAACGCTCGTGCGTAACGTATGTTTACACGTCCTCTCCTCATATATACTTTAATGTAGCTTTAAAGTACTATTTTACAATATGTGCGAGACTGTCAAGTAATGTTCAATGTCAGTAATGTTCGTGTCAAGTAATGAACAATATGTAATTGAGAACAAATGTTACTTAAATCAAACGTTAAGTCTGCACCAAAACACTCTCGCGTATACGATACTATATACTATATAACTCGATGTGTACACACATTGTATGTAATGTACTACATTGTAATGTACTATTGCACACAGTTTACTAACTTTTTCGCAAAATTATATTGAATGAGGCCACCTCTCAAAAACAAAAAGAAGGAAACCATCATGCGTAGAAAACAAAAAATTTGTTAAAACATCTGCTGTCGGCAAGAACAGAGAATGCAGTAAACAAACATCTGTGATGCGTTTAGCCTTGTTAAAGTACTAGTACTCAGTAATTACATGTATTTCACGTAACTCAACAAATTATGCGCGACAAATATACTAATATTTGAAGAATTAGTGTAGTGTTTAATTCCATACACCAATTCGAATTCATATGAATACATAAACTTAAGATTGTTTGGAATTACTAAATTTATGGACTGATCGACATACTGATATGCACGACAAAGGTGCACTAAAAATCAGTTCAAATCAGCCAAACTTTGCTCGTTGACGTGGATAGTTACTAGCGTAGTCTGTTTGAGCTGTCCTCATTATAGTAAAACTTTTCTTCTGATCTGTCGGGTTCTTTCTACGTATGTATGTGACGCATTTTTTTAATCAAAAGTGAAAATATTTCAAAAGAATTTTGTACGTTCCGAAACTGCAAGCGTCACCCAAATTGATATGTTGTTTTGGAAGAAGGGACGAGGACTTGCGTCACGTTTCCCTCTTAAAAAGGGTTTTCGTTGTGATTGTAATGTTTTGCATTATTTTGAGCCGCCGCTGCCGCCGAACCGAAGCGCGGCGGCTACTACTTACATTGGCGAAAATGATCCCCTCAACCTCCTCTACAACATATCAAAAGTTTTTTTTGAGCCGCCGCCGCGCCGCCGCCAAACCGAAGCGCGGCGGCTACTACTTCTTTTGGATTCAGTCAGGGCCCTAATACTGAATCTCTACTAGGCCCCAACGTGTTTTTTCTCCATAAATGAGGTAAATCTTATCCGATTTTCAAAACCATCTTTTTTCCTGAAACTTGACTACAAGAATGAATTTGGGCGGAGTCATTTGAAAACTTTCGAAGTTATGGCCGAAAAAGTGGTAAAAAGCGTGGAGTCCTCAGTGTGAGCCCAACTCACGCTACGCGATACTACACAATATTTGGTGGTTCTTTGTAAATATCTCTTTAATGAAAAGGTTTTTTGTGCGGTGTTGGAGAGAAAAAGAGGGGACATTTTTTGTTCGTAGAAGTGTGGATTAGAGGCCTCTACTAAGTGGTCTAGGTCAATTCTAAGATCGGGCCTTGTGCAATTTTTTTTTTCACATTTTTTCCATTTTTTTTTTTTAGTTTCGGGCTTTTTTAAGGATTGCAGATGTTTTTTGCGCCGTTTCTTCGGACCATACTGCCATTGCCCTTTCCGCAATTTCCAATACAATTTGATGTCGACTCATACACTTAAGAGTTAAGGCGACATTTAGGCCGCAGATTAATAGTCGTAAAGTTGTTAGGCAAAGTGACAGGTTTGATTTCTCCCCATACATAACCTCAAAAAAATATATTTTCCATATTTTCGTCAGAAACTTGTCGAAATCAGTTGTAAACGTTAAAGTAATTCATAATAAGTCGAAATGAGCCTAGTCCGACGAAAAAGGGATGAATTTCCCAGTGGTTTTGAAGCGAATTGTTGTTCAGCGCCCTGAGACTCAAAGACAGTCAGTATCAAAATCAAAGAATTAACCAAGAAATTCATCTTTTTTTCGTCGGACTGGGCTCGTTTCAACTTATTATGAATAACTTTAACGTTTACAACTGATTTCGACAAGTTTCTGACGAAAATATGAAAAATATATTTTTTTGAGGTTATGTATGGGGAGAAATCAAACCTGTAACTTTGTCTAACAACTTTACGACTATTAATCTGCGGCCTACATGCACAAATATTTTTCCCGACATTTTTGAACATTCCTAAATCACGTTTTAAGAATTCTTACATTTAAATTGTGAATATTTCACGAGATATAGATTTTTGAACATGAATATAACGGATTAGCGACATTTACTTAGATACGTTCGAATCGTTTTACAACATCTCTTCTGTTTGGCACATCTTTTCTGATACGTACGGGTCATCTGCATATGTTCGATCTCAAGAACTAGACAGCCGTTATTCCTGAAATTTTCAGAGAACGTCAGCCTCGGCCCCAAATGGAAAGTTTTATAGACAGCTTCTCCGGGAAAATGCTGGAAAAGTCATGGCATGTGTAAAACTGGTGAATTTCGACGGCTTTTCAGGTAATGCTTGCAGTTTTCGAATTTTAGCTCCGGAATGACAATGTCTTCGGAAAAGTCTTAGAGTTTGATCAGGAAAATTTTTTGGGATCTTAAGAAAATGTCTGCTAGCTGTCAAAGCGGCGCCATCTCGGATTTTGTGAATACTCAAAAATGCTATCTTCTGAATTAGAATACGTAGACAGTTGGTTTCTTCGGGAAAGTTATAGAGATTGGTGCGGAAAATTTTTTTTCGGAGAAAAAATTTTTTTGGAGAAAAATTTTTTTTGTAGAAAAATTTTTGTCGGGCGAGTTTTTTTTTCGAAGAAAATTTTTTTTAGAAATTTTTTTTTCGAGTTAATTTATTTCTGAGAAAATTTTTTTCGGAAAAACTTTTTTCGGACAAATTTTTTTCGGAGAAAATTTTTGTCAAAAAAAAGAGAAAATTTTTTACGTGTTTAGTTATAACAACTGCAAACTTCCAAAACAATTGATATCGCATTAGAGATGAGCGGGTCGACCATTTTTCGAAATCCGACCCGGACCGAACCCGACCCGATAAAATTTTTCGAAACCCGAAACCCGAATTGTTTCAAAACCCGACCAGGACCGAACCAGACACTCAAGTACTTCGAAACTCACAACCCAAATTACTTCGAAACAAAAATTATTTCAAGGCCCGACGTCTGCATTCTTCACGGACCTTAGACTAAAACAAAATTCGTGTAATGTAAGATGATAAAATTTAGACGAGTTTTGTAAAATATAAAAAGTCAATAAAGGATCGGAACCCGAATAAAATGATACAACAACCCGACCCGGACCGAGCCCGACCCGATGAAATTTTTCGAAACCCGAAACCCGAACTGTTTCCAAACCCGACCCGGACCGAACCCGACCCGATAAAATTTTTCGAAACCCGAAACCCATGAACCCGAAAAAAACAATTCGGGTTCGGGTTCGGGTCGGGTTTTTCGAAGTTTCGGGCAACCTGCTCATCTCTATATAGCATACAAAAACCTCTTTTAAGGTAAAGTGTGACGCAGTCCGTAAGTCCGCTTCCAAAATTAATGATATCGCTTGAAGTGACGCGTCATGACGTAATTTTGTTTTAAAAACAGTGGTGCAATCTTTTTAAAGTATAAAAGTTTCACCACAAGGTAACATTCAACTCAAACAAATTTTTGCGTATTATCAGCGGTAGCGTCGTCACCTCAAACGCTATCATTAATACGGACTGCGTCACACATTACCTTTTAAGAGGTTTTTGTATGCTACATAATATTTCAGAATTTTGCCTCCTCTCAACGAGGTAACATCTCACTTTTTCTCATATGTAGGATATTTCTATCTTCTCATATTCGTGACCCCGACGTGATAAAATCAACTATTCATTTCAACGTTATGTTATGTTGTCGCGTCACCGATTTAAAAAAAAGTTCCAAAACATTTATCGTATATCAATTTATCATGTTAATTTCCTGACTAGTTGGGCTTCGTTTACACACACAAAACATAACAACATCGAAAAGTTAGTGGAGATGGCGAACGTCTGCATCGTAAAGAAACTGAATATACTCGACGTAAGAATTCCTTTCATCGGATCACTTGAAAACAGAGAATTAAATGTATTCTCTAGCAGCTTGAACGTGTTAGCGAAAACACTCTCTTTCGTCTAATATCGTCGCTAAGTTTTTCTAATTTTCTCTGAGTTGCTTTGCTTTTTACGGGAATTATTTTCACGCTTCAGGTTCTTTTGAACTTGAATAACAATTTTAAAACATTTCTCTCACTGAAATGATAACATCATTTTTACACTTTAAATTAACAACTGATGTACTTCGACAATGTAATACACAAAATCTTATCCGTAACGTAAATGTTCTTCTTTAATCATATCAGCTGCCTTTTCAGCTATCATTACTGTTGGCGCATTCGTATTTCCGGTTACAATGTACGGCATGATGCTTGCATCGACTACTCTCAATTTGTGAACACCATAAACTCGTAGTCTGGGATCGACCACAGCCATTCTATCCGTGTAAGGGCCCATTTTGCACGTACCACTCGGATGATAAATCGTTTGCGAATAGTGACGAGCCGTACATCGCCAAAAGTCATCACTCAAAAACGGCATTTGTCTACATGCCGCAATTCGTGCAGGAATCAGAGTGGCGTTAAGAGCTCGCATTATTTTCGTTTGTGAGAAATGATAAGCAAATTTTGATCCCTCGATCTAAAAAGAAAATCGAATTAAAGCGAAAACATTTTTCCGAAGTGCGGGACCCACCAAAACGTCTAAATCCTTTGGATGTTGAAAATAGTTAGCGAAAATGACCGGATGTTCATGAGGATTGGCGCTATTCAGGATAATCTTCCCACGGCTTAGTGGTCTCATCAGTAATGGAATTACCAAATACGCATCTTTGAAAATAATTGGTTCATACACGTGAGCGTAATATTCGAATGACATTCCAGCACCACGTCGACTAAATACGCCGCCATCTGAACTCTCCGCATAGCTGGCAAAAAATAATTGTATATCCGGCCAATCTACCGATGGATCTTGGTATTTTGTGCTAATAAATCCCATTGCCTCACTAGCCGGCATTGAATACAGGGGACCATCATGTTCATAAGCAAACTGTCGCAATGTGTCCATATTGAAGATGTTTGGAATGATTATACTCAGTGATTGATGTGACATGGGATTTTGAATGATGTAAGTTCCGCCACCGGACGCTACATGGTCCTGTAAATTCTCACCAACTCCCGGAGAATCGTGAATGATCGGAATTCCATGTTGCAATAACTGAACGGCGGGTCCAACACCAGACAACATAAGAATTTGTGGTGAATTGATCGCACCGCCCGACAAAATGACTTCTCTTGATGCGTGTACAACGCGATGGTGATGGTGTTCCGTTGACAATACAACTCCATATGCCACCTTCGTGTGCGGATTTATGAGAATTTTTTCCACAAATGTTTCCAGTAAAATATGCAAATTCGGTCTGTGTGACGCTGGTCGTACGTATGCTTTGTTTGTACTACATCTCAGTCCATCCCTAACTGTTCCATGGGAACGAGCAATTCCCGTTTGGACGCGTCCGTTCATATCACCGTCCGGATGTAACAATCCCATTTCCCTTGCCGCTGCTAAGAATACATCGAGCAATGCTGTAACATACCGGAAATATTCAACCGTTAAATAACCATTCGTTCCATGATACGGACTATTCACTATGCTCGGCTCTCGAGCATTCTCCGATTTTTTGAAGTAATGTAATACATTCGCATAGTTCCACCCTGGATTGCCTTTCAACGAAACAACTTTATTGATTTGATGGAAAAGATTTTATGCCAATTTTTCGATTACCTAATTCAGCCCATCGATCATAATCCTTTCGATTGCCCCTGATGTATAACATTGCATTCAAAACCGAACAGCCACCAAGAACTTTACCTCTAGGCCAACTGCACCTTTGATCGTCCATTGCAAGGCAATATTCATCCGATGGTTCCGTCTCATACTCCCAATCCAAATGCGACTTTTGCAGCGATGGATACAATAACGGAATCTCTGATATGTACGTTTCATCGGGACCGGCTTCGATTAACAACACAAGCCAATCATTTATTTCCGACAATCGATTAGCCAGAACTGAACCAGCCGAACCACCGCCAATTATAATAAAATCGTAAACATCAAACATTTCATCGATATCATTTCCGTGCACACGATTTGCTTGATCAACAATGTCAGGTCTTTGAAATCGCATGGTTTGATGAAGCATCACAAGCAGAAGTAAACCGGGACCGTATGACACTAAGATGCGTAATGTTGAGAACACTGTGTGCAGCTCAGACATGATTCTATTTACTATCAACAGTCTGGGAAGTGTTACAAAAATTATTGCTGTACCGTCGCTATTACCGAAATGACCAAAGTTTCGATTCTTTTGTGATTACGAATGCAGTTTTTTTTAAGAAATGTGATTCAATTGTGGTTGTAATTGCAGTTCCGATGAGTGTCTACTTGCCTTCAACACTTGCTCATTTTGTTTTGATGATAAAAAACTCAAGGTTCGTTTATCGAGTGGTAATTCATTGTTGATGAATTAACGAACCGCTTTTATTTTGAATGCGCATTAAGGCAAAGGTTCTGAGGGTCATGTCACTTTCATATACACAAGTTGTTATTGGTTCAATTCACAACATAAATATTTAAAGAAGCCGCACACGTTCGATGTATATTCTGTGAAAATGTTTTCTTTACGATCCTCCAGAATATTGTCACAAAGTGAGCAGTGAGACCCCTCCAATGCCCCCTCACACCTTGCCCTTGGATTCGATTGCTGCATTTTTTCATTCATCATGCCCGCAGCGGTAGCGGAAGGCGTTACGCAAACCCCACACCCCAATAAAACGAAGGTAGCCAAAGGTTTCGGAAAGAAAAATTTTTTCTACTTGGCTAGTTTCTCGGGTAGGATCACAATAAATGTAAACAAATGGGTTTTTATGTATAAACGGCTAGGGGCCGTTCATAAAGGATGTCACGCCAAAATCGGGTTTTTCCTACCCAACCCCCCCCCCCCCCCCACGAATCTTAC
>CM055405.1:54494893-54510143 GCA_029228625.1 Pseudolycoriella hygida | reverse complement strand
TACGGGTCTAGCGTAAGACCTACGTTTGATTGTATGATGAAGTGACTCCTTTCACTGTTGCGCCTCGCCCGACCCGAATTCGGCGTTCGAAGCTTATGACGTACGGGTGCAACTACTTTTATTGTAGTTAGCGTGACGTCACGCAGCTCTCGAACCCCCCTCCCCCCTGTCACGGATGTCCTAGACCCCCCCCCTCGCCCTCGGCGTGACATCCTTTATGAACGGTCCCCTATATTTCGTCGCTTAATAAATTTATGTGTCGATATGTGCGGGGTTTACACGCCGCGTTGTCTATGGTCGATTGTTCGGCATTTATTCGTTTATAGATTTCGAGAATGTTTTCGTAGTTACTGTGTAGTCTGTTTGCGTCTCTTTTATAATTGTTCGATTTGGATCCGTATAGGTTCTTGTGTTGTCCGTTAGAACGAACCTGTGATATTTTTACTTATAATTCTAAGTCTAATTTGAAGTGTTTTGAAGTGCTCATAGGCCATGAAGATGTCTGCCAAGCTGCGACGAAATACAGCCTTTTGTACATAAAAATCCATTTGTTTACATTTATTGTGATCCTACCCGAGAAACTAGCCAAGAAAGTAGATGAAATTTTGAAGGATCAAAGAAAATCGACCAAAAAATAATAAAAAAAATTTTTCGCAGAAAATTTTTTTTGGAGAAAATTTTTTTTGGAGAAAATTTTTTTTGGAGATAAATTTTTTTGGAGAAACTTTTTTTCGGAGAAAATTTTTTTCGATGGACCATAACAAACAATTTTGAGCAGCGGGTTGATAAAGTCCTAATCATCTACAGAAAAATGCAAGCAAAATCTCTTGAAAAGTACATCGAAAAACACAAAATAAGACAACTTTCTAAACAAATAATGCTACCGATCAGTATTTTAAGGATAATAATCAATTGGTCAGATTTAATTGATTGAGCCAGTGCAAGTTAAATGTACGCAGAATTCAAAAATTGATTATATCAACTGATAATTACCAATTATTTTTCACATAGTGTACGTTTCCCGCAACTCCCAACGGCCCTTAGTCCAAAAATGTCCATCTGCAATACCAAAACCTTTCTTGGTACTACCTTTCAGGGGAAAAAAGGTTTTGAAAATCGGTCAAGTTTTACTCCCTACTCCCGCCCCCTCGAATCGACTGGTTACAAACGTAGTGATAAACACATGGGACTCGTACTTAGATATATGAAATCTGAACCTCAGTAGAATTAAAAAAGCCTTCAACGATGAAGTTTGCCAAACTGGCTCGTCAAGCTAGTTATTTTGTGTGAGAAGACAATTTTTTAAATGCGTTTTTCTACTGGCGCTGTCTCAAGTCGTGAAAGTGGTTTTCATATTTCGCCGCACATATATCATCGAAAAATATTCAGAAAGCACATCGAAGAATATACATCAAATGTGCATCTTTACATAAAATTTAAATCTTTTTGAAGTACACTCTCGCTTGATAGGCTGTAAAACTAGCTTCCCTACTACTACTACCATATGGAAAAGGAGGCACTGCGAAGAGCTCGGTTAAGCTTCCAATAGACCCAAGAGCTTTCGAGTACTTGTAAGCTGTTTCAAAATTTTGCGTGACGTATGACACATGATCAGACCCCACCCCCCCCCCCCCTCCACCCTGTCACAATCTGTCACGCTAGGCACAAACCCGCTAGAGTTTTACGTAATTTATGAAAATATCGATATACTCACTATACTCACATACTGGTAGTTTAAATAACGGTACAATCGCGTTTTTTATCAGCATTTTTTTAACGGCCGAATCATTTTATCAACCAACGGTTGAAAATATTTTTCACTTTGTTTATGACACATTTATTTCTAACGTCACCCTAATCCACGCATTTATATCGACGTCAGCTTGTGTCAAAGTATTCAGTTTCATTCGGTTGGTAGATCTGCGAAATGTTCCATACTCGGGCTTAGAGCAAAAAACGTTGGCAAGGGTTGTTAAAGGATTGTCTGCCACTGTTTGTTCGTCACTTCATTATTGAAAACACCATTTTTACGAGTTGACAATTTAATTCATGAAATAAGTTCACTCCACAAGGAAAATTATATCTAAATTAAAATAAATATTGTCTCATCCAAATGTTCATTAAGACATTAACATGTTCACTATCAGTCATTCGTCAATGTACTTTAATATCACAAATCTATTAAATCGCCTTTGATCCATTAGAGTAGTGCGTTTTCTATAGACTGTTCCAGTCCATTGTATTGTGCTTCACCCAGAAATCCTTTATCATATCGGCCCCTTTTTCAGCAATCATTATCGTTGGCGCATTGGTATTCGCTCCGACCAACGTCGGCATTATGCTTGCGTCAACGACACGAAGACCTTTGATTCCATAAACGCGCAGCTGTGGATCCACCACCGCTGAGTGATCATAATATGGACCCATTTTGCACGTACCGACTGGATGATAAATTGTTACGGTGTAATGTCTTATCATACATTCCCAGTACAAATCGGTGAATTTTTGTATATGAGAACAGCCGGGAAAATCGTAACCAACTAGCTGCGAGCCAAATCTTTGCATTGCTTTCGTTTGTGAGACGGCTATTGCGATTTTGACTCCTTCCACAAGAGTTTTCATATCGAAATCGTCTTTGAAGTAGTTTGGATAGATGAACGGATAATCGAATGGATTGCTGCTTCTCAATCGGATACTCCCGATGCTTCTGCAAACGGGAAGTGGAAAAAGAGAATCGTCAAATTCTATATATCAGAAAAATATAAAATTTCACAACTACCTCGGTCGTAGCAACATTGGTATAATACTCCACACATCTTTATTGCCCAACGATCCGTAAACAACTTCGTAAAATCGATCTGTCAATCCGTGTGCTTTTCGCAATTGGTTTCCATTGTCCGAACTCGTTGAACCGGAAACGAAGTGAAATTCGATATCTGGAAAATCATTTGAAGCGTTCGCGTATTTCGTGTTCACAAACGCCAGTCCCTCGACGCCACCCAATATGGTCAACGGTCCTTGACCAAAAACCGCATATTGCAGAACGGTAGAAACGGAATGGAGTCGACTTTCGAGTATTGAAACCGGCTGATTCACTCTAAATGTTAGGCCTCCTAAGCCAATGTGATCTTGTAGATTTTCGCCGACTGCTAAATTCTTTATCAATGGAATTCCATGTTTGGCTAGCTCGGCTTTCGGACCAACTCCGGATAACATTAAAATCTGCGGTGAATTAATAGAACCAGCTGATAGAATCACTTCTTTTGTTGCTCGAATGTAGTGAACTTTTCGGTCTCTGACGAACTCAACGCCAAAAGCACGTTTTGTGTTTGGATCGATCATAAGTCGCGTCACTTGCGAGTACATGGCAATATGCAAATTGGCTCTGAGTCTAGCCGGCCGAAGAAAAGCTTTCGAAGTGCTGCAACGACTTCCACGTCTTACCGTTCCTTGTGCTATCATAAAACCTGTCCCCTTTTCACCATTCAAATCCTGATTTTCATATCCCATTTCAACTCCTGCCTCTACGAATGCCGCTGCCAATGGGGTGTGAAATGGAGCCTCACCAACAGTCAAATATCCTCCAGTACCGTGATAGGCAGATTCAGCTAGGTAAGGGTTTGTATTGTCTTCTGACTTTTTGAAGTAATAAAGTGCGTCTCTGTAGCCCCATCCGAGATTACCTAAGGACTCCCATAAATCATAGTCCCGTTTGTTGCCTCGAAGGTATAACATATAGTTGAGAACAGATGAGCCGCCCAATACCTTCCCTCTAGGCCAGTTACATCTACCGCCATTCATTGCTGAAAGGAAGAATGTAAAAAATCAATTTACTTGGGGAATGTATGGAACATTTTCACCCAAACAAGCTGTTCCTTGGGGTTCGGTTTTGTATTTCCAATCCAATTTACTCAGTTGCAGATATCCAGCCATTAAGGGAACGTCTGAAATTTCAGTTTCATCACCACCCGCCTCCAGCAACAAAACATTCCAATTTTCTACTTCGGTTAAACGATTCGCGAGGACAGCACCTAGTTTCGATAATAAGAGACTTAGTTTCCCACTAAATAAGTCAAAAAAAAGCTCACCTGCTGACCCCGCTCCTATTATTATAAAATCATATTTGTCGTATAAGTTCTCTGATGGCATGTCAATGGGTCGAGACTCTGGTGACATAAGCTCTTCATATTGAAAATACGCTACAGCTGCAACCAACATTGGTATAAACCATCCAACACTATTCGCAGCAGAGACGGCTGCACCACCGATGGCATTAACCGTTCCAACGATAGCCGACATCGCTACGAAAGCTTCAACTTTTATTATATACGAAAACAATTGAACGTTTCGTACAATCAGCAAAGACGCATTTTATTGTCGTATTTTCGAGCTTTCTTTCGTATTCAACGTTTTCGTGCAGTGGTTGGAATATCTGGAAACAATACCTGTTTGTTAGCAAGTCATTTAATTATTAAAATTAACAAGAACTCAATGGTGATTTTGTCATTCGACATATGCTCCGTTCAAACCACAAGTTTATAGCTGGTTGTGAGGTAAAGGAAAGTTCGTTTTCTTGAGGAATAATTACCCGGATAACACATACCACATTATTCTATGTGATGTTGTACGTTAAATGTGTATCGAAAAGCACATAGACCGTTACATCGTTTCTTGTACATTTATTGTACAGGGCAAAAAGTGTACACGAAATGGACAGGGTCTGAGGGTCTTCAGAACCCCCTCCCCCTGGCGAAACTGAAATGTTGCGAATTTTGCGAACAAATATAATTCTTGACGTCATGATCGGTTTCAATACTTGAAATTTTCGCCTGCGGCGCAATCATTCTTTTCTTTTCCAATCTCATTTCAATGTTTCCATTTTGTTTTTGAAATAGATTTTCGGTTCTACATTGGAAGAAAAAACTTTTGTGAGCTAAACGAACCAAGAAGAAGATAATTTCACGTGAAAATGAAAACGCCATGAATAATACTAAATTTTTCAAAACTTTATGAAAAAATTTTTTCGCTCGCGATTTCTGACGTCGGTTCTGTTTCAAAGACGAAGCAGAGTCGTGTGTGCGTCCTAAAAAGCTGGGAAATAAACAAAAGTTCTGTGTGTTAGGCACGGCAAATAATTTAGGGGGGGGGGCGCCGGTCAGACACAAAACACCTTCAATCGGCGACCCTGTTTAACGAAAACCCTATACCAAAAATACGACCGTATTAATGTGAAATGCGCGAAATAAAGAGAATTTTCTCAAAATTTCATATAATTTTATCAATTCGGTGGGGGGGCTCAAGCCCCCCTGGCAGTCGACCCTGGCTACGGGCCTGACATTTAGTGCACACTTTTTGCACTTCACCCTATTAAGTGTACATTTCTCGAGAGATTATCCACTGGTCAAAAATGTGTACAAAAAATTCCAATTCCATAATAAAATTCCAAAAATTCCATAGAAATTCCAAAAATTCCATAGAAATTCCAAAAACTCCATCGAAATTCCAAAATTTCCGAAGTTCAGAAGTTACGAAAATTCCAGAAATTTCACATAAATTCCAAAAATTCAAGAAATTCCACAGAAATTCCAAAAATTTCACAGAAATTCCAAAAATTTCACAGAAATTCCAAAAATTCCATCGATATTCCAAAAATCTCATTGCAATTATGAAGGTCAGATATTCCGGAAATTCCAAAAACTCCACTAAAATTCCAGAAATTCCATTTTAATTCCATTTTGATTTTAATTCCATAAATTCTATCAGCCTGTACCAAAAAAAAATTGAGTGGGTAACCCTCGACATTTCTTGTACATTAAATGTACAATACTCACAAAAGAAAAGATGTGCGACTGTATAGGTGTTCAATTATCAGCGGGCGGTGGCAACACGGAACGGAAAATTTTAACGAGGCATAGTTGGGAAAAGCATGGTCAAGGCTAACAATGAAAAATTTTCCCTTCATAGTTAGGGTAAATATAACATTAGTTGGTGTAAATATAACATTAGTTGGTGTAAATATAACATTTTTGCAACAACCATGGTACATGATTGCTGCAAACTATGAAGGAGAAATTTTTGGGCCCGATATAGTTGCGCTAAACATGAGATTCATCATCATTTATTTATAATTTTGTGCAAAGGCAATTTTCATTGTGCGCAAATTAGTCACATGAAAGGCAACAAAGAACTAACATTATCATTTCTGTAATAAAACAAGAAAGAAACATAAAACAGCAGAAACGAAGGAAAGAAGTTCATTAGCATCTAAGCTCTCCAAACAATAAAACGACTAAAAGTCACTATTCAATTCATGCACGAAATAGAGTGCGTGCGAAAAATCCCAGCCGTCCCAGCATACCTGACGCCAACAGGAAGCGAGTACCAGTCTCTAAAACCCTCAGCAAATATAGATCGCCTACATCGCCTTCCATCGAAGCGCAAGAGTCTAAGTCTAGTTATCACGTCAACGCTAACAAGCTGATAGAGATAAGAGGGTTCTCCAGAATGCATAAGGCTGTAGATAAAAGCCATCGCACGAAACTTGTGATGCTCTTCCCACGAACAGCCGAGAAGCTTATTGACGGCCGCCGATATGCCCCTCCTTCGCAAGCCATAAACGTACCTCACAATGGATTTGAAAGCCCTATCAAGAAGCCATCTAGACGTTGCGTCAATGTCATAATAAAATATTTCACAATAATTATCGAAATGTGGCATCAGCAGAGCTTTCGCCAGCATCAGCCTTGTCCTGAAAGGCGTCATCCCCGATAGAGACCACAGACCTCTAAGGCTAGCATAAATCTTTTGGATGATTATGTTCACATGATCACGCCACGAAAACTCAGAATTCATAACTAGTCCTAGATTTATGACTTTGGTAGAGAATGGGATAGTGACACTGCCAAGGGAAAGTGAAGGAAACGTCGCACCCCCTTCAAGGCCAAACGCAATTGCTTGAGTCTTACCTGCATTAAGCGTAAGCTTATTCAAAGACGACCATTCAGCAACCCTCCTCAAGTCATCATTGATTCTGGCGAAACAGTCGTCCAAATCAGCAGCCTCAAAAAACTTATAGAGCTGCGCATTATCAGCATAAAGATGAGGGATCATAAAACGAACAGAGTCGGGCAGGTCATTTATATATGAAGAAAACAAAAGGGAGAGAGAGTATGGAACCCTGTGGGACTCCCATCGAAATTGGGAGAAAGTCAGATAAAGCTCTACTAATACAAACAGCTTGCCAGACAGATAATTTTTAACCAAAGAAATGGCGGTCGAGTCAAAAAAAATTGATTTGGAAGCTTGGGACAAAGAGCATCGTAACGGACTGAGTTGAAAGCTTTAGAAAAATCTAAAAGCAGAAGCACCCGCACCAGCTTCTTATGCACCGTATGTCATGTGTGATTTTCAAGAGCGCCGTGGTGGCACTATGACGCGCCCGATAAGCGGATTGGTACACTTCACTAAGCCTCGAGAGTACACGAAGCCCTCGATCTGCTTCGAAAGCAGAATCTCATAAATCTTAGAGAACACAGGTAGGATGCTCACAGGCCTGTAGCCATCGAGACCGAACTTCTTTCCCTTTTTATGGGCAGGAAAAACCTTAGACTTCTTCCAGATAGATGGGCAGCTGTCGCGTAATTCAAAATGTGAATCATGAACGGTAGGATGAAGGGAATAGAGAGCTTAATAAATTTGATGGGAACCCCATCAAGGCCGACAGCGTTAGACTTGACATGCTTTATCGACTCAAGAACTTCAACGGCATATTTCTCTGAGTGAAGTGTACAAATGCAGTCGTAATTATTAGTCAGTGGAAGGGGAAGGGGGGGGGGGCAGATAGCCGTGAAACGCATAAAACCCCTTGAAAAAATCCATACAAAGTCTCTTCTCACTTTCATCGCAAGGTTTTGAAAGGTGGCACGGCAGAAATTAGCACATGCCATGAAATTTTTGACATAAGCCGACACCGCACTGGTTGCTACTTTTTTCGTTTAAATCAGTAGTTCCAAAGTAGACGAAAAATCTTAATTGCCATACAAATTAATGGTGTTGTTCAGAGCAATCACCCTACTAAAGATTTGAAAGAAATTGGTACGATGGAACGCTGCTTTTTTGGCGTACAAATCAAACGTTACCAAACCACACGGAACCTGATTCAGAATTCTGATGACTGTTCATCTGCCTACCGTAACTTTTTTCTGCTTACTTACAAAAGTGAAAGAATAATATTTTCGATATATCTCTTCTACACCACATGAGCTGAGTAATATTCAAATGAGTCTGCTTAACGCACAGGTTTTTTTTCACGTCTTTTTTTCGATTTAAATTCGCTTAATGTAACGGTATTTGAAATTGTTTTCATTAAAATAAATTATTTATTCTTTCATTTCCAATGCAAGTCAGATGAAATTACAAACTATAAAATAATCGACATGATTGCAAATTGGAAATGGGATTGAAGTTATTTTTGTTCAATGAAAATATGCGTAACATCATAACTTCTGCACTTATCGAATGCGAACATTTGAGGGACGTTTACAAAGTCACGTTCAGGTTGTTCAGGTTGTGTGTGAAAATAATATGTTGTGTCATTAGCTCCATTGATTCGTTGGAATTATGTAAAACAAATGTGCCCACCAGACATGAAAATAGTTCGATTCTGTAAAACAAACCTAACACAACTTGTTGTTATGTGTCCCTGATTTTTTAAAATTGAAATTCTAAAAAAGCTGTTTCATGGCAAGTGCCTTGTGGAAAATAGAATTTTTCTCGGATTTACGTCACTCTGTATGTGAAGTTGTTGATTTGAGGCACGTTCGCTTACGTAACTGTTTTGCGCTTGTGTATCTGCGAATTTTAATCGCGAGCCCGAACTTATAATAAGGTTCTAAGAACCATATTTTGACACCCGTACAAAGATACGAAGTTCTTCGAAAACGGGGCTTATGCCCGGGAGTAGGGTGCAAGGGTGTGACAGTTTTTTGCTCTGATCTTTGCAAGTAATATTCGACGTGAAGTAAGCCGCAGTTGCTACTGAAGCTAACTTCATTGCAAAAAAAATCAGCTGATTTCATTCATAAATTTATCAAAATCAGCTGACTTCATTGCAAAGTTCAAAAAACAGTTGATTTCGGTTGCAATTGAAGCTAACTTCACGTTGAGTATTACTTGCAAAGATCAAAACAAAAGACTGTCACGCCCCTGGGGGGAGAATCGATCATGGCCCTTAGATGACCAATCAGCAATAAAAAAAATGTCCGTCCGTCACCGCAATAACTAGAGTAAAACTCAACCGATTTTCAAAAGCTTGAAAGGTAATTGAAACATCTCTATGGGATTGAATCTGGGCACTGCCGAGCAAGAGCCGTTTAAGTGGTTCTTCCGATTTTCATTTTTTTTATCGAAAGGTGTAAGAGTGTCTTCCGCTTTATGGATTAGATGTTGATTAGAAACCTTTGGACTCAGTCAGGACCCTAAAACTGAGGTTCTACTAGAGCACACCGTGTTTTTTTACATAAATTGGATAAATTTTAACTGATTTTGTTGATTCTTTTCCTATTTGAGAGGTAACCGAGTACTGAACTATTTCCCACAGCAAATTTGGGCCAGGTGTCTGTGCTTAGGGCTAAAGTGGGCCTCAGGTCGGTCCTAAGGTCGCGGGGTCACACTTTTAAGAGTTAAGACAATATTTACTTAAATACGTTCGAGTCTGTTCGTAACATCAACTCTGGGGACGTGGTGGCTCAGTGGTGACGCGCTTGCTTTCCACCAGGTACACCCGGGTTCGATACCCGATAACGAATGTGGTTTTTCCTTCAAAAATTTAGTTCGTGAATGTTCAAAAGTTCACCTAAGCTTCAATGCTTCGTTTAAATGGGGTAGTTACAGGATTCGATTGCCTGTAACGAAAACACAATGCATTCAGTGACGTTACTCACACTAACAATGCACAATGAATGGTTATCAAGAATGGCTCCGATGTACCATAGATCAGGCCCGGACTGGCCATATGGGCTAACCGGGCATCGCCCGGTGCGCCCCAGCTAGAGATTGCATTTACGGGTTTCCGTAAAAATGCCGAAAATGGCATCTGCAGGACACAGCATGTAAATTACTGCACCATTTTAATGCGACCATCTTCAGTTTAGTATTATATATCAGAAGAGTCATCGTCGTGAAGTATCCTGTCACGCTGATCCCGATGGTGGTTTAAGCCGACCGCCGGTTGATTTTAATCGACCCCCCGGTTGATTTTAATCGACCGCCGATTGGTTTTAATCGACCGCCGCTTGGTTTGATCGACCGCCAGTTGGATAGGGCAGTCATTGAAAGAACTGCAGCATCATTTGATTGAATAGTTCACTTGTTGTATCGTTTACTTACTGCCATAATAAAGCTTTTGTTACATAGAGAAACGCTCTTGTCTTTATATAGTTATTTTTATTTACTTGCCTGCTTGGACGTTGTTTGTTTCTGGGTACATGAGACGACGACGAATACTGTAATTCTTCGAGTCTCAACAAACAGTTCTCAAGCAGACAAGCACCACGTAACTCTACATGCCAATGCAATCTGAGCACAATTATCACAATTATCACAAAAACTACAAAACGATAACGACACCCTTGCATGTGAAAAAATTCTTAGATCGGTGCCCCTCAGTCGGTTCGCCCGGTGCGCCCTTCCGTCGCCAGTCCGGGCCTGCCATAGATGACACCGCATTCATCAAAAATAGACGCAAAAGATGACGCCCAGATCACACAATGGGTTAGTGAGGTCCCCAGCAAACAAAAATGTCATCACCCTGTCAGGTCGCCGGAACTGTTGGCTAGCCAAACTCCCCGGCAATAGCATCATAAAAACAAATTGACTGTGAATGACAAGTGTGACAAATAGAAATAGTATCAAGTCTAGTGTACAATTGAGAGAATCATAACCGAACCTGTCGTAATGATATCTCGGTCACTCACAATTGTAGCAGAATAGAATGTAATATATAATTGTAAAATAAGATGTAAGAAAAACCATGCGCTAAATAAATAAATAAATAATCAACTCTGTTTGCCACATCTATTGCGATACGTACGGTACCTTTGCATATGTTTTCTACATAAATCGGGTGAATCCTATCCGATTTTTAAAATTTTGGGCAAAATCTGTTAAAAACTTTCGAAGCTACGGTCGAGAAATTGATTAAAGACACGGTTGTTACGGTCATTGAAACTTTTCGACATACTCTGAGGAAAATATCTACGAGTGACGTAGGAATTGTGTTTATAATATACGCCGCCTACGTATTTTATCCACCGTGCATGTATTACAAACGCCGTGCGCGTATTATGTGAGCTCAAAACAAACAAATACATTCAGCGCGTATATAATACGTCGGCGGCGTATATTGTAAACACAATTCCTAGGTCGCTTATAGATATTTTCCTCAGTGTATATCTCTGCGAAATTAGCACGGAAATCGCTCTTCGGGGTTTTGAATATAAGATATGGACTTCCAGAAATCACGAAAAAAGTTAGTGAAATTTGGTTTGTTTACATATTTGTATTTGTTTTAAACGTACAAAGCGTACAAAGGTGCGAGAGTTGTGGTGTATGAAACATTTTTTGGGGAAAACCTTATCTATAGGTCTCTCATACAAAAAAAAAACAGTGTGAGACGAATGGTTTAAACGGAAAACGTGGTTCCTAGGTCATCCACTTTTTTATTTTCAACTTTTGAGTGGAATTGCCCATATGTTTATACATTTCCCCGTTTCTTCGCACGGGTTTTTCAATCAAAAAAAACCTTACGGCCAGATAGAAGGAACATGAAGTTTATATAGGAGAGAATCGATCCAATTTGTTCGCATTTTTGAGAGAATCCTCTCTCATAGAAACCAACTGTCTTTCACATTCTCTTTCTATCTATCCGCTGGCGTACCAACTTATCATTTCTCTGGTTTTTGTATTTTGGCGATGTGACTCGCAATCGCGCAAATTAAAACGATGGGCTGAAGGCTACACCGACAGCAACTCGCACCGATTGGTACTTAAGAGTACTTCACCTCGCAAAAACTGAGCTGGTGGCGATGGTTTGTCAAACGAGTATCTTATGATAACAGCGAATTACATGAAATTAAGGCCCATCTGCTGTGCGAAGATGGTATTCAGGCAAACAATGGATAAAGCAGAATTAAGCAATACAGAGTGAGAATGTCGAAAGTTGCTCCGAAAAACATCGCACTCTGGATTTGTATGCGATGTTCTTTCAGAGCGACTTGTGCCCTTGGTTCTCAACCATATCTACTATTTGTCTGCATGGCCCAAATTACTACAGTATGTGGGACATAATTTAAAGAAATGATTTTTATCGTATCGTAAGATTCTGCTGTGCTAAAACATCGCAACTTAAACTTTTCACATTTTTCGGACCTGTTCTCAAGGGTATATGAAGGCAGACACTATTATTGGACGACGGTTAGTTCAAGAAAAATGTGTAACTATGAAATTTGAATTGTCAATCTCAGCTATTTCCATACTAGTTTTCAGTACTAAAATGTTTATTTCCCTGCAATGATTTTTCGCTCTATTGTGAAAATTATAAATGCCGAAACGAATTCTGGTATAATAATAGAGCGTGGTTTGCATCACTTTTCATCAGGCAATAGTAGCCGCCTGTTGGTGGCGTCATCTGCTTATTTTCATAGCTGAATACGGATCAATATAAAACTAAAGTACCCCTGTCGGTGGCTCCACCCATTTTTTACGTAGCTGAATAGGATTCGACACACAACTGAATCCTCACTCTATTGCTAAGATCGACAATTCAAATTACTAATGTGTTTTGATCCTAAGGAGCCGTTCAAGTAGGGCCCGCTAAAAAATGGATTTTAGACCTCCTCTCCCCTTGCACGTGAAAATATATGGAAGGAATGTTTGGAATGAACGTCTTTCTCAACCCCCCCCCCCCACAATAAAGCGTGCTCACTATTTGAATGACCTCTAACGACCTGCACCATTGTTTTATATTTCGAAAATGACACATCTGCTAATCGATTGGATAAAATAATTTTGTTAAAAATAAAAAAATTGTAGAACTGAAAAAATCATTCTTTTCGAAACCGTTATCATCAATAAAATCAGAAGAGGAAAATAAATCACAAGACGTACATCACTTTATTCGACTTTTAAAATGCTTTTGTTCATTAACCTATCGCGAGATTAAACAATAAATAAAAATAAAGTTTTACTTAACAGTTATGTAGTTACGTGAAGCAAATATTTTATAAGAACGAATTCAATCTGGTTTTCTTTTATTGGAGAGGCGAATGGAAGAAAGTTGCCGTCATTTATTCGTGAAATAATTGAAATATGTAATGAATGTTTATATTTCTAACCGCCGAAACAAGACTACGGTCACGTAGGTTCCCATCACGCAGACAATTTTTTGTGCACAAGAAAAAAGCTGGTTCTGTGATTCGACGTTTTTAATCTGCGGATCATTCCTTACGTTCAAGAAGTCGAATTTGTTCTTGTCACTTGTATTTGACCCTAGCTTTGAATTACAGCGAAAATAGCGCCAGTCCCATCACTCGGTCGATTGATTTTGAATTTACACACATGTGAGATGTTAACTACACAACTCGGGAAACAACGTTCCTATCGTGGTTATGACTAGTTACAGATCGACAAACCTGCACAATTGCTTGTGCGGTCCATCATCCTCCTACTCCGTAAATCAACATTTCACTCCAAGGCGAAATATTTGCAACAAATCAACAGACTGAATCATGTGAGAGTCGATAAAAGTAAAAGTAAATCAAATCATGAGCATTGATCTTGATCTTGAAAAAGAAAACTGAAAAACGATCGTTTTTTCGCAAGATTTCACTTGAAATCGCTGGCTTTACCTTAGTTATTGCTGGAGTCGTATGTCTAGAAAATACTCTCAATAATTTATGTATCACGTTTATTTCAAAAGCGATTCGAAATTAAATAACTGAGATCTAGGCACAGTAAACTAAATTCTCGTCTTCTCACTTAGCACTTTTTTTCAGTCAACAAATAAATCATATCAAAAGTAAGTTGAACTAACACACAAAAAAAATTTCACTTCAATGACGAAGTCACCGATCGCATTCTACCAATGTCTGAGGTCGTTTATAGCCACTGTTCAACTGAATGAAACCACAACAAGTTAAACAAAATTAGTCTTCACGGTCATATAATCTTCCCAAAGCGATGTGCACCACTTTACTTACCAAACTCGTTGTAACATACGTGCTATACCTTCGCCTCACATTGTGATTCAATTTCTCACATTATCGAAGAAAGCATTTCTCACATACGAAAGACAATGATAGATGTACCGTACGTTTACAAGTTTACATGCATGTCTCTTTTTTCCAAAGGCGAAGCTAGAGACGGATGGTAATTCCGTTGGAGGAAATATAACTGATCTTGTTTAACAGAATTTCATTATTTTGCAAGATCACGGACAGATTTTTTCATCTTCTTGTTACGACGCTGTTCCCCTCAATATTTTACTTGTTTTCTAGATGAGTTTTGTTGTATTGAAAAGATTCGTCTCTCGATAGTTTTTTGTTGTAGTCTAGTTGAATGTGTTAAGTTTATCGCACGTTAATATTTTATTGTTTGCAATGTGGGTTAGTCCTCACCGAGTATATGAGTCCCAGGTACTTTACAAGGATCAGTTCAGTGGCTCGGTGTTGAGAGTCCAAAGTGTTCTTTTATTTCGTGTTTTAGCTTCCGAATCTTGGGAAAAACGGTTCGGGTTCTAGTTATGGATTTGTAAATTTCAAAAAAAAGGTGCCTGTGCGGGGTTTTCAAAAATCAAAAAATAGGTTCGGGTTTGGAATGAAATTCAAGGTCCAGATTCGGGTTTGTAATGTAAACTCTTACCTAAAAATATTTAGTTACAAAAATTGCGGTCTCAATATTGTTGAAGTTTGACAAGAGGGGACTGAGTCCTATGACTGATCAGAACAAAAAACCTTTTTCTATTGATTTGGGTGACGCTTACAACTTCGGAACGCAAAATGAAAATGATATGAAAATTAGTATCGTTTGATGACATCACTTGACTGCCTGAATGTAGCATGTGAGGAGTACGGGATGAAGATAAGCGTCGGCAAAACAAAGGTTATGCATGTTGGCAAATTTAGGAAAGACGTAGTGTGCAGTTTAAATGGGGAGCAGTTGGAACAGGTTTAGGGGCCATGTTTTCAGAGGATGG
>CM055405.1:54441248-54494475 GCA_029228625.1 Pseudolycoriella hygida | reverse complement strand
CCACACCGGAAGGTATAAACGGTCTATAAAGTTTGATGATGATGATGATGATGATGACATCATGCCCGCAGCGGTAGCGGAGGGCGTGACGCAGTCCCCACGCTCCAAAAAAGAAGTCTACAAAATCAAAAAACGCCATACAAAAACCTTTGGGACAAGAAGCCATATATACGCTAACTTTTGAGTTTTTTCCCCTTACCCCGCTCCTCCTCCAAATTATTTAAAAAAAACTACGTCGCAGCAGCTTTCCCACGAGCCCAGACTCATCAAAATTGGTTGAAAATTGGCTGAGATATTGTGGTTTGAAAATGGCATTTTTCTATGGGCCGTAGATTTTCTATTCTCATCATTATGAAAACTTTTTTTTCTGATCTGTCGGTTTCTATGTTCTATCTATCTATCTGTCTATGTTCTATCTATAAATAATTTTCGATCTCGAGAACTAGGCAGCCTTCTTGCTGAAATTTTCAGTGAACGTCAGTGTCGTGGCCCCAAATGAAAAATTTCAGATGCCGCTTTTCCGGGAAAATTCTGGAAAAGCCCTGGCATGTGGAAAAGTGGTCAATTTTGAGGGATTTTTAGGCAATGCTCGGTGTTTTCGAATTTTAGCTCCGGAGTGACAATAGCTAGAGAGTTGGTTTCTTCGGAAAAGTTATAGAGTTTGGTCAGGAGAATTTTTTGGGATCTTAAGAAAATGGCTGCCAGCAGTCAAACCGGCGCCATCTTGAATTTTTCCGAGCAATAAATTAGGTTTTTTTTTTGTTTTCGAATTTTAGCTCCGGAATGACACTATTTAGAGAGATGATTTCTTCTAGAAAGCTTTAGAGTTTCATCAGGAGAATTTCTTGTTATCATTAGAAAATGGCTGTCAACTGTCAAAGTGACGCCATCTTGAATTTTATGCTAAATTCTGTATAAGAATTCCTAGACAGTTGGTTTCTTCAGTAAAGTTATTCATATATCAGTGAGAAATTATTTATGACACGAAGTGTTCCGAAGGTAGCCGAAGGTGACACGAAGTGTTCCGATGGTAGCCGAGGGTGACACGAAGTGTTTCGAAGGCAGTCGAAGGTGGCGCGAAGTGTTTCTAAGGCAGCCGAAGGTGACACGAAGTGTTCCCAAGGTAGCCGAAGGTGATGTGAAGTGTTCCGATGCTAGCCGAAGGTGTTGGAGAAAAAATTTTTTCTGAAAGAAAATTTTTTTCGAAGAAAAATTTTTTTGGAGAAAAGTTTTTTTGGAGATAAATTTTTTTCCGAGAAAAATTTTTTTTGGAGAAATTTTTTTCGAGAATTTTTTTAAAGAAATTTTTTTTTTTTTAAAAGAAAATTTTTTTGGAGTAATTTTTCAGAAAAAGAATTTTTTAGGAGAATTTTTTTAGGAGAAAAATGTTTTTCTGAAAAAACTTTTTTTTGAAGAAAAACTTTTTTGGAGAAATTTTTTTTCGGATAAAATTTTTTTAGAGAAGAATTTTTAAAATATTTCGGGCGAGAAAAATTGTTGGTTGAGAAAAAATTTTTTGAAGAAGATTCCATTCAAACAAACTTTTGCGTATTATCAGCGTCTCCTCAAGCGATATCATTAATTTTGGAAGCGGACTTATGGACTGCGTCACTCTTCACCTTTTAAGAAGTTATTGTTTGCTTTGTTATAAAATATATTAAAGTCATATTTCCATTTTCCATTTAGGTGGATGTTGTGGGTCGACGAAAAAACGAACAATCGTTGGAGGCTGGGCCTGGGCATGGTGGCTTGTCACGGATGTCCAACGCCTATCTTTAGAAGTGATGACATTGAATCCTATGTGCGAAGGGGTTGAGACAGCGCAAGGTGTACCGTTAACCGTAACTGGTGTTGCTCAGTGTAAAATCATGAAGGTATGCTTTCGGAAAAATGCCAAATATTGGATCTTTTCACTTTACTTACATTCAAATAATAATAAAAAAAAATTAATAATAATATTTGGCATGAAGTAATAAGTCTTTATTTTTATCGTTGAATAATTGAATATTTTCATTTTTAGGCATGGAATATTTTTCTTTCTTTTGATTATAGGTAGCTGTTGTATAAGTTGAATTTGATCAAAATTGAAATTACCAAATTAGTATTTTGAAATCTATTGAAACAAGTCTTTTACATTTTTCGAATAATTTTTCTAGTTGTTTTTAGTAATTTTAGTAAAACGCTAATCTTCCGCTTGCTCTGGATGGAAAATTCTACTAAACATCGTCAGTTTTGTCCCTGTAAAATTTTTTTAATGAAATCATTAGATTATAATAGTAAAATATTTCACTGTAACACGTTTACTACGTGAGGTATATTTCGTTATATTTGATTTCATGCATTTCATGTCCATCATTGCTTTTGCTTGCTTTTCTGATGAATGATATAATTTTGTAACGAGTATACGTGCGTTTTGGCATCTCTTCAATAAGAAAGTTGACCGAAAAAGAACCGACCCAACATCGGCGTTGCAACAATGTGTAGGAAGTGAACAAAGCTCTCTCTCTCTCTCTCTCTCTCTCTCCGTCTAGTTAATTTGTTATAGTTCACTCGTTCATCTGTTCTAGTTCATCCGCTAGTTCAGCATTATTTACGAGAACGAGAACTTAACTCTACTACTACTCTACTAATTGCTTTGAAAATATTTCATCCGAATTAGCCATACGTGATATCTGCCATGCTAATCATAAAAACCATGAGATGAAAGAGAGAAAAGATTTCGTATGAAAAAATCCATTTCTCTCTTTCATCGCAAGAGTTTTATGATTTGCACGGCAGATATCACGTATGGCTAATTCGCAGCAGATATGTGGAGGATTTGGTCGGACCAAAGTCTCACTCGACACATAGCGTTAAGTTCTCGTAAATAATAATGAACTAGCGGATGAACTGAAACAGGTGAACGAATGAGCTATAACAAATAAAGTAGAGAGATAGAGAGAGAGAGAGAGAGAGAGAGAGAGAGCTTAGTTTATTTCACATATATCACATTGTTGCAACGCCGATCTTTGGTCAAACTTCAGAAGCATGAGAAATAAACATTTCTACATGAAAAATGTCCAAAGTGTCCAAAGACCAATCGTTTTTAGCGAAAATCAGATTCCACCCCGACCCGCTCGATGTTAATTATCATCATCAATAATCGAAATAGAAAATCAATTCCTTGTACTTTTTGTGTCAACAGTTGCACTAAAATATAAAAATTCCCTACCTCAATAACTCGTAGTTTGATATACTGTTATGAGTGTCGTGTTAAACACATCTCTTTGTACTTTTGACTGAACCACTTAGGAAATCCAACTACTTCCACTATTTTTCCTGTGATTGGATTTGAGCCTTCCCCGCCTTCCCTTACTACTTTTTCGGTTATATCTTGAACGACTTGATCGATTTCGTAGTAAATTTACCTAAGGTGATGTTGCAGTAGCCAAGTCGAGGAAGGCAATCTGGTGCCAAAAAATGATATTAGGGAAATTTGAATCTAGTATCCGGTACTTTACGGCGCAATACTTTTCGATTTGGCACCAGACTGCCCTCTATGTGACCTTGAACAGTGAAAAAGAAGGCAGCCTTGTGCCAAAAATTGAAGAATATCACTATGACGGCATTGACGAGTGCTTTACAACGCATCAATTTTCATCTTGGCACCGCTGCCTTCTACATTTAAGCGAGCATAGCTGAAGACGGCAGCCTGGTGCCAAGATAAAAATTATTGCGTTGTGAATCATTTGTCAATGCCGTCATAATGATATGCTTCAATTTTTGACACTAGGCTGCTTACTCTGTGCCGTCGAACCATGACAAAGTACGCAGCCTGGTGTCAAATTGAAAATTATTTTTCCGAGGAGTACTTGCTATTGGCCTAAACATTGCCTTACATCATTTTTTGATCCCAGGCTTCCTAACCGAAAATGCAGTCTTCCACTTGTTGCAAATTTCTGAAGGCTGCGTACTTCAAGTAAGTTCATGCACCAGAGGAAGGATCATTCTAGTGCATGAACGAACTATAATTGCTGAATGTATGGGAGATTTTCAGTAAAACTATAACAAAATGCGCCATCAATATGTGGAACTTCACCTCATGAAACACTGAGACTTCCATTCGTTAAAGGAGAGAATTTCATTCTTCTTGCTCCTTTCTCACTTTTATAGATAAATTAATCTAAAAGGAAGTCAAACTTTTTATTTTTCTGTTGCTTCCTGTGTTCTAATAACGAATTTTCCCACCAGAAGCACGTTAATAGGTAGCGGCATGCGACCAATAAAAGCATCAGAAACAAGATAGGCCGCTAAGAGAAACGATTTCCAACTCCTCATTTCCACTTTTATTTCCAGTAGTTACTTACATTAAGTTCATTTTTCCAGAGATATACTTTTTTGTACACAAATTTTGCAGCATTTGTATCGTTGGTAATTGACGCGTTTAGTGCGACATTGTCTATTGCCGAAGTCAGCGAATTTCATGATGAGATGTATGAGGCTCAGAACAGTAAAATATGAAATGCTTGACAGCTTGTGCACTTCATCACGAAATTGCGTATGCTTTGAAGTGAGTCGACGTCGTCACACTAAACGTGCGGATTATTCGAAGTGTATGTTAAGGTTTGTCTTTATCCTTGTTAGAATTATAAAATCCATTGCTACCTCATTTCGACCACGTGAAACGTTTTTTTTTTTCAGAGACTTGATATGGTGGTTGGATTCCTCAGATAGACTATAAACAGAGGCGTGACAGTCTTTTGTTTCGATCTTTACAATCAATACTTAACGTAAAGTTAGCTGCAGTTCATTGAAAAGTTCAAAAATCAGTTGATTTATTCGCAATGAACTTAGATTTGGTCGCAACTGCAGGTAACGTCACGTTGAGTATTACTTAAAAAGATTGAAACAAAAGACTGTCACGTCCCTGACTATAAATTTGAACAAATGTCATCATCATTTGACATTTCGTCACCATTGTAAGACAGTTTTTTTCATCATAACAGTCTATGTGGGTAACCCAGCCGCCATATCATGTCTCTGGTTTCTTTTTTTTTAATTGGAAATTATATTACCCAACCCATCCTCCTTTCTTAATTTGCTTGAACGCTTATGCCATCATTGAAATTCATAGTAGATTTCATATTAATGCACTTGACATTTCTTATTTTGTTAAAATTTTGTGAAATTTATATTTTAGGCAGATCGAAAGGCTAACATATGAATTTCTCTACAGTACTTTATTTCAGTGTGAAATTATTTAAATTTATTTCTGTAATTCCACTTTGATGTTTTGTGACCCGACGACTGTCACAAAAATGGTTTTCGGTTATTTCGTGACGAGGCCGCACTAAAAGTGTGAATTACAGCCTTCGTGATGAAATTTTATGTACCAAGAGGCATGATAGAAATAGTACATTACATTGGACTCTGCTGCATAGCTCATTACTTTGGAGACAATTTTGTGATGAGAGCCAAACTCATCAGTATTTTTCAAGCTTTGAAAACTGTTGTTTTGACGAGTGTACTGTAGGGTGGTCCAAAATATTTGAAGGTATGGGGCCACCGCGATGAAATGATTCTAAATGAGTTCCTGACAAAAAGTTTCTATACAACCGACTTGATCAGAAGTACGCAAGATAGAAATGGTCAAAAATCGCGAAATTCACAAGAAATTCGTTAGCTCCACGCTTCATTCCTGAAACCAAAATTGTTGTGGAACTATTTTTAGTTGAAAACCAGAAACATAATGTTTTGAACGATGCCACACTTGGCATATATTTGATATAAAAATTGAATTTCTTTAGCTACACAACAATTTTGGCTCCAGATATGAAGCGTGAAGCTGGCGAATTTCTTCTGAATTTCGCGATTTTTTGATTATTTCTCTCCTAAATGACCTCTGATCAAGTCGGTTCCATAGAAACTTTTTGTCATCATTTAGAATCATTTTAGCGCGGTGGCCCCATACCATCAAATTTTTTGGACCACCCTAGTATAGAGTTTGCATATTAGAGCCGAAGGCGAGGTATCAAAATAACAGTTTCCAAAACTTGTTGCTCAAAAGAACTGAGTGAGTTTGCGAGTTTACAAAATTGTGTCCGAAGTAATGAATTATGTAGCATGGTCCAATGTTTTATTGCCCGCCCGTGCGAAAGTTAAATTTTACATACAAATTTAAATGATCACGTCATGGATAATTTTAGCAGGGGGCATATTGACAATTTTCGCATGGGGTAGGTAGTAAATTCATATTACTAGCTGCCCCCATCGAAAGTTGATTATTTCTGCTACGCAGATTACCCAATTAAACGACTATCAAAGATAGTATTTACGTTAAAATTTTGGCTCCAGCGGGCTAACCACACCTCCTGTGTAATAAAGTACACATAATTGCATTAAAGATCAAAAGAGCGTAGTGGAAATAATTCCAAATGAAAAATAACCAAACGAATTCATAATTCTTGTACTTCAAAGCGTTCAAAACACTACTTCACCTAGTCGTTCGATTCAGGTGGTATATAAGAAAGTGATCTGTTCATAGAAGTCATTATTCTGTGAACGAGTGTGCTGATGTACACATGATCTAGTAGACAAGGTGTACTGATGAGACGTGAACGAAGAAATCAGCACTTTACTCTGTTAAATCTTAAGAAGACGCTTTGTTTGTCATAAAGGAATTATGAAGGGTACTGTAATGTTGATACAAGGGTGGACTTTAAACCACAGTAAGTACCGCAGTTGTTGAAGACAAATTTTCTTCAAGTGCAATAGTACTAACAAACCTTTTGATCTTTACATTTTTAAGTAAAATTCAACTTTCGCAGAGGGTAAGGTAGTGAAACATTATACATTGGACCCTGGTACATAATTCATTATTTCGGAAACAATTCTGTGAACTCGCAAAATCACTCGTTTATTTTGAGCCACTCTCTATGGAAACTGTGATTCTGACTCGTGTAGCTGCATACCTCGCCTTCGGCTCTCTACACTCGTCAAAATAACAGTTTCCAAAGCTTCTTGCTCAAAAAAACGCTAGTGACTTTGGCTCTTACCACAAAATCGTGTCCTCATGAAATGAATTCTTTCGCAGGGTCCAATGTAATGTACTATTTTGTGCAACAATTTATCGAAATTCCACAGATGTCACATTGTTTGACAGTGGTACACTACTTATTTAAAAACGTTCAATGGTTTGCCCTTAAAATATTTTGATGTTTCCCTTATTTCGATTCTAGGTTGCACAAAACGTTGTTTGTACCGTAGAGGGAAAAGTTGATATTTTCCGCATCATCAAAAATTAGAACGTATGCAGATTAAATCTACTTTTCCACGTACCTACCTACTATTTTATTTTTTTTTCAGTTAAATGATCTCTATATTTAAATATTTTACTTTATTAATTTACTCATTTTTATAATTTTTTTCAGATTTATTTTTTATTATTTAAACGCACTTTCAATTTAAGTGTTTTTCAAAGGAAATCTAAAATATAAAATCAGAAAAATGCAAATCCTACTCCTTTTATCCTCCAAAAAAAACCACAGGTAGGCCACAGAAACCCAAAGCCAAAGTGTGCGTTTAAAAAAAAAATAAAAATCGTAGAAGAGTGAAAAATTATAACTGCTTGATGGTTCAGTTTTTGTTCAGATGAGTTCAGCGTGTGTGGAAAGAAAATCGTTTTGTGAACTTTTCCAAAAAAAAGCTTTATTTAGATTTGTCAACTTCACGGTTCTGGAGTGAACCCACCGGATGCTGTTTCTGATCCCTTGCGTTTTTCTTATTTTTATTTATAGATGATGAACGTGTATTATTTTCACCATCAGGCCGACGAGCTGCTCGGTACAGCTAGCGAACAATTCTTGGGCAAAACAGTTAAGGAAATCAAGCAGACGATCCTTCAAACTTTGGAGGGACATTTGAGAGCTATTTTAGGTGAGTTTAGATCTAAAATGGACTTTGGAGACATGTGTAATTATGAAGAGCTAACTAAGAGACTGACTGGATTTGTAGATAAAGGGTCATATGTTTACTAAACTAATCCATCAATCCATCTATTAAGAAGATTAAAGCACAACTCACAAAGATAAGCACACGAATATGACGACACTTCTTACGTCATTAAATGTTAAGTTAAGTTAGTTATCATTCTTCTGCAGTGACAAAATAGAATTATAAAAATTTTCATATCTTCTATCTGGTAATTGAGTTTAAATATTGTTTCTAAAAAACAAAACGATATACAACGAAATAATCGTTTGTATGAATGTACATCGTAACAGGTTACGAATGACTGCATGTGTATCGTGCATATCATTATGTAACTTTACAACAATTGAATTAACTTGCGACCATGAACTAAGCTCAACTTATCGGCAGATATTCGGTTTACCGGCCTTTGTTCTCTTTATTTATTTATTATTTTATTGTTCCCTTGACCCTTATTTATGCAAGCTACCACTTGTTAGTCCTAAATTGTGAACGATTTGAAACTTCAAATGTTTGCTGTAGTATTGTGAGCTCTCATGTAGCAAATGACTCGATTGATGGAAATGAAATTACTTTCGTCGATAAAAGATATCGTCTATGCGGACAATTCAAACGCATTTGAAAATTATGTACTTTGACGACACGAAACACTGAACCCATTTTCGTCGATTCTAATTACGTTAGCAAAAAAACCGTTCAGTGAAACGGACTCGAGAGGTACATCTCAGATGATCTAACTCTACAAAGTCCAAAATGTACATCTCACATCATCTGGTGTGTCTAGGGCTCAAAATATTTGCAATTTCTCATATCAACATAACATCCCAGAACAGATGCAACATCACATCTCGTCTGAGATGTATGCTCTCCCAAGGAATGCAACATCTGAGATTTACTTTTACGGTTTGCTAGGGTTGAATAATAATAGAGACCGTTAGTTGAAATTGAACAGGTATTTAAAATAATTTTTTTTAAATATTTTGTGTTGGTGGCGTCACTATTGCCAACGGAGACAATTTTTTTGGTCACACTATCATCCACAACGTAGCAAGGAACAACTTTTTCCTTCGTGTCAATACGCTTTCTGCAGTACTTTTCGAAAAAATTAAATTTTCACAAAAAAAAAAAAACGCTGGTGGCGCTACCATAACAAACGGTGGCAATTTTTTGGTTACCCTGTTATACACTAGATAACAAGAAACAACTTTGTCCTTCACGCCAATATGTTTTCGACGTTAGTCTTCGAAAGAAGAAAAACGCTGGTTGGAGTGGTAAACGAGTACACTACTTTGCACTTGGTTCCGACTCGACACCAGGATGCACACTTATGAAGTATAAGTTGCTTTAAGAAGGCAATCTGGTGCCGAAAATCTGGTAATGTCATTGTAACGGTAGTAACGAATACTATACGTCATATTGATTTCAACTTGACACCAGGCTGTGTACTTGTAAATATAGAGGGTAGCAGCAGCCTGGTGATGAGTTGGAATTAGTTTTACGTTACTGGCCAGTGGTAGGCCTACCACTCAAACTTAAGCCACTAACATCAAAAATTTAGAGATACCTACCTCGGAAATGACGGTATAAAGTCAAAAAACGTTACCGCGGTGGTCAATTTTTACATTAAATTTTGAATTTGAAAATTGATAAAAAATGTTCAAGTCTTTTATGGGATGGTTTTTTGTCTAATTTGAAGTGTCAAGAATACTGGCAAATTCCTGACAGAAAAAAAAAATGGAAAACTCAGACTTTCGTCAAAGAGCTTGGAAAGGTCTTCTAACGATTCGATAACCTCAATTTATATTTCACACTCAAATTTCATACAAAAACAAATAATTCGGAAAACTCAAATATAATTTAAAATCACTGGTCCTTAAATACTAAATGCGCATCCCCTTACATCTACCCTAACCTGTATGTTGGGTGAATAAAACTGAAGTTCCTTAAGACACAGAATAATTCCAATTCCAACGTGGCTAATTGTTTTCGCAAATTTCTCATGGTATGAATGAATCTTTTGATAGGAGCTTCTTGTTTCCACAGCCAATTTTATGTATGAACCTAAAAGCTGTGATCGAAGACCACTTTAATGATGAAGAGAAGAGAACTGATCATTGAAATCTTACCCCGATCCATCGGGCTTAATCAAAATCACAACTAATAATTATGGCTCACGTTACCGTACTTCACTTTAACACGAACCTTCATACACTAACGAAATGGTAAAGATTCAAAACAACTTATCTGTTTGAAGTCCAAAATGAGAATCAAAAAACAGGTTAATACTTCACAAAAGCAGACAAGACTTTAAGTGAAGTATTAACCTGACAACTTCAATGACACCTCACTATGTCTTTCGCGCACCATCTGTTTGTCAACGGTTTCACCATGTGTCTCCAAAAACTATGTCAACGGTCAATTCAAAAGCCTTCTTAACCTAATGTTATGGATTCACAATGTTCAATTAGCCCTAACCAAACCGCAAGTTACAGTCTGCACGAAACCTCAATTTTTTCGGTTTTCTCGAACATTTTTCAAAATTTTTATTTGGGACTTTTTATGGTAGATGGATACTACCAAAAACAATAACTACATCTCTGACCATGAATTATGCGAGGTTGACTACACTGAATGCCTTTGCCAGTAAGCCATAAGGTTGGACCACATGCTTAACGTGAATTCCGAACTTCGCCTATACTGTAGCTACACGTATGAGAAGCATTCTGTATGAACATGTGCAGCCGAATTCACCTAAAATACAATCTCACGTGATCCAAATCATGCAAACTATTTCAAAAGCAGATACTCAAACCTTGCTGGTCTCAATTTTGTACCAGCTGTTTTGACCAGATGCTCCACACATATCTTGGGGGGTGTAGCTTACACTTTTGTTAATTGTAAAGCAATGTGAAAGTGTAAATTAACACTCTTAAGGTATGTGTATGTGTGCACCAGCTCCTGATAATATAGTAATTGTGATGAATTCGCGAAATAATTTTCATTTTTAAAATTTAAATTTATACCCACACGACAACTTGAATACCAATTATTGATCATCAAGCTCTGAACTAGGTCCAAAATCATTCTTGAGACTCATAAAAAGGTACTGAAGAGCACAATTGATGAGGAGGTGATAATAATCCGTCCTGAAATAGTAAAAAATTGTCGAAACACGCCAAGGAGCGCTTAGGGCTTAGGGGTACCCGAAAAATCAATTTTAGTTCAGAGTTTTCGAAATGTATGCTGCCAAGGTTAACTGTTTGTGTGTCATTTCGAAGCACTATCTATGCCTAAACTTTCGTAGAAGAACATTTTTCAAGATATGCCATAACTTTCTCGGCATTGGTCGAAGAGCCAGAACAGTATCAAAGCTCTTTGATGGGCTCTATTGGATTCGAAACAGTACTGTTACTTCCGTAAACCAAAATTAACGTTTTTCTTCGATGATTTCGATGATTTTGAGCAGTTTTGATCGTACTTGCTATAACATAACTCTTAATATTTCATGTATTTCATGTTTCAGAAAACATGCATTTTTCCCGATTTTGGCCATTTTTTCACTTTGTGTGCGCCCACCAAATCGCTTTGGATCTCGGCCGGCCCATAGAAACTTTTTCTCGGGGGACAATTTGGCATCGTTTTCCGGGCTAAGTCCCAAGCATTTTCATAACCTTATTTTTTGAACACCCCTAGTGCAGCCGTTTAGAAAAAAAATGGAAACGGTCAGACGGACGGACATTTTTTTTGATGATTCGTGATCTCTAGACGATAATAAATGTATCTTCCCCACCTCCCACCTCGATCTACCCCATGATACAATAAAATTGTTTGTAGTAAACGTATAGGACCTTTGTACTTCGTACCGGTCAAAAAATTTTCGCTCGCGTATAAACAGATATCCAGTTCAGTGGCGCTACATACAAGTTTGGCAAAAACGCAGGATACCATCACCCTCGTACATGTTACGGATCTTTACCTATTTCGCATATTCGTTTCAATGGAAAGGTCCCTTTCACGGATTTTCATTGAAATTTGTATACAAAAAATTCTGAGGAAATTCTTTTTGTGTTCGCCCCGCCCCCCCCCCCTCCCACGGGGTTGAATAATATTGACGCCTGAAAGGTGAAATGTAGCTTCTTCACCTCAACCCCTGTATTTTGACCTTAAAATGGTTTATTCTACTAGCTATATATGGTTGCAGATCTGGAAAAAGCTTTCGTTTTTATTTCGTTCTATTTAAGTAAAATGTTAGTCACATGGTCATGGCCTAAGGATGTCTATTTTCTTCGCTTTTCCATGGAACTTTTCTATTATTTAAAGTTAACATTCTTTGCCTTATTGACAAAGCGAATTCAAATATTGTTATCTTGGTTACAACCGTTATCACTTAAGTCCACCACTCCACCGCAAAAGAATAATTAAAATCAATTTTACAACAACATTCAATGTAAAGTAAACGACAATTTAACCGTATGAAATTCTGAATTATGAAGCAAATGCGAATCAGTCTACGTTAATTTCTCTGTTGAACTGGTCGTTTAAATTTGATTGCAAAGATTTTTTTTCTCCATTGAATCAACAACTTTGAATCAGCAAGTTTGCATAAAACTTAAGATAAACAAAATGTACATAGCGTTGTCACCATAAAGATATTTTCGTTAATTCAAATAATTGACGACGATTTGCTTAGTAGCCTCGACAATAATTTTAATTAAAATTTGACTTTGAATTGCATTTGTTACGGAGGTTATTTTGTCGTTAGCAGTGAACTGAATAATAGTGTAATTGTATTTACTATGGACTAACTGAATATAATAAAAAGTTACAATGAAGATGATTTGGATCGGTACATTTCAGACGTGCCTTACCATCGGACTCACCTACGTTGTCGTTAAAAGGTATTTTTTTTAGATTTTATCAGTTTGGGACGATCACTTTCGTGGTCTGGAACACAGATCTTGTGACCCTTTGTTCCTTTTCCCGCTCATCATTTAAAAAATCATGAAAACCTTTGCGTGCCAACCAGGAACCTGTCTAATATGATAGGTCCTAGTTAGAAGGGTGCACGACGTAGTCGGCTAGTGTCCTGTGTCTTAGCTGATAGAATTTAGGGCATTCACTTAACATATGACGTGAAAGCCCGTTTCCACTTCCAAGCCTTAGGAACAGTCTGGGTCACTTGAAATTTTCATCTTCGTCAGGTGCTTGTTGAGTCCGCAATGTCCGATCGTCGCACTAACCACCCTTCTTATGCAATCCCGGTGAATTTGGGAGTGGGGAAGAAATGCTTGGTATGCATTCCTCCTTCGTACGTTGTCTAGCTTTTTCTATGCTCCGCCCTCACCCAGTCCTTTTGCACAAAGCGAATTCGGGTTGGGGATGTGAGGTCCTGGTCCGTAAGTCGTTGCCGTTAAGCCGGCTTTTGCCAGCTCATCAGCCTTCTCTCTACCGTCCACTCCAAAGTGCCCACCCAGTAGGGTCGAATTTGAACTTTTATTTTTTTCGAAACGCCTGACCCTACAAATGCCGTGTAATGGTCCCAGAAATGTTTTGTAGAAGAACTTTTTTTTTAAAATGCGATCTTCCTCTGCCTCTCCTTGAAAAACTCATTTTAGGCGTTGTTTCATGAATTATGACATAAGCATCAATGTCTTCTTGAACGTATGCAGCTTGAAGGGAAACCTTTTAGTGCTAATTATTAGTATTCCGATAGTACTTCAAAATGCTGGTATTGCGGAGGTCATCAATATGTTAATGTGGTATTGGAGGTTCAACCTCCCTTACCGACTTTCAGTTTTCATATTGAAATTTCAAATTTGACTCCACCAAAACAACATAAACAATGATTTAAAAATGTTTCAAAGAACGTAGGTAGATAGAGAATTTCATAATGAATTCTGGAAAGCAAACCGTTTTGAAATTGGTTGACATGTGACTGACTCAGACCTATTTCAGTGTGACCATTAGGCGAGGCATTAGGGGGTCTTACAGAAACGAAGCTAGGAAACTTTTCCTTTTGTGA
The DNA here is from genome assembly GCA_029228625.1 of Pseudolycoriella hygida. Lineage (NCBI taxonomy): Eukaryota > Metazoa > Arthropoda > Insecta > Diptera > Sciaridae > Pseudolycoriella > Pseudolycoriella hygida. Next base: position 54,480,485 of record CM055405.1, on the reverse strand, counting down.
AATGTCACCTAAAGCAGCTGGTTAACCAAGCTGAGGAGCTTTTCCTTTTACAAATTAGACAGGATGGAGATAGATGTTTGGTGTCAAAGGAAAAGTTATTGGGTTGAGTGTATAGTGTGTCAGGGTGACCAACAAAATGGCCGACGGTGGTATGGGCTGAATTTAGGGGGAAAAGAAATTTTTTTTCGACGTAAATTTTTTTCGCCGGAAAACTTTTTTCGACGAAATTTTTTTTTTCGTCGGATTTTTTTTCGCCGAAAACTTTTTTTTCGCCGAAATTTTTTTCGCTGGCAAATTTTTTTTTCGCTGCAATGAAATTTTTTTCGCCGGAAATTTTTTTTCGCCAGAAATTTTCGCCGAAATTTTTTTTCTCTTTTCTTCCAAAACTACTGATATAACAACAAAAACCCCTTTTAAAAGGACCCTACCAACGTAATATTTTTTTTGCGTTTCCAGATTTCGCACGCTAAAAATTCGGCTACCCGTACTCCACACATCACGCAAAACTTTATTTTTTTTTCGTGTCAAATCTAAAAGAACAGAAAACATTGAGGGGTCCGGCATTTGTGACGCATTTCTTCAATCAAAAATGAAAATATTTCAAAAGAATTTTTTGAGTTCCGAAGTTGTAAGCGTCACCCAAATTGATATCAGTTGTTTTGAAAGAAGAGACTAGCACTTGCGTCACGTTTCCCTTTTAAAAAGGGTTTTTGTTGTGATAGTATAATCCACTGGGCGATAATATTGTATCAGTAGACGATAGACGTCTCATGGACGATATTATTGTATCAGTGGACAATATTACCGTCTCATTTACGATATTATTGTATCTATGGACGATAATCCACTGCCCCCGCCAATAGTATCGTGTATCTACATTCTTCGATGAAAAATTAAATTCGTCAGTTAAGAGATTATTCCGCCCCTTGACCCTCTTGACGAAGGCTGGCGCGACTTAATATTTTTCTGTTAGGTTCATGGGCTTCGGCGCGGCGCGGCGCTGCGTATCCAACGTAAATATTTTTTATTGAGAGGGGGCTTGTAAAATGCATCTAGCCTTCGGCAGTACAATTTTTGGTTCTCAACACTTTATATCAATATCAATAAATACTCACCACTTGGAAAATCTATATTCACCACAGAAAAAATAATACTCACCTTTGTTGAGATCTGAACAGTTTTCTTGAGATCCTGTTGAGCTAGCTTTAGCCACATTTTTTCTAACTAGTGCTCATACATTGTGACTTCGTCAAGGCTTTAGTAAGGAAAAAATGTTTTTTGTATGCGAAAAGAATTATTGGGCTCATTATTCCAAAAATCGCATACAGCACGCACTGAAAATCTTACACTCACTAAAAAATAATTTTATCCTGCGTTAGGTCGAGTGCCATCTGTTGTTAAACAGTTATCCTTTTGACACTTAAGTGATTTTCACGAACTTTTTTCGCATGTATCTAGAGATGTATCTTCCTTTTTGATCAGTTTTTGGTCTACTGAAAAATAAGGATTTAGTTGGACCCAATTCTGATGTGCACACTTAACCAAAAAAAAAAATCTTCACAGGAACTCTTACTGTCGAAGAGGTGTACAAAGATCGCGACCAATTTGCAGCTTTAGTACGAGAAGTCGCCGCTCCTGATGTTGGCCGTATGGGCATCGAAATATTATCATTTACCATCAAGGATGTGTATGACGATGTACAATACTTGGCATCTTTGGGTAAATCGCAAACGGCAAGTGTTAAACGTGACGCCGATACTGGCGTTGCCGAAGCGAATCGTGACGCCGGTATTCGTGAAGCTGAATGCGAAAAGAGTGCCATGGATGTCAAGTATTCCACGGATACGAAAATCGAAGACAACGCTCGAATGTTTAAATTACAGAAAGCACATTTTGATCAAGAGATAAATACAGCGGTTTGTAGCATTCAATTTGGTCGAATCAATGGGATAAATTTTTCATTTTTTTTTAATATTCTTGTAGAAAGCTGAATCCCAACTCGCTTATGAATTACAAGCGGCGAAAATTCGTCAAAAAATTCGAAACGAAGAAATTCAAATCGACATTGTTGAACGTCGAAAACAAATCGAAATCGAATCACAAGAAGTCGAACGAAAAGAACGTGAACTTAAGGCGACCGTCCGGCTACCGGCTGATGCTGAAAATTATCGCGTTCAGTTAATTGCTGAAGGTAAACGCACTCAAACGGTGGAAGTGGCCAAGGCTGAAGCCGAACGCATTAAAAAAATTGGTGCGGCCGAAGCATCGGCTATTGAAGTGGTTGGTAAAGCCGAAGCAGAAAAAATGCGAATGAAAGCAGCCGTTTACAAACAGTACGGCGATGCTGCTATCATGAATATTGTTTTGGACTCACTACCGAAGGTAATTTAATAAAAAAAACACCGATGACAGGATGAAAATTAAAAATTTTGAATTTCAGATTGCGGCCGAAATAGCTGCGCCACTCGCCAAGACTGACGAGATCGTTTTGATTGGCGGAAGTGACAATTGCACTGGAGATGTGACACGCCTTGTAGGTCAACTACCACCAGCAATATCTGCTTTGACCGGTGTTGATCTTTCAAAAGTTTTATCGAAAATACCTGGTGCCACCGTCGGTGCTAAAGCGTAATCACAGCGTTCACTTTTACGGTATTTTCTTTTTCATTGACTTGATGAATTAAAAATTAATTGCTTTACTCCTGATATTATGGCTTAACAATCTTAAAAATAATTATAAAAGAAATGGGCAAGAAATAACAAAATATATTTTTTATAACGGAAATATATTTGATATGCGACAATTGAACTCATCACCATTTTCAACCTTGAAAATGTTCTTTTTCGTTTCTTTCTTATTTTATAAAAAATCATTTGATCCATCCAAGTTTGTAGTTAATTTTGTTTTTAAAAAAATGTAACATCCAAAATTAGTCAAAAATTTTGTACATAAAACTAAAATTATTGAAGAAAAAAATCATTTTAAATAATAAATTGTGACCTAAAACCATACAATTTTACGATTTTGTGTCGAGTTGTCAAGAATTTGATTCATTATTAATTTTGAAGTTTGAAGCCACTGCCTGTTGTGGGTTCTTTCTCTTCTTCCACATTCTGTAGTTTCACTAACGCTTTTTTTGCAATTCACCTAGAGATGAGCATGTTGCCCGAAACTTCGAAAAACCCGACCCGAACCCGAACCCGAATCGATTTTTTCGGGTTCAGGGGTTTCGGGTTTCGAAAAATTTTGTCGGGTCGGGTTCGGTCCGGGTCGGGTTTTGAAACAGTTCGTGTTTCGGGTTTCGAAAATTTTATCGGGTCGGGTTCGGTCCGAGCCGGATTTGGAAACAGTTCGGGTTTCGGGTTTCGAAAAATTTTATCGGGTCGGGTTCGGTCCGGGTCGGGTTTCGAAAAATGGTCGACCCGCTCATCTCTAATATTCAGCATTTTTTTCTAAATCTTAGACGTCGTTTCAAAACTTTCACGAAAAAAGTGTCTGATATATCAAGGCCATCACGTGTTTATCATATAGTTACTACAAGCGACTCCATTCAAATTCGCGGTCTTATTGCAAAGTTCGTCATATAGTTACTACTAACGCCCTCAGCACTGAAAAGAATTTTGCGGTAGGGATGGAACTACACATCACGACCAATGACACTGTCGTTGCATGAAGTCTAACATTTGTTAGGTTAAGAGTCTAAGCCAATTGGTCACTCCATTGTCAGTGTGTACACAATTCAAGCTCTTTAGGGTTGTCCACAGCGTCAGAACGTTGTTTCTTCGAAATTGTTAATATTTCTCCCTCGCATCGGTTTTGCACATCGGACAATAGTCAAAAATAGTCAGCGACAAACGGTGTCGTCATCTCTTCATTTTCTATAGCTGACTACGGTTCAATACACTGACAGTAGTGCCATCAATTAATGTCATTGTTAGCTGTTGTTCAACAAGTAACTGATTCCATCGTTTATTCTGAAATATTACGCACTAAGTACGCAACCAAAACAACGAAAGTACGCAATACTAAGAAAATATATTTCAAAACACTTTGACACTTTGGCTTAAAACTTCAAAATTGACTACGCTAAGCTCGGCACATGGGCATATTATTCTCCAGTGCGCCTGTAAATACTCCAGACGATATTGTCTGCGAAATTAAATTGAAATTCTTGCATTAGTCAGCTTAGAAGATAACAAAAAGCGAAGCAAAAGTAAATTGTACTTACGCCGCAAAAATTAGTTTGGTGTGTCATCAGATCATACGTTTTTATTGTTACACGTGTAAATCTTTAGCGAATTTTAAGAATAAATTATGCAAGTGTTTCCTTGCAATACGCGTTGACAATTTGGCATGTTTTTCTTCACTTGTCGCTGAGGTTAAGAGCACAACTGATGAAAACGATGTTTTTCCAGCGTATCTTTTGTTAAAAAAAATTGTCGAATTCAAAGAAGTATCTCAATAGCTTTACAGATCCCTGGCCGTTTATGCGGTGCGTACCGCACATCTTCAAACCACATAATTCGAGCCTCGTGTAGTTCACATGTCAAAAAAAAAGTGGAACGTACGTACCGCATATAATCCACATAATCGATATACCGCATAAACAGCGAGATATCTGCATATAAATTCATTGTTTCTTCATCTAGTAGTTGAGATTGCTTCATTTTTTCAATAAACTTTTCGCCAGAAAATAGGTCTGCACTTTCAGTTAGGACACTTGGTGCCGAAAATTTGAAAATGCCAAAGTTAAAGAAGTAGCGAGTACATTACATTATATTAGTTTATAATTTGAAATTGACATCTGGCTGCGTACATGAGCCTTACCTTAGACTTTAGACCTTAGTACCTTAGATTGAAGAAGGCAGCCTGGTGCTAAGTATCTGTTTCTACAAGAGTATAGGTAGTAGTGAGATCTATACGTCACATATATTTCAACTCGGCACTAGGCAGCGTCCTTGAGTTATGACACTTTGAATGCAGGGGTCTGGTGCCGAATCGAAACTTATGTGACGTATATAACTCACTCTTGCCTCCACATTGACAAAAACAGATGTTCAGCACCAGGCTGCCTTTAGGTCTGAAGTACGCAACCTCGTGCCGAATTCGATGCCGTTACTAACTATTTACTTTGCTTCTTCTTTCAGTCAGGTGTAGTCAGTACTTCCGCACCGCCTTGGTCTGACAACGTTTTACCTTTCCTCGGTAAAACCTTGTCAGACCAAGGCACCCCGGTGCTGAAATTCTGACTAGGTCTAAATGGAAGAAGGAGTGATTTTAATAGTTAGTAACACCGGGCTGCGTACTCGTGACCAAAAGCTGGTAATAAAGTAGGCAGCCTGTGTTATCGTGTTAGACATCGTGTGGACATAACCTACTTCATTTGATATCGTCTGGAATTTTATTGATTGGTGAGTTAACATTCTTGATCCGTTTTTCGCAAACATTATTCACTTCAGGTTGTGCTCTTCAATGAGTTCATAGGCAGTAAAAGGACGAGGTTGGTTATGTCCACACGATATCTATCGGCGATTTTCACCTTACCCTCATTCCCATCTACAGATGGAAAATTTCCAAAAAAATATATTTTCCACATGTTTGTTCATTGGAAATTTGTTGCTGTACTGTGAAAGTATGCAATGGAAACAGGTGAGGATGGGCAGTCCTATACTGTCCTGTGACCACCGTTGCATACTGAGGTCGAAACAGCGTCTTAGCTTCTTTGATTTAATCACTTAACGTGAAAGAATTTTTTTGTGTGTAAGGGAAGAGCTAATGCTCTGTTAAGACTTAGAATTTTCAACTATTTCTGCAGAAGTTGGAAATTGGCTTTCCGAACATATGTAATCCGTACCCTTGAGCTCCTCGGCTCAGGTTAAAGGAATATGGATCAAATGAAGAAGGAAATGTCATAACTCAAGGACGCAGCCTGGTGCCGAGCTCAACCTTATGTGACGTATAGATCTCACTACCTCGTACTTTTTGGTAAAAAGAGATGATCAGCACCAGACTGCCTTCTTTATTCCCAAATACAGGGCTCATGTACGCAGCCAGGTGTCAAATTATTAACTAATATAATCTAGTGTACTCGCTACCTCCTTCATTTTGACACTTTCAAATTTTCGGCACCAAGTCTCCTGGATGAAAGTGCAGAGAAAAGTTTGTTAAACAAATGGAAGCTATTGAGACACTTTTTTGAAATCGACAATTTTTTTTAACAAAAGTTACATTGGAAAAACGTCGTTTTTATCGGTTGTGGCCTTAAGTAATAAAAGGAAAAGATAATCGAAAAAACGAGAATAGAATTTTTTTTACTGCTGTAAGAAAAGGGGAGACCTCTAATAAAAATGTATAGCGCCTTTTTAGAAGCATTGAGTTGCCCATTCATAGTCAGGAACGCGTAGCCACTGCAACACTTAAGAGCACGTTGCAAAAATGTGAACTGTCACATTTGCGATGGTTTTTTAGAACAGAATTCTGCGTAAATAACAAATTATTCCAAATAATAACTCATGTGCTGCTTAAGTATGAAGGTACAAATTTTCTCTAAAATAACATCGCAAACGAACTTGGAATGCGATCATTTTTCAGAACAACTTTCGACCTTCATACTCAAACTTTTTGAACTCTGATTCATCTATTTTTCGCCTAAGAGTCATCCTCTCACAGTTCATGAGCTATAATTTTGAATAATTGGTTATTTACGCAGGATTCTGTTCTAAAAAAAAACATCGCAAATTTGACAGTTCACATTTTTGCAACGCGCTCCTAACAGTTTTCGTTACAATATTTTTCCTTTAAATTGCGCCTTAAAAATTACACAAAAACAACTAGTAAAGCAAAAAGATTTCTATATTTACTCTATTTACCTAATGTTTCAACAAAAGTTTTCTCGAAAATAAATTATTTTTTATAAAACGTCGACTTTCGATCGAAAAAAAATGACGTAAAATTAGCCAACATTTTTACTATCGTAACACCTTTAGGGGTATGGGTTTTTAGTATCACAAAGCATCACGTCTCTGCATTTGGAATATACAAATGAAAAACAGAGAGTCGTGAGATGGCGTGTTAAATGCATCCAAAGTCTCGAAATTGTAATAGTGCGCAAAGGCAAGAATAAATGTTCGTGTTATCGCATTGAAAAGCTTTTAATGAATGAGTTTTATTTACATCCAACCGCCAGATATTTTAAGCTAATAACATAGACTACGCCGTCAAAACGCAAGGAGTTATAGAAGTTTATTCATACTCAAAATCCATACCTATACAATGCACGCCTATACTTAACAAATGAAGTTAGTTTTTACGTTATTTTTATTTTTACAAAAAAAAGAAAACAAAAAACTGTGTTCAAAAACAACCCAAAATGTAACATGTAAGTAAGTTTTTGTAAGATAAAATTCAATGTATAAAAAAACATTACTTAGGAGAACACTACCAAATTTTACATTTCATTTATTTAAACAACAAGCAAATTCTAACAAACTCTTTACCAAAATCATCACGCACTATAAAAATAAAACAAATGGAAATGCCTACAACAATGCTGGCAGTCCCTTCAATCTAAAAAATATTTTCCCCTTTCTTTTCCTTGTTCCCAACGTCATAACTAGATGTATGCGCCGATTAATTTGTTCCAATCAACGCGCAGAAATGCTCCTGTCAACCCTTTACGAATTTCAATCAGAAAATCCTCAAAAAATTAGAATTTCCCAATCCTTTTATAAAACTGAAAAAAAGCTCAAAAAAAGTTTATAAAAGCTCCATGAGGGTAATAGTAGTGCGAAAAGTTGTGAATTAAAGCTTAATATATTCAAAGTTTAAAAAAAACACTTTCAAAGAACAAATCTAACCCAGAAAACTTCACAACCAAACTAAGAAAATACTCAAAACTAGCTATGAAAACTTGTGCGAGATTTGGGATTTGAAACATTTGGCTTGACACCATTTTTCCATCAAATCGTGAGTTACACTGCACTTCAACTCTTCCACAAATCTTTCCTGACGTTTACTAAGTCCACAACACCTTCACCGTGACTCGGATTTTATTTTCACTACGAATGTCAGATTTTTGTATAATGTCATGTATAATTTACACATCAGACACAACATTGAAAAAATGGCTTTCTGTGTTCTCGATCAAATATAGAATGTACCAATAGAATACCAAATGTATAAAAGCCTCACACCCACAAACTTTTCGAACCAAAAACAAAACTTAGTACTTGTAGGTGGACGAGATTTTTCATGAGACATTAGCCATAAGTCTCCATGGTAGGCTCGAAGTTCTAGATTTTTTTACTGTAAATTTGTTTAAAATATTAAAGAAATAAGATTAAGAATTTAAAATATAAAAATTTATAAAGAAATTCAACCGTTTCATGTATAAATTTCCGAAAACCAAAAAAAGAAACACAAATTGAAAACTTTTGTGTATCTTTCAATCCGAAGCATAAGGCTTTCAGGAACCGATTTATTGCATTTAATTAAAAAAAAATAACAAAACTAAACAAAAAGTAAATTGAAAACTTTAAAATGTTAAATTTAAATGGATGAAATTCAATGATTGATTGAGTGAATAAATTTATATTGTCTGTAAATCATTTGTTTAAATTCCTTCGTCCCGTCCGTCCGTTGTTTCGAAGTACTCTGAGAAAGATGAAGGACACGAGTTCACCTTTAATATACCTTTGTAGTATAAAGAGATGTGTGCGTAAACGAGGGCTCTGTACACATTGAGTTATATATTTAGTTTATATATGCGCGAGACTATTTGGTGGAGACTTGACGTTTGATTTAAATAACCTTTATCGTCAATTATTTATTGTTCACTACTTGACACCAACACAGTCTCCCAGATAACACAAATCACACTTTTTAATGTGGTTGCCCACTGAATGTACATTAAATGTGAGAAATTCAATGTTGTTGAGAATATGTACATAAAATGTACAAAAAATGTGCCTGTACATATTTCGATGTACATAAAAAGCACATTTTTTGTGCTATTAAAACTCGAAATTATTGCACTAGATCACAAGTACATTTTTCGCAAATTTTTTGTGCGTGATAAAGTGTACACTATTCCTATCACATTAAGGTACCAAAAATGTGCTTGTGGTAGTAAATTTTTCGATGTAAATAAAAAACACATTTTTTGTGCCATTAAAGTTCGAAATTATTGCACTAGATCACAAGTACATTTTTCGCACATTTTATGTGCTCGATAAGGTGTACTCTATTCCTATCACATTTAGTGTACCAAAAATGTGCTTGTGATGTAGTACATTTTTCGATGTAAATAAAAGGCACATTTTTTGTGCCATTAAGGCTCGAAATTATTGCACTAGATTACAAGTACATTTTTATGTGCTTCGAAAAATGATCATCTTATTTTTTCAAAAATGTATATTTTTAGTCCGTGAATGGATATCACTGCTGCTTTTGGTTGGTTAACATGAAAAAAGTATCGAATTTTAAAAGAAAAAAAAAAAGAAAAATGTGTTCATAGAAAAAAGCTAACGGGGAATAGATTTTTTGAGGAATGTGTTGTGCGAGAGTTGTACCGGTGATTCCCTGGTGAATCATCATCTGTGTATTCCGGTGAATCGTCGGTGATTACCCGGCGAATCATAGGTGATTTCCAGGTGAATCATCTGTTATTCCCCGGTGAATCATCTATAATTCCCCGGTGAATCATCGGTGACTCACCAATGAATCACCGAGGGTTTAGGTCCATAGTTAACTTATTTATCGCTACTATATCGCTACTTTTATGTATCCATGACAGTGGTTTATTAAGTAGCAATAGCTACTTTATGTTTACACCCTTCCTGTCCGTCCGCACGTTCACCGGGGACTCACAGTGGAATCAACGAGGACTCACAATGGAATCACCGATGATTCACCGGGGAATCACCAGTAATTCATCGGGGAATCAGCGATGATTGACCGATGATTCAGCGTGGAATCACCGATGATTCACCGGGGAATCACTAATTTTATACTAGCCCTGAAGATAGTCAGTAAAAGATCGAAAGCTAGGGAATGAAATTAACTAGACTGAACTTTTGGTCTTATATATTTTTATATCGATCACCAAGCCACACAACATCAACTTGAGTTAAATTTAAATCGACTGGCAGCACAAAATCAATAATGAATCACTAATGATTCACCGAGGAACCACCAATTATTCACCGGGGAATCAATAATTATTCACCGGGGAATAACCAATGATTTTTCTTTCTTTTCTTTTTCTTTTTCTGATTCGAAGAAATTGTTTCAGAAATGATTAGGTTGTCCCAGCTTCTTTGGCATGTTTTATTGAATATTCCAATTGACTTTTTTTGTCTTCCATGTTGCAGGTGTTGGTAGCTTTCCTTTATAATTCTTAGATGCAATTTTTGTACGTATTTTTATGAAGGGAGGGAGTGTCAACAACTCATAATTTTAAGAGCACGTATTTTGTGAATGGCCCCTTAGCTAGGCCCAGTTCTAAACTTAGTGAACTTCGTACCTATGAACCATCCTCTTTAGAACATAATCGGTAAAAACTTTAAATTAGTTTTTACTTTTTGACGGACAAGAATTCATGTCTCTTATCAAAAAACAATTTTCAATGGGTAAAGGTTTCTAACAGCATTCATTCGTGCGTCATCGCTTCAACACATTTTACACATGTGGCAAAGTATCAATTTGTCTTAGCTTTTATATTTGCTTAACAATTATTAGATTAATATGATTCCTTTACTTCCATAATTGCTGCTTCTGGAAATAATTGACTTCTTGGATTTTTTTTTATTTCGGAGTTCGATGGTATTTACCAACCGCTGACTTTAATTTACTTTAAATAAAAGAACAAATAAAAGTCACTAAAAAATTCAGATATTCGTTTTATTAACTTCAATAATAGAACCTGTAATTATGTTTTTGGTAGAAATAAAACCAATTGACGAACGTTTGATCAGATGTGTCTACAATACGAGTATCTTATTTGGAATTAAACAAACAAAAAAAAAAACATTTTGAAGCTCTTATCTTTCGAAAGAAGTTTTATTTTATTAAACTTTATATTCGGATAAATCGTAGATGCGCAGAAAGTGCACGCTGAATCCACGTTTGGTGCGACGTTGGCTTATGTCAAGGCATATGCATAAGCTGACAACCACACCATCAGATCATTTATCTTCACTTCACAAACTATGAATTTCGTCAAGTTTTGTATACTTTGAGATAAGCCATCGCCGCGCCAGACTAAAAGTGTGGATTACACCGCTGAATTACCAAATGTACTACTTTTGTATTGCGAAGAATGATAATACAACGAGCGATATCGGTCTTAAGATGAATCTGAAGAAGACAAAGATAGAGGATGATGTGGAGATAAAAGTTGAGAACGACATCATCGAGAAAGTCGACAGCTACGTTTATTTGGGCCATAAATTGAAATTAGACCTAGACAATCAAACTACAGAGATAAGACGACGAATAGGACTTGGTTGGGCTGCATTTGGAAAACGTCGTTCAATATGTAAAAGTAGAATGAACAACAGTTTAAAAAGAAAGGTGTTTGATGCAGGTGTACTTCCTGTCATTACATATGGCGCAGAGACACTTACAATAACGATAGCATCAGCTAATAAGCTGAGAGTCGCGCAGAGGTCTACGGAAAGAGCATGTTGGGAATACGAAACCGAAAGACGAATAAATGGATAAGAAAGCAAACGACGATTGTTGATGTTATGCAACGAATAGCATAGTTGAAATGGAATTGGGCAGGACCGATGGGCAGACCACTTGAACGATGGACCAATGACATAAAACGATTAGCGGGATCGTCCTGGCAACAATTGGCATTGGATCGGGAAAAGTGGAAAAATCGAGGGGATGCCTACATCCACCAGTGGATGGCTGAAGAAGAAAAATATATTATTATCCTTTATTCCTTCATTCAACTACTCCTCCACTTTTTTTGCAAGATAAGTTTGTCAGAAGCATAAAGAGTATCGCGAACCGTTACATCCCATTGTATTATACTTTCGACTGTACCAACGTGAACATCTGAATGTTCGCTATCTGATTTTGACAAGTTAGGAAATGTTTAGGATTCCGGCTTTCAGCTGATACATGCACTGAAAATTCTTGGATTTCCACGTTAGTTGTATCCTGCATATCTATAATGGTATGTTGCATATCTATAGTGATATGCTGCATATGTTGCAAGTTGTATAATATACCAACATGCAGCATACGAAATGCAGCATACAACTAACGTGAAAATCCAAGAATTTTCAGTGTACTATGGGAAAATAGATTTGATTGATGACTTTCACTCTTATAGTAGAGTGCGTGTTGTCCAGAATAAGCCTTAAACAACATTCTGTTAACACGCCCATTGTGTTTCAGATTCGGTCGAACATGGTAACTGAGGCGTCGAACGCTTTTCTTGTATAGAATCTTATCAACATTGATCTCTAAGATACGCAAAATCTTATCCTATTAGTTCGATCTTTGAATCAAGAGCGCTCCGGATTAGGTCGCATTGACTTTAATTTTTTACTTTTTGTAATGTTCTGAGAGTTTGTGGAGATGACTTTGAGCATATGTTTTAGCTCTAAGTGGTTCTAGTCTGGTGTAGAATGTGTTCGTGAGAAGATCTCCCATCCCAATTAACCAAATTCTTATGCGGAAAGTCGTTCGGACATTGAACAAAAGAATCTTTTGAAAGCCTTCATTGTTCTTTGTCCGAACGAATTTCCGCGGAATAATTACGTTAATTGGGCATGAATATGACGAATAGAAAAGGTCTCAATATGAAGCCTTGTGGGACTCCATCATTTACCATGATAGGGTTCGATATGCTACTCGACAGTCGCACTCTAAATTCTCTGAAAGTTTACTTTTGGCTTGGGAATAAGTATCACGTATATCCCTTTCCACGACGTTGGGAAGTACGCTCTACTCAAGATGTATATCAATTCGGTCAAAAATTTGTGTGTTGAAGCGAAATGGTTAAACCTCAGAAGCTTTTTTATATTGAAATTGAAAACAAAGTTCTTATTCGATGAGACCGCTACCAAGTTAATCACATCATATTTGAAGGAGAGGAGTCAGGTGGTTGTTATTGACGACATTCTTGCAAGATTGCTTCGAACCTATTCAGGTTTACCTCAGGGCTCTGTACTTGGCCCTTTCTTGTTTTCGCTCTTCATTAATGACCTTCCCGGCTCATTGAAACATTGTGTCCGCCACTTGTTCTCTGATGATGTTCCATTTATATTGAATCACGATTTTTATCAGTTTAGTGATGGTGTTGCTCTTATCAATACGGATTTGGAGAGAGTAAGTGGTTGGGCCAGTTCATATTCATATGTTCATATTCATCCTGTTATCTGTTTCATGCGTATGTACTATGGAAGAATAAGAGGGCCTAGTCTCCTTTTCATACAAAAATCGAGGAATGAGAGGGCCATAGTTGGCTGTCCACTTTCATAAGAAAATCCGCTGTATACAAATTGTTACGTTAGGGGTTCCATTCCAGCGTGAGCTTGAAATTCAGCTGTAGTACTGCAGTGATCAGTGATCAGGACTCAACTCTAGAACTTCTCAACTAACCACACCCATTCCCTTCACCGGTGTCAGATCTATGATGCTCGGGTTTGATTTACTCCTGTAGCAAGTATACTCATCTGGAGTTCCTTTTCGAAATTTCGCTGTACAAAATTCTTAGCGAAAAATATGGAAAGAATTCTGATTTTTCAACACTTCAAGATGAAAGCATCGTATGACGTTAATTTTTGTTAACACGCTTTCCACACACATTAGTATTCATCCAGACACTTTGTTGAAACATGAAACAACTGCTAAAACACGTCTGCCAAATTTGAATTTAAAATTTGAATTTGGCATTGAAGACCACAAAAATTGCACTCGCACCAATGACGCAATCAATAGTCGACGAGAGCCCTAGGCTCTATGCATATCTTACGCGATTGCAAATCACAGTTATATTTCTGCAAATTGCAACACGAAGTTGGTAAAAACGGCCTTATGCCCTCGTTATAACTTACCCGATTAGGCATCACATCGCAGAAATGTAAAAGCAAAACAGAGACGGCTATGCTAGGCATCTCTTTTTTCCACTTCGCAAAGTTTTAAAAACAGCCTTAGTGTGCGACTTCAGTTTCCGTCAAAGTACAGCGAATTTTATGATGAAATGGAAAACTCTTCGGTTTTACGTGTAATGCGCAATTATGAAAAACGCTTTACTTTGAGAGAAGCTAATGTCGCACTGAAGCGTACATTACTATAGGGTATAAGGTTTTTCTGTCATCATTTGGTGATAAACTCCACTTATGTCGTTATGGAATAAATGGAATAAATGATAATTTTTTCAAATTCATCAAAACCTCAAATAGACTTGATTTTGATGGCAACGCACACAACAAACCATACTAATGTGTCAAAAAGTGAATAAACCCACTTTTGAAAACTTAAAAGAATTTTTGTTGAAAAATGGAATAAATGGAATAAATAAATTTATTCCATTCATTCCAAAAAAAATAAAATTTAATCTCAAGATGCTTAAAATGCTTTATAATTTGTGCAAACCTATTTTTGAACTTATTTGTCTAACTTGTGATGCGTTTGGTTCAGATATTTCGCAAAAACGACAAAAAAATTTTTGGGAATAAATGGAATAAAAGAATAATTGGAATAAATGGAATAAATGAAGTGCGCCACCCCTCGAATTTTCAGCTTCCAAAAGTTTGTTCCTCAAACTATTTTTTAATCAAGTTTTTTTACCAAAATATTTAGTGGAGGAGGGAGACAAATTGTCAAAAGTTTTAAGATCCGCCAAAAGCACTTAAAATGTAGGCGTGACGCAAGTTTTGTACAACTTCTTACAAAGGTCTTGACATCAGAGCGGAGTGACGCATTCAGCTGTGATACGCATGAAAAAAAAATTCGAATCAAGGTTACGTCGTGTTTTTTGTAAGTAGACACACTACAAGACTTGTGTCACACTTTTACTTTAAGTGGTTTTGGCGGATTAGTATAGTCAGGCAACACAGCCGATGCTATTCGTAACCAAATTTTAAAAATGGAACTTAATTTGGCGCGCGCCCGGGTACCATTAGCATCTGCCAATTATCTATTGCACCAAAATTTTCTCATCTCGTCAGTTCTAAATATTTTTGGTTCCTTTATAGAATATTCAAAGCATTCAAATGATTTCAGGTCAATCAGGTCAGTTCAGGTTCGACCTGATATCATCAGGTCAGGTTCAGGTTGAGAAAATATCGACCTGAACCTGACCTGAAAATTTCAGGTCAATAGGTTTCAGGTCACAGGTCCGACCTGAACCGACCCATTCCGAACCTTACGTGGCGAGGTAACCCAAATGAAAGCTCTCACCTTCTTCTTAGTTGGAAGCATACCCTCCAGCTTTGGAGGTTTTGGAGCCGTCCGTGTATTATATAATTACTGCCTCATACAACCACAGAATAGACTTTGACGGCAGGCCGCAATTTCTACCGAAAGACTTTCTGCAGCCTTGCTGTGCAACGATAATTTTGACTTTGACCTTCCACATACGAGTTGGTGCCTGTGCACAATGTCAGCGGTCTTGAACGTGAGAACTCTTGCAGTGAGACGATGTCCACTTGATTCCCCCTGAATGATCTTAAAGTTTCGCAACGATTTTAAATATAAATTTCTTTGCCCCATGGAGAATCAAGGCCGATCAATAGCTTCTCATTCTAGAGATCTTTCACCTCGTTACTCAGTCGTGCCTTACTAGCAAAAATATCTAACTCGTTTCGACCTTTGGACTTTTATGTTGGCATTCTTTGTTTGTATTCGTAAAGTATTGAGATAAAAGTAAATTTTGTTTAAATGAACCAAATCACAATTGATCTTCTGACGAAAAAAATGGCTGAACTAAGTCTGGAGGTCTAAACATGTGAAGGAAGAAAATAATTGCTGAGCAGGCGCACTAACAACTAGTCTATCCATGAACGTATCTTACTAACTAAGAAACAGAAATTCAGAATTAAAAATGTTTTCATTCATACAAAAAAGAATATTTTCGTGGTTTGGTGGTATAGTTTTGTAATTATTTGTTAAATCATCAGAAAAAATCGCCAAAGTGTGAAAAAATGGCGAAAGCTGAAAGAAAAATAATTTTGGATTTTCTTCAGATTTTGGCGATTTTTTCTGATGATCTAACGAATAACTACAAAATTATAAATCACCAGAAAAACCGCCAAAGTGTGAAGAAACTTC
This sequence comes from Pseudolycoriella hygida, assembly GCA_029228625.1. NCBI lineage: Eukaryota > Metazoa > Arthropoda > Insecta > Diptera > Sciaridae > Pseudolycoriella > Pseudolycoriella hygida. Next base: position 54,464,191 of record CM055405.1, on the reverse strand, counting down.
AAAAGAATCGCGACAGTGTGAAGAAACGCAAAAAAGAGCCAAAAAAGAGAAGAAATGCCAAATTAATCTTTTTCAGCTCTTGGCGTCTTCACACTTTGGCGATTTTTTTTTTGGCGTTTCTTCACACATTGGCTATTTTTTTGGCGTTTCTTCACATTTTGGCGATTTTTTCTGGTGATTTACCATTTTGTAGTTATTTGTAAAATCATCAGAAAAAATCGCCTAAATGTGAAGAAACGCCAAGAAAAATCGCCAAAGTGTGAAGAAACGCCAAGAGCTGAAAAAAATTAATTTGGCGTTTCTTCTCTTTTCTGGCGCTTTTTTTGGCGTTTCTTCACACCTTGGCGATTTTTTTGGCGATTTGACTTTGGCGTTACTTCACGGGAATCCCATGGCCTACTACCAATAAATGTCCTATGTTACTCTGTTTTCTAAATTTACATTGGCCTTAGTCGAGAATGATAAAAAATCCTTTAGTTGAATTTTCCAAGATGTGCTCAATCAATGTATCCATAACAGAATATCCAACGTCCAATAAAACTTGTTCTTTTGACGTAACTGTATGACAGAAAAATTATTTAATCCGAAAAAAGGTTTCCATCCAACATATTTAAGCAGTTGGCTTTGTTTTTTTTGAATGTACGCAACAATTTTGTACGAATTTTATGATATTATTGATAAAATGAAGTCTATAAAAGGAAAGACAATCGTTACAAAAAATAGTACAAAGTTAACGAGCACAAATGAAGTGCTTACGAATTCTCATTTTGGTGATTTTTCTAAAAGTAATGAGAAATTTTCTTTTTATTTTTGATGAAAACTTAGTGAATATTTCTCTGTTTTATTAATTTTTTTAGTCACTTGATGCATTGTACATTAACAATAACAATTACGATAACAGTAATGCTCATTCATTAGCAAATGCTCTAAAGAGTCTTAGTGCAACTAGTTCAAACCTTCAACAATTTACGAACCTGATTTCTGGTAATCAACGACAAAGTGTTCAAGTTGGTGGTGTAGTAACCAGACGTTGCCCGAATATCTACACAAACGGACTAAATGAACCATTGCGTATTATTACCGAGAACTTGTTGCACTCGTTTACCGGATTTTTTAACACTTTGGAGACTCTAACTTCATGCAAGTCACCAGTTTTGTCAAACGTTTCTCGCCAGTTGCTGACAATAATCAAAACATTGGTCGATGTGTCTGGTCCAGCTGACAATATTCTTGTGAAAGTCACCAACGTCCTTCCAAACGTATTTTTAGTCATTGAAAATATTTTGCCAGGATTACAAATCGAACCGAATGTAAGTAATGCGTTTAAAGGTGTGCAAAAAGCGTTATTTGATTGCATCAATAATTTCAATGCCATTGGCTTCATAAATGACTATTCAATTAAAAGAATCGAACCATCGATTAAAGCATTAGAAAATGCAGTTGGAGTGTTACTCAACACCACATTCACTATCGTTGATAACACAGCAAATACTATTGGAAAAATTCCAGCAAATGTACAAGAACATACGGTGGCTCTGTCATTACTACTAGACGCTGTACTTTTATCTGTTGAAACCTGTCTCGTTTCTATAAATTCTAGAATTACGAACTCTGCTTCATTGAATACTTTATTGAATACGATAATTGGAACACTAAGATCTTTGACTAATGGCACAATGTCAATTCTAAATGCAACTATTACAGATATTTCGAAAGTCTTAAAAACATTACAATTTAGTTTGGGTAACGTTGCAACTCCTGTCAAAACATCAATCAATCAAATTTTGGGATTCCTTACCGAAGGACTATCAGGACTTTTTTCAAGAAACACTAACACACCAACAAATGTTTCGCCGAGCGAGACGAATCCTCTAATAAAATCATTCAATTTTGCTACTTCTGCAACATCATCACCTATCATTTCGACGATTGCACAACAACTGAGTGAAGTGGTGAGCAAAACGTCTAGATTAAGCGGATCAGATAGGGGAACTTTAATTAAACTAAAAGGGTCTCTGCCCGAAATTTGCAATCCTATTGCTACAGCCGTTCAAAATTTAGCTTCGTCTCTAGGAGGCGAAGTCATAAGCCTACTATCAGAAACTTTGAACGATCTTCAAAATAATATGATGGGTATACTTACCCTCGCTAGTAATATGTCAAGAGATACAAATCTCAATTATTTGGACGAATTACTTTGGCGACTCGCTAAGAAATTTCAATATCTAACATGTGCAGTTAATACTGTTACTGCAGTCACTTCACAATATTTAAAAAATGCACCATCAGATCTCATTGCGTCAACAGTCGCTTTGAAATACATATTGAGCCCAATAGTAAATTTAATTCAAACAGTACTTTCCGACGTGTCACCTTATGTTACATCAATAACTGGTAAAACAACCAAAAATCTTCAGAGCCTAACTGCTTTATTCTCGAACATTTATAAATACGACACGAAAGTTACTTTGGAGACATCTGAAATGATACCGGGCAGTTTGGAAAACGTCCTTCGATTTGTTGTTCCCATTTTTAATGAAGTACATAAATCGATAAACACCGTCGTTATTGACGAAACTCCTAACATACGTTTCAAAGAACTAACGTCAAAGTTAGAAAATATACAGCCGGAAATTCCATCAGGAATCAAAGCTCCCAATGTGACGACACATCCAAAAGAACCTACAAACGAAATATCAACTATCAAAACATCTGAAGGCACTAATGGCACTAAAGAATCACAGCCACTTAGAGAACTTTTTAAAGAAGTTCCGGCTTCCATCACAACTCACAGTGGACCTAATGATACGGCAAAACCTAATGCTGAAGTTTTATCGTCTGTCTCAGATCAGGAAAAACCACATGGTTCTAAAGTGCCGGAAAAACCTAGCGAACATCCTAAAGAAGTACCGTCGTCTATCACAACTCTCGCAGAGCCCCATCCACCTAATGGATCGGAGAAACCTACTAACGGAATTCCATCGTCTGCCTCAACTCACGGCAAAGAACCTACTCACGAAAATCTACCGTCTATTACAACTCACGTGGGACTTAATGCACCTAATGAAACGAAGCCACTTAAAGAACTTCTTAAAGAAGTTCCGTCTTCTATCACAACTCACAAAGGACCTAATCATACGGCAAAACCTAGCGTTGAAGTTTTATCGTCTGTCTCAGCTCAGGAAAAACCTCATGGTTCTAAAGTGCCGGAAAAACCCAACCAACCTACTAAGGAAATTCCGTCGTCTATCACAACTCTCGCAGAGCCTAATGGACCGGACAAACCTACTAACGGAATTCCATCGTCTATCCCAACTCACGGCAAGGAACCTACTAACGAAAATCTACCGTCTATTACAACTCACGTGGGACTTAATGCACCTAATGAAACGAAGCCACTTAAAGAACTTCTTAAAGAAGTTCCGTCTTCTATCACAACTCACAAAGGACCTAATCATACGGCAAAACCTAGCGTTGAAGTTTTATCGTCTGTCTCAGCTCAGGAAAAACCTCATGGTTCTAAAGTGCCGGAAAAACCCAACCAACCTACTAAGGAAATTCCGTCGTCTATCACAACTCTCGCAGAGCCTAATGGACCGGACAAACCTACTAACGGAATTCCATCGTCTATCCCAACTCACGGCAAGGAACCTACTAACGAAAATCTACCGTCTATTACAACTCACGTGGGACTTAATGCACCTAATGAAACGAAGCCACTTAAAGAACTTCTTAAAGAAGTTCCGTCTTCTATCACAACTCACAAAGGACCTAATCATACGGCAAAACCTAGCGTTGAAGTTTTATCGTCTGTCTCAGCTCAGGAAAAACCTCATGGTTCTAAAGTGCCGGAAAAACCCAACCAACCTACTAAGGAAATTCCGTCGTCTATCACAACTCTCGCAGAGCCTAATGGACCGGACAAACCTACTAACGGAATTCCATCGTCTATCCCAACTCACGGCAAGGAACCTACTAACGAAAATCTACCGTCTATTACAACTCACGTGGGACTTAATGCACCTAATGAATCGGAGCCACTTGAAGAACTTTTTAAAGAAGTTCCAACTTCTATCACAACTCACAAAGGACCTAATGATACGGCAAAACCTAATGCTGAAGTTGTATCGTCTGTCTCACCTCAGGAAAAACCTCATGGTTCTAAAGTGCCGGAAAAACCCAACCAACCTACTAAGGAAATTCCGTCGTCTATCACAACTCTCGCAGAGCCCCATGCACCTAGTGGACCGGAGAAACCTACTAAAGGAATTCCATCGTCTATCTCAAGTCACGGCAAAGAACCTACTAACGAAAATCTACCGTCTATTACAACTCACGTGGGACTTAATGCACCTAATGAATCGGAGCCACTTGAAGAACTTTTTAAAGAAGTTCCAACTTCTATCACAACTCACAAAGGACCTAATGATACGGCAAAACCAAATGCTGAAGTTGTATCGTCTGTCTCACCTCAGGAAAAACCTCATGGTTCTAAAGTGCCGGAAAAACCCAACCAACCTACTAAGGAAATTCCGTCGTCTATCACAACTCTCGCAGAGCCCCATGCACCTAGTGGACCGGAGAAACCTACTAAAGGAATTCCATCGTCTATCTCAAGTCACGGCAAAGAACCTACTAACGAAAATCTACCGTCTATTACAACTCACGTGGGACTTAATGCACCTAATGAATCGGAGCCACTTGAAGAACTTTTTAAAGAAGTTCCAACTTCTATCACAACTCACAAAGGACCTAATGATACGGCAAAACCTAATGCTGAAGTTGTATCGTCTGTCTCACCTCAGGAAAAACCTCATGGTTCTAAAGTGCCGGAAAAACCCAACCAACCTACTAAGGAAATTCCGTCGTCTATCACAACTCTCGCAGAGCCCCATGCACCTAGTGGACCGGACAAACCTACTAACGGAATTCCATCGTCTATCCCAACTCACGGCAAGGAACCTACTAACGAAAATCTACCGTCTATTACAACTCACGTGGGACTTAATGCACCTAATGAATCGGAGCCACTTGAAGATCTTTTTAAAGAAGTTCCAACTTCTATCACAACTCACAAAGGACCTAATCATACGGCAAAACCTAGCGTTGAAGTTTTATCGTCTGTCTCAGCTCAGGAAAAATCTCATGGTTCTAAAGTGCCGGAAAAACCTAGCGAACATCCTAAAGAAGTTCCGTCGTCTATCACAATTCAAGACGGACCCCATGGTAAGAAACCTGTAGAAAATATCAACGAAACTCCATCTGTCGTCAAAGGTCCTTCAGGGTCTAGCTTGTTTGAAGGTCTAACAAGTCCCCTCAATGGCTTACTCACTATAACTACTAAAACATTACCGAAAACTTTGCTGGAGATAACAAATCCCCTAATAAAACCATTAAGCAAAGTCGAGTTAATAAAATCTCAATTTTTCGGATCAGATAAGGAAGTTTTGAAAAAAATAAGAGAGTCTTTGCCCGAAATTTTTGAGATTACTACTTCAGTTCTTGAAACTCTGAAACCGTATCTGGGAAAAGACGTAATCGAACCTTTCCGTAAAACCATTGACAGCATACATAATGTTATGAAGGATATTACTGATGGTAGCTCAGGAAATCCCAATGATTTACTAAGGACACTCGATAAGTTTATTAAAGATTTTGTTAATGAAGTCAAGAAACATGTTACTACAGTTACTTCACAGTCACCAAACAAAGTACCGACACATGTTACTGCGTCGACGGTTTGTTTGGAGCGCATTCTTTCTACTCTTTTGAATTTCGTTCAATTGGTACTTTCAAAAGTGATCGGAATATTTGGCGGAACAAACACAGTTTTGAGTAATTTAACAAAGGCGGGTGTTTCTGAAATAACTAATAGGCTTACCGATGCTTTGCGTTCAATAACTAACGAGGAGTCAAACATTAGTTTGAAGCAATTGACCTCAAATTTGGGAATCATTAATAACAACAACGAGAAGCCACGATTTGATCAACCAAAGCAAAGTATCGTTGGAGAATTTCCATCGGTCACGGCACCTCACGACCGACCTTCTGTTAATCATTTTGTAGGAAAACCATATACTCATGGACCGAATGAGGAAGAAATTACAAAGAAAGTTCCGTCATCTATCACAACTACCAGTGTAACTAATGAAACTAATGCTCCGGAAAAACATAAAGAACCCAGAAAGGAAGTTCCATCGTCCATCACAACAGCTAGCAGTGGACCTCGTGAACCCAAGGGGTCGGAAAAAGCTAAAGAACCTACTGAGAAAGTTCAGCCGTCTATCACAACTCACGGAGGATCCCATACACCTAATGGACCTGCTGAAGAAGTTCAAACTTCTATCACAACTCACAGTGGACCTAATGATACGGCAAAACCTAATGCTGAAGTTTTATCGTCTGTCTCAGCTCAGGAAAAACCCCATAGTTCAAATGCACCGGACAAACCCAACGAACCTACTGACGAAGCTCTATCGTATATCACAACTCAGCAGGGACGTAATATACCTAATGGGTTGGAAAAGCCTGAAGAGAGTCCTAATTTAAGAGAGAAACCCAAAAAATCTAAAGAAATTTCATTTAACCAAGTTCCTGAAAATGATAAGTCTTACCAGAAATCAAATTTGGAACCGAAATCTGTTTCCGAGCCAAAAACTATCGAAACTAAGTCAACAACACCTTTAGAATACGACCGACCAAAATATTATCGAACAGAATATTATCGACCAAGATATTATCGACCAAAATATTATCGATCAGAATATGATCAGCCAGATTATCTTCAATCACAATATGACCGACCAATATACTACCAATCCAATTATGATTATTCAGGAAGCTATAATGGCCTATCGTGGAGGAAGATTGATAGGCATTTTAAAGCAATACTGAATTCAATCACTGAGATTGATGAAATAAGAGGGATTGCTGATTCTCTCTCAGTCCGCATTACTAAAGTGCAAAAATCGGTCCAAAAACTGCGCAGAAGCGATAGATGTAGTGTGAAGCGGAATCTTAAAACGCTATGCATTAGTATTCAAACCTATGTATCCAGCATAACTGCAATCCTTCAAGCAGCTAATCGTATTGCCTGCAAGCTTCACCCGAACGTTCTGCAGTCTCTTATTTCATACTCTTCTACGATTTTACCTGTTCTGCTCCTTGTCCGAAATTCGATACCTGAGTCGTTCACTACCGCCGGAAGATCAAAAACGGATGTTTTAACGACATTGAACGCAATCGATACCGCACTGAAAAAGTTTCCAAAAATCGAAGAGATTATTTCCACTACTTCAAGATCTAACGTCAATAAGAATTTTTGCAAAATTGCATCAATTTCATTAGAAATTAATAATTCACTTGTAAAAGAATTAAGCAAGATCTCTTCAGTTCTCCCTCAACCGAATGCAAATAAAATACAAAATAATCAAGCAGAAACTGATCAATCAGTAACTGATGAACCAGGAACTAATCAGCCAGGCACTAACCAACTAGGAACTAGTCAAGCAGGAACTAGTCAATCAGGAACTAGTCAACCAGGAACTGATCAACCAAGAAATCTTCAATCAAGTAATGATCGACCATGTTTTTACCGACCAGCATATGATTGGCAAAGTACTATTCAACCAGGAACTGATCAATCAGTAACTGATGAACCAGGAACTAATCAGCCAGGCACTAATCAGCCAGGCACTAATCAATTAGGAACTAGTCAACCAGGAACTAGTCAACCAGGAACTAGTCAACCAGGAACTAGTCAACCAGGAACTAGTCAACCAGGAACTAGTCAATCAGGAACTAGTCAACCAGGAACTGATCAACCAAGAAATCTTCAATCAAGTAATGATCGACCATGTTTTTACCGACCAGCATATGATTGGCAAAGTACTAATCAACCAGGAACTGATCAATCAGTAACTGATCAACCAAGAATTGATCAACCAATAAATATTCAATCAAGTAATAATAGACCATGTTTTTTCCCATCAATACATGATTTGCAAAAAAATGATCTACTAACAACTTATCAACCAAAAACTTATCAACCAAAAACTTATCAACCAAGAACTGATCAACCAAGAACTGATCAATCAAGAACTGATCAACCAAGAACTGATCAACTAAAAAGTATTCAATTAAAAAATTATCAATCAATAAATAATCGGCCATGTTTTTACCCAACAAGGCTTGAAATCGGCCAAATAGACCAACCAGGCGGTGAACAGGCAACAGCAAATTACAGCCCAAACTATGATATACCGAAAAGGAAACGAAACAAAAATTTAAGATTGAAATACAACTGGAAAAGCAGTGCAGATGATAAAGCCGGATCTATTGACTCCAAGGTTTTGTCATCGAAAAAAATCGAGAAATATTTCGAGGCAATTCTGAGTTCCATAATTGAAAACGATCAAGTAAAAGGGGTAGCTGATCCAGTTTCCGTATGTATAAAGAATGTGCAAAAAGCTGTTGAAAAGTTGCGAGAAAGCGATGCTTCCAATTACAAACAAAATTTGAAAACATTAGCCCTGAATGTTCAAACATATCTTTCAAGTGTTAACGCCATCCTTCTATCAGTTCACTATATCTCTCGAACGCTTGACCCCGAAATTACTCAGTCCATACTTTCATGCTCTACCGCAATCTCACCAGTTCTACTCCTTGTCCGCAATTCACTTTATTCCGTGGAGAAATTATCTACCTCTTCGGACGATGGTGTTCTATCGACAATCAAAAACATTGACATCGCATTGAAAAAGTTTGAAAAAGTCCAACAAATAATTTCCGTTACCTCAATGTACACCATTAATAGCAATTTTGCCGAAATTGCCTCGATTACAGTAAAAACAAACAATAAACTCATTAAAAAATTTGGTAGAATCAGTTCAGTTGTTACTCAAACGAATACAGGTGTAAAACGAGACGCTCAACCGACAAGGGGATACTAAATTTGGTTGATAAAAAGTCTTGGTGATGGGTATGGGTAATACAAAATTAAATAGGTGGTGGGGGGGGGGGGGAACAAATCTGAAAGGTACATACATAGCAAATTAAAGGTGAAGGATTGTATAGTATGGGTCGTTTACGCTCCAAGAATTATTATGATAACTTCCATAATATAATGATGTATTGATAAATCTATAATCGACGAAAAATTAAACTAAAATTTTGCTGAACTTCGAATTGTAGAACATTTAGTGAAATCTCTTGAAATAAGTGACTGTCTGACTGACTGAAGCAGAATTTTTAATTGTAATGTTTAATGAGACAAGAAGATTTTTTTCATGTAATAAGTAATTCAAGGTACCGTAAACATTTTTGTTGCAAATCACCGACAAAAAACTCACTTTTTCGAGCCGAGCCTATCGCATCAGGTCACTTTTCGCACTAGTGCAGTAAACGTTTTCGCACTAGAGCGTACAAGTCATTTTTACGCACTAGTGTGATAAAATTTTATCGCACTAGTACATACGTGAAAGCTGCTTTTACGCACTACTGTGAATTGAAATTTAGAAAATTTTTGCAAGGGGAAGCACGTAGCGAAAAGCTCGTTTTTTGTCGGTGAATTACGAAAAACGTTACGTATGCTGGTACTTTAACGCACACGATGTGTTGCTCAACTCGCCTTCAGCTCGTATCGCCAACTTCACATCTACTACGTTAAACTACATTCATACGTAACTTGTATCAAAACTACTATTTTATGCTTACTGGATTGTAATAAATTAATTTATGTTATTGAAACAATTTGGTCGTTTTTTTATCTGCATCAATAAACGGAAAAAGTCCTTCTTTATCGATGTGACATGACACGTGACGAATGACGATACGAACGATACGAACCAATTACTGGACTAGTTGCTCTAAGTTGCCTTTTTTAAGCGCTGTCAAATAAATCAAAACAAAGCAATTATGTTAAAGGAGCTGGCCTCTACTTTATTCTTTTTTGTAAAATTTCAAATTAAAGTTACTTGTAATAACAAACGCACGAAAGCAGCTGGATAAAAACAATTGCATGCAAAAAGATTGTGACTGGATGGATGTGACTTTGGTTAATTTGTCCCCTAATTTTCCAATTTTATTTATAATTTTAGGTTAAACATTCGTGACTTTGTAGGTTGGCAACCATCAGTCATGATTAGCATGCGTGTGTTCAAAGATAACGTCCTTTGGTCTGGAAGCTATTGCAACAGCAAGAGAATTTTCGGAAAACGATCTATGACCGGAGCTTTGGGGGTCTATTATCTCAAAAAAAGAAAAAACCAGATTGGGTTCATGAAAGTCTAATTTAATTTTTTAAGTAAATCATGCCCGCAGCGGTAGCGGAGGGCGTGACGCTGTCCCCATCCCCACACCCCAAAAAAGAAGTCCACAAACTCAAAAAAAGCCGTACAAAAACCTTTGGGACAAGGAGCCATATATACGCGAACTTTTGAGTTTTTTCCCCTCGCTCTCCTCTCCCTCCAAATTATTTAGCAGCTTTCCAACGAGCCCAGACTCATCAAAATCGGTTGAAAATTGGCTGAGATATCGAGGTTTGTAAATTACATTTTTGTATGGGATAGATAGACTAGACACTAGACTAGCAGATAGCCTATCTTCCTGAAATTTTCAGGGAACGTCAGTTTTCATAGATCGCTTTTCCGGAAAATTCTGGAAAAGCCGTGACACGTGGAAAAGTGGTCAATTTTAAGGGTTTTTAGGTAATGCTCGGAGTTTTCGAATTTTAGATCCGGAGTGACAATAGCTAGAGTTATAAAGTTTGGTCAGTAGAATTTTTTGGGATCTTAAGAAAATGTCTGCTAGCGGTCAAACCGGCGCCATCTTGAATTTTCCCAAGCAATAAATTTGGTTTTTTTGGTTTTCGATTTTTAGCTTCGGAATGACAATACTTAGAGAGTTGGTGTCTTCTACAAAGTTATAGAGTTTTAAGAAAATGGCTGCCAACTGTCAAAGTGACGCCATCCTGGATTTTTTGCTAAATTCTGAATAAGAATACCTAGACAGTTGGTTTCTTCGGCAAATTTATATATCAGTGAGAAGAATTGATGACACGAAGTGTTCCGACGGTAGCCGAAGGTGACACGAAGTGTACCGAAGGTGCCACAAAGTATTGCGAAGGTAGCCGAAGATGACACGAAGTATTCCTATGACAGCCGAAGGTCACACGAAGTGCTCCGATGGTAGACGAAGGTAGCCGACGGTGACACGAAGTGTTCCGAAGGCAGGCTGTTCATTAATGACGTCACGCTTGCTATAAAAAATGGGCATCCATGAAACGGTCATAACTCAGTTAGGACAGCTAATTCTGTTAATAGGACTCCGACTACCCCCCAAACAGGGGATGTGTTTGAGGGGGTAGCCGGAGTACCATAAGCAAAATGTCCGACCAGTTTGAAGTTATGAACTTTGTGGATTCATAGGAAGCGTGACGTCATTTATGAAAAGCCCCTTATTGTATAAACTTTTTTTCTGATCTCTCGGTTTCTATCTTTCTATCTATGTTTGTATCTATTAATAATTATCGATCTAGAGGACGAGATAGCCGATCTTCCTGAAATTTTAGGAAACATCAGTCTCGGCCCCAAATGAAAAATTGTATACGCCGCTTTTCCGGAAAAACTCTGTAAAGGCGTGTCATGTGGAAAAGCGGTCAATTTTGTGGGTTTTTCAGGCAATGCCCGGAGCTATCGAATTTTAGCTCCGAAGTGACAATAGCTAGAGTGTTGGTTTTTTCGGAAAAGTTATAGAGTTTGATCAGGAGAGTTTTTTGGAATCTTAAGAAAATGTCTGCCAACAGTCAAAGCGGCGCCATCTTGAATTTTTCTAAGCAAAAAATTTGGTTTTTTTTGTTTTCGAATTTAAAAAAAAAGAAAATACTTAGAGAGTTGGTGTCTTCTACAAAGTTATAGAGTTTGATCAAGAGAATTTTTTTGGCATGTTCAGAAATATGTCAAAGTGACGCCATCTTGGATTTTCGTCAGGAATAAATTATGCTTCTTTGGGTTTTCGAATTTTAGCTCCGGAATGAGAATACTCAGAGAGTTGGTTTCTTCGAAACAGAGAGTTTGATAGGAGATAGTGGTAATAGAGTTGATCAGGAGAATTTTTTGGGATCTTAAAAAAATGTCTGCCAGCTGTTAATGACTTGCACAGCAAACGTTCTCTTTATGAAACACACTTGCAAGTAACTATTATTTTCAAGTGCACAACGGGAGTGTGTCGTTTTAAAGATAACGACCTACAATGCGCAAGTGCCTATAATGAAAATCAAACACCGCTTAAGCAAAAGTATGCGTCATAAGAGTTGCTGTTTTCCTCACCAAAAACAAATTTTGTCATTAAACAACATGTAAATGAAGTAAACCTTGAAAAATTGACAAACATGTTTTCGCATCGGTTGTTTAACTTATTATAGAAAAGTCTGGATGATACTTTTATAACGTGTCAGAATGTGTACGAACCGTTTTTGAACGATAACCACATAAGACTCTTGGTAACTTCAACGTGAATCAATTGTATTGAGTTTCCGTTAATTCTCTCACTTCTCTTGTTTCGTATGCTCTGAAATAATGAGCAGATACCAAATAACGAACACACAAAAACTCACATATTGCACGAATCGTTTTAATGTGGTTGATTGTATATGGGTTCGAGGCCTCTCTTCAGGGCCATTAGGGGTGGTCAAAATTATATAGGAAAACCAACTTTTGGGCTCTCCAACCGGAAAACGTTGTGTTTTTGGACGCTGATGAATAATGTGTATGGGTGCTACCGAATCCGAGTGAGCTTAGGCAGTGCTCAATGACATAAACCGTTAAAAAAAGCGAAAATCGTGAAAATGCTCGCTTATAAGTACTGTAACTTCCGGAGACCTAAATAAGCGTTTTCTTTGGATGATTTTGAGCCGGTTTGATCCAACTTGCTATAATATAACTTTTAATATTTCTCGTATTTCATGCAAATTTCGGTAAGCAAGCTTTTTCACGATTTTTGCTTTTTTTAACGGTTTTTCTCATTGAGCACCGCCTAAACTAACCCTAAGCTGGGGAGAGCAAATTTTCGAAAAGTTTGTTTTTGAGCACCCCTAAGGGCCATAGGTCGTTCGTAAGATCTGCCCCACATCGAAAAAACTTTTTTTGCTATGTTGTGCAGTAAATTGAGTGGATTTTTTTTTCGTCCATGGAAGTGTGGCTGCTAGGAATTTCGCGCTTATACGGCGCGAAATTCCTAACATTAGATGTGAAACTTCGTGCCAGCGTCATTCACAAGATGACATTTCGTATAACGAAAATGTTCTATTGTGAATCGCGCTGGCGCGAACTTCCCCGTTACCGGAAGTATGAGTCAGCTGCCTCTCATCAGTGCTCTAGGTGGGTTTTTAGATCGGCCATATCAAACAAATTTTTTTTCAAGTTTGAAAATTGTTTAAATAAAGCACTAAGGTTCCGGCATTTGTGACGCATTTTTTAATCGAATGTGAAAATATTTCCCCCCTTGAAACCCCATTGATAAATTTGTCAATAAAAAGTAGCGCTTTATTTAATATTCATAACAGATTTGTAGTGCTGTATTACTAGGGCTCATTGGCAACAAAATTGGCGACTACTTCAATCAATAAACATAAATATTCAGCAATAAATAGATAGAAGTATACACTAAAGTAGTCGCCAATTCACTTGAACGGCACTTTTATCCCACATCTGAATATGAACAGTTCACAGTAGCATGAAAAAAAAAAAAAAATTGGCGGCTACTTCAGCCCGATTTGAAATATGGAAGTTAGATTGTTGTAGATTAAAATTTTTGCGCCGTTAAAGAATTTATTGCGCATTCAGAAAAAATTTTGTCTAAACTCTCAGTCTCTCCTTTTTTATGCGAAAAATTCAAAGAAATTGCATAGTATAGAACACCGGTATTGAATAAAATGACGTAGATATCAGTTGTTTTGGAAGAAGAGACGAGGACTTACGTCACGTTTCACTTTTAAAAAGGGGTTTTGTCGTGATATCAGTAGTTTTGGAAGAAATGAGAAAACAAATTTCCGGCAATAAAAATTTCCGGCGAAAAAAATTTCCGGCGAAAAAAATTTCCGGCGAAAAAAATTTCCGGCGAAAAAAAATTTCCGGTGAAAAAAAATTTCGACGAAAAAAATTTTCGGCGAAAAAAAATATCCAGATCAAAAACCGACCATACACACAGAGACGGACAAAATTTGTCTTATTTAGACCCCAAAACGAAAAACTAATCAATTCCCGAGTCTGGCTACAAACGTCGTCGTAAACGGAATAGACCCCTTTTCGAAGCACTGCGTTCTTCGTGCGGGTCTAAAAAACAGAAAATTTTACATCAGTTTTCATCACGAATTTCGTTTTTATTCAAAACACTTGCAACTTGCTGTGCTCTGTTAGAAGTGCATCTAACCCTAACCTCTAAACGGCTCCCAAAGCATGAAATGAAGGGTCCTTCATCCGTGTGCCACGTATTGGAAATTACTGAAAAGTGTATCTGCATTAAATGTTGATAAAGCAGGCAGTTCACTGATGACCTTGCTACCTGGAGCTGGAAAGGACTGTTTTTGTTTTATGGCAGAATGAACGTATTAGAAGCAAGTCCATCCCTAATCGTAACAGAAAGACAGAAAAGTTATTCATTTCAAGAAAATGTTTCCATCCAACATATTTAAGCAGTTGGCTCTGTTTTTTTTATAATGTACATGTGCATTAACTTTGTACCAATTCTTTTGTATTTTTGATGGAATGAAGACTACAAAAGCAAACGCATCTGCTAAAAAAATTAGTACAAAGCTAACGTCCACAAATGAAGTGCTTACGAATTCTCATTTTGGTGATTTTTCTAAAAGTAATGAGAAATTTTCTTTTTATTTTTGATGAAAACTTAGTGAATATTTTTCTGTTTTATTAATTTTTTTAGTCACTTGATGCATTGTACATTAACAATAACAATTATGATAACAGTAATGCTCATTCATTAGCAAATGCTCTAAAGAGTCTTAGTGCAACTAGTTCAAACCTTCAACAATTTACGAACCTGATTTCTGGTAATCAACGACAAAGTGTTCAAGTTGGTCGTGTAGTAACCAGACGTTGCCCGAATATCTACACAAACGGACTAAATGAACCATTGCGTATTATTACCGAGAACTTGTTGCACTCGTTTACCGGATTTTTTAACGCTTTGAAGACTCTATCTTCATGCAAGTCACCATTTTTATCAAACATATCCCGCCAGCTGCTGACAATTATCAATCCGTTGGTCGATGTGTCTGGTCCAGCTGACAATATTCTTGTGAAAGTCACCAACGTCCTTCCAAACGTATTTTTAGTCATTGAAAATATTTTGCCAGGATTACAAATCGAACCGAATGTAAGTAAAGCGTTTAAAGTTGTGCAACGAGCGTTATTTGATTGCATCAATAATGTCAATGCCATTGGCATCATAAATGACTATTCGATTAAAAGAATCGAACCATCGATTAAAGCATTAGCCAAAGCAGTTGGAGTGTTACTCAACACCATATTCACTATCGTTGATAACACAGCAAATGCTATTGGAACACTTCCAGCAAATGTACAAGAACGTATAGTGGCTCTGCCATTACTACTAGACGCTGTACTTTTGTCTGTTGAAACCTGTCTCGTTTCTATAAATTCTAAAATTACTGTTAACTCAAGGAATTCGATTCCATTAAATGTTCTTTTGGATGCGATAAATGTAACACTAAGATCTTTGACTAATGCCATAACTTCGGTTTTGAGTACAACTGATCCTAATATGCAGGCCGTCGTAAAAACACTTATCCTTGTTTTGGGTGAGAAGACAAATACCGTCAAAACATCATTGACAGGAATTCTTAATGTAGTTAATGGCCCAACAAATCCTCTTGTCAACGGGTTGACTAATACTTTGGTAAAATCAATGGTAAAATCATTAAATTTTATCGCAAATCCCAGCAATAATAGGCGAAAATACAATTATCCAAGATATTCGCAGCAACGAAATGACTATTTCCAAAATAACTTTTTAAAAATCCCATTAGTTACGAAAGCTACCGTAGGGCTTATTAGTAACCCAAAAGAATACAATATAAAGGATTCCCAATCAGAAAATTCTTCAATTTCTTTTCCCCATAAAAGTTCTACTATTCCTAGTGGCCCTAAGCCGTCAGGAAAACCGAAAGAATCTACGAACAAAGTTTCAACGTCTGTATCAACTCACTACGGACATAAAGGATTGAAAGGGTCTCAAGAACCTAGTTTTGAAGTTCCTTCATCTGTGCCAACTCACGAAGGTCCTCATGTGACTAAAAAACTTGAAGAACCTAATGAAGAAATTGAATTAGTTCATGAAGGACGTACTGCACCAAATAATTTGGAAAAACCAAAAGAACATTTTATCGAAGTTCCTTTGTCTGTCACAACTAACGAAAGACTTTATGGAAATAAGGAGCCCAAAAAACCTGAAGAACCGTTTAGTGAAGTTCCATCGTCTGTTACAACTAACGAAGGGATTCATAGACCTAAGGTGTCCGTAAAACCTAAGGACCCTAACGAGACTCCTTCAGTTATCCCAACGCCTACAGGGTCTGGAATATTGGCAGATCTTAGAACTGTCTTAATAAACCTCAAAGACTTTTTAGCGGGATCCACGAAAATAAATACTTTGTCGGACATAACGAATTTCATATTAAATCTATTGAATTATATCAATTTCGCCACCACATTCTCGACAGCCACACAAAAATTGATCGAAGGTAAAAACGTGGTAGGATTAACGTCACCAGATTCGCGACATGATAAAGTAAGTTTAACTAACCTCAAAGAGCCTTTGCCGAAAATTATCAAAACTATTGTGTCAGTCGTTGAAACTCTTATTCCGCACCTAGGAGATGAAGTAACATCACTTTTATCCAAATCTCTGTATAGTATCGAAAGGATTGCAAAGGATATACTTACTATCGTTTGCAATAACTTAGGAAATCCAAATGATTTGGGTGATTCGTTAAAGAAACTCTTTGGGAACATAGCATTTTTGGTTAATACAGTTAAAACTGTGACTACCGTTACTTCACAATCTCCAAATGACGTACCAACGGGTGTTACTGCGTCAGCAATTTCTTTGGAATATATTCTTTCTTCTCTTTTGAATATCGTTCAATTAGTACTTTCAAAAGTAAGAGTAGTAACTAGAGAAAAAAACCAAAAGCTTTGCAGTTTTACCAATAATACCACAAAGGATATCCAAACATCCGAATTGATAAATGATAATTTGGGGCAGATTCTTCCTTTAGTTGCTACGAATGCTAATGAAATAGCTAAGAAACTTGAAAATGTATTGCGTCGAATTTGTCGCGAAGTCCTACATATAACTCTGCCACAGTTAACTTCAAAACTCGGTGTTAAGCAATCACCATCTAATGTTAATCAGTCTACAAACGAAGTCTCAACTCACGACAGATCTCATATTTTATCGTCTATCAAAACTCAGAAAGCGGAAAAGCCTGAAGCTCCCGCTGAAGAAAGTTCATCTACTGTTGCCCCCAACGAAGGACTTCATGGATCTAATGTGCTTCATATAGCAACAAGGTCGAGAAAACCTAGAGAAACCACTAACGAAGTTTCATCGTCTACCTGAAACTATTTTGAGATTTCCAAAAATTTCTCAAATAATTCTCAAAATCCTCAAAAAATCTCTCAAATTACTCAAAAATAGTCTCTATCATCTACCTTAATTGAAGAGGAACCTCATGGGCTAACAGCGCCACGGAAGAAACGAAAGAATCTACTACTAATGAAAGTCGCTTTTCCCTCTCATCTCATGGGCTTACAATACCGGAGAAACGTCAAGGCTCTGCTAACGAGACCCCATCGTTTCAATATACGAACATTCACGTACTGCCATTCGATCATGCACCCAAGAACCAATCAAGGAATCTGGATTGTTCCCGACTCGTTCGATTGACGATGCTTACAAAGTCATTATTCAAACATTGCCCTCTTTAACACAGAAAATTCCGGGTCAAGTTGGCAAAGTTGAGCATATTGTCTTTAAAATTCAAAGCAATGTGCAAAATTCAATGGCCGGAAAAATTGATAGCCATGCAGTGAATTCTGAGGTGATATAAGTAGTATCGTTGAACTTAGAAATTCGACGAAAACTCTCGTTGACGAAGTACTTCAAATTGTACTTCAAACATTTCTGGTGAATCATCAGATATTCTCACATGTTTTGTTCAAAGTTTGGCAGCTGTTTTAGAAAATGTATTCGCTGCTGGAATTTTGATAACTTTGCGCTATAGTATTTGTGGTCCCGAGGCGATTCTCAAAAAAATCTTATTTTCAATTAAATCACTTCTAATGTCGATCGGTGATATTATCGGCCCTTTACTTTTTCAGACTTCACATGACAGACTCCGTACATCTCGCCGATCCCAGTCAGAAACATTCTTAAAGAAGTCAACGTTCCCTTCATACGGTCGCATTTAATTGAAGCGACATTCGTTGTTGATTATCGTTGACTCCTAAATCCTTCCTAGTCCGGATTTCTGCGTGCAGTGCCTGCTTTAGTGGAACAGGCAGAGAAATGATAACGGCAGCTCACGCGCCGGCCCTGCCGTGAGCTGCCGTTATCATTTCTCTGGGAACAGGACGCTGCTCGCTTGCCATCCAGACCGCGCTGAGGCGCCACCTGTCATGTTGGTATTTATATCTCACTGAGAGGTATTGGACGCGAGAAAAATTGCTCGCGTAAGGTTTGTTTGAAAGCTCAACTCGATAAAAAAAAAATTATTTTTGTCAGGCTGGGGTTTCAAGCAACCCTTACGCGAGCGATTTTTATCGCGTCCGATATAATTACTGTGTAACAACAACTGCCGCCGCTCGGTCTAACAGTCGGACTAACTACTTAATGTGTTTGATATTTGTAAATCTTTTATTTAATTTAATTACATGGTACCTGGTGTGGCTTTATTGTAGGAAATTGATAATATTCTTCAGAGTATACACCAAACACAACTCTTCTATTCAACGCTTGAAACTACAATAACATTTATTTCATATAACATTAGAGTCGGGTCCATACTATAAAAGACCATATGACCAATGCCATTTCTCTCAAATTAGTAAAATTACTCTAGTGTAAGACTCGTTGCTGGTAAATTATGAAAAAGGAAATTGTTGGTTGGGTTGGCGATATCCAAAATTATTTGTTAGTTGGTGATAAAGGGGGTATGAGTCTTCACGAATTGTTTTAGCAGAATTTCTGTATGATGTTTTGTAGAAACTATTAGACAAAAATATTTTTATGATGCATTTGTCTATAGCTTTTTAAAAATTAGTGTTCCATTATTTTTATCCAAAAAGACAGTTTTTGTGCATTTTTAGCCGAATATTTCAAATAAATCATTGTCTTCGTAATCGTTATTTACTAAGAGAAAAAAAGATTTATTTTATATTTTATGTTCTAAGTAAATTTAGGGTTTACCAAAAATTATGTTACACTTAAGGAATCTTGAATATACGCATGGCATTTGCACCAGCTCACAGACGACGCATGTGTTTAAAATTATGTAAGTGTAATTGGATTCCAACGAATAAAGTGTTGTCAAAACAATTTAGTCTTTTTATTAATTTACACTTGAGGCCAGACCGGCCAGACTTACACTCATACCAAAGTTTCACATTTTAATCAATGACCGCATATTTAGAACAACACAACAATACGTAGAACAATCAATTCATTGTCGAAATTTCGTCATATGAATCATGCCCGGAGCGGTAGCGGAGGGCGTGAAGCAGTCCCTACACGCCAAAAAAAAGTCCACAAACCCAAAAAACTCCATACAAAAACCTTTGGGACAAGGAGCCATATATAGGTGAAATTTTGAGTTTTTTCTCCTCCACATTATTTTAAAAAAAACTACGTCGCAGCAGCTTTCCCAGCCCAGACTCATCAAAATCGGTTGAAAATTGGCTGAGATATCGAGTTTTGAAAACGACATTTTTGTATGGGATTCGATTTTTCTATTATTCTCGTCATTATGAAAACCTTTTTCTGATCTGTCGGTTTCTATCTATCTATATCTATGTTCTATCTATCTATTAATAATTTTCGATCTCGAGAACCAGACAGCCGATCTTCCTGAAATTTTGGTTTCTTCGGGAAATAGAGTTTGGTCAGGAGAATTTTTTGGGATCTTACGAAAATGGCTACCAGCAGTCAAACCGGCGCCATCTTGAAATTTCCCAAGCAATAAGTTAGGTTTTTTTGGTTTTCGAATTTTAGCTCCGGAATGACACTACCTAGAGAGATGGTTTCTTCTAGAAAGTTATAGAGATTCATCAGGAGAATTTTTTGGGATCATAAGAAAATGGCTGCCAGCTGTCATAGCGGAGCCATCTTGGATTTTCGTTTATGCTTTTTCGGTTTTCGAATTTTAGCTCCGGAATGACACAACTTAGAGAGATGGTTTCTTCTAGAAAGTTATAGAGTTTGGTCAGGAGAATTTTTTGGTATCATTTAAAAAATGCCGACTGTTAAAGTGACACCATGTTGCATTTTTTGCATAATTCTGAATAAGAATATTAGACATTTGGTTGCTTCAAGAAAGTTATACGAATCACTGAGAAGAATTGGTGACACGAAGTGTTCCGAAGTGACACGAAGTGTTCCGAAGGTAGCCAAAGTCGATACGAAGTGTTCCCAATGTAGCCGAAGGTGACACGAAGTGTTCCGAAGGCAGGTGAAGGTGACACAAAGTATTCCGAAGGTGATACGTAGTGTTCCGATGGTAGTCTAAGGTGGAGAACAATTTTTTTCGGAAAGAAAATTTTTTCGGAGAAAAATTTTTTTGGAGAAAAAATTTTTTTTGGGTAAATTTTTTTTTGAGAAATGTTTTTTTCAGAAAAAAACTTTTTAAAAGAAAAATGTTTTTTTGGAGTAATTTATTTTTGGAGAAAAATTTTTGTTGGAGAAAACTTCTTTCTGAGAAAAGTTGGTTTTTAGGAGAAATCTTTCTTTCTTTCTTTCGGAAAAAATTTTTGGATGATACGTAAGTTTCCGGTGGTAGCCTAGGGTGGAACATTTTTTCCGAAAAAATCTTTTTTTGGAGAAAAGTTGTTTTTAAGGAAAAATTTTTTGGAAAAAATTTTTTTTGGAAGAACAATGTTTTTGAAGAAAAATTTTTTTCGCAGAAATTGTTTTTTGGAGATAAAATTTTTTTGAAGAAAAATTTTTTCGCAGAAATTTTTTTTTGGAGATAAAGGTTTTTGAAAAAATTTGTTTTCGGAGAAAATTTTTTTTAAGGAAAAATTTTTTTATGAAAAATGTTTTTTAAGGAACAGGTTTTTTTATGAGGAAAGGGTTTTTCTAAGAAATTTTCTTTTCTTTTTGTTTTCCGGAAAAAATGTTTTTATCGAGAAAATTTTTTCGGAGAAACTTTTTTCTAAGCAAAACTTTCTTTTCTGAGAAAATTTTTTTTCGGAAAAATTTTTTTTTCGGAAAATTTTTTTTTCAAAAAATCGAAATTTTTTCAACAACTGAAAACTTCCAAAACGACTGATGTCACTACAAAAACCTCTTTAAAAGTAGAGTGTGACGCAGACCGTAAGTCTGCTTCCAAAATTAATGATATCGCTTGAGGTACACGATGACGGTACAATGACGGTACACGTGTCTTACGAAGATTTTCACTGATCAAAATCACCGGAAGCGTTCATGAGTATTCTCAGTTTTCACCATTCAACTTCACATGCCGGTTGTTTAATCTTGCCGCAAGTCACGTCGATCCTACACTTCCATATCGTGAGTTTAGAAACGAAGTGCACAAAATAGATAGACGATTCGGTGTTCTAAACTTTTGGTATGATTGGATAATGTGTTTGTTTTGGTGCTTTCTTTACACAATGACTACTTAAATCCGAAAGCACTTTCCCGGTGATTACCTTTTACGTCTTTTCGAAGCTTTTCAAAAAGTTAAATTATTGTTTTTATTCATGCAGAACATCACCCTGATTGCTGAAATTTTTGACATCTCCATCGGTTTTGACAACGTATTTGACGACGGCGACGACGCCTTAGATGCTTACCTTCTAATTTCGACTTTTCTTTTTGGACCCGTACGAAGTACAAAGGTCTTATACGTTTACTACAAACAATTTTATTGTAACATGTGGTAGATCGAGGTGCGAGGTGGGGGATGCATCTATTATCGTCTAGAGATGACGAATCAGCAATAAAAAAAATGTCCGTCTGTCCGTCTCCACTTTTTTTTCCAAACGGCTCAATCGATCAGTCTAAACTTTTTTCCCTGAAAGGTACATGCCTCCCATGATTCAAGTTCGAAGATGAGCAAAATCGACCAAGTGGTTCCGGACATATGGTCGAGGAAGTGACCAAAAACATGGTTTTTCGAGGGTCGGTGAAGCTTTTTTGCAAATATCTCAGCAAGTATAGCAAAAAATTCCTCATTTTGGTGTCAAATGAAAGCATTTGATGTCACAAAACTGGGAAAAAATTTTTGTGGGAATCGGTACAGGGGTCTGGGCACTGGGACCAATGGAATGGACGAAATTGAGATTCTTGGCCATATACGGAAACAGTTTTTCGTCTATATTTCCTTAACTATGAAATATGGAGATTTACTGTCAAAGGCAAAGTTGTAGAGAATTAGTTTTAAGCCAACACGTGTTTTAGGGTTTTGAGGAAATATGACCCAATCCTGGTCCACTTCCATAATTGAACAGGATGACCCATATTTCCAGAACTAAGAGAGTTAGAAAGTTGGTTCCAAAGGCGAAGTTGTAGAGAATTATATTTAAGCGAACACGTGTTTCAGGGTTTTGGGGAAATATGACCCAATCCTAGTATATGGCCACTTCCATAATTGGGCAGGATGACCCAGATCTCCAGAACTATGAGAG
>CM055405.1:54414174-54440748 GCA_029228625.1 Pseudolycoriella hygida | reverse complement strand
TGGTAGTGAAACTGTAAAACGTTTGTTATGGTCCCGGTGTCCTACGGGAAATGGGCCAGAGAATTGGTTAACATGAACCGGATTCGCATATGGCGAGTAGTGGAGGCGATAATTTGGAACTCGGCAAGCATCCGGCGAAAATGGGACTATCTAATGATGCCAGTTGCACCTGTGGCTTCGGCAAGGAGACCGGCTATCACATTATAAGTGAATGTACTAAACTCTTCGCCACTTCGGTAGTGCCCAGGCTAGGACCTGTCGCTTTAAAAAGGTTCTTGGAAGGTTTACATGATTTACGTATTGAACGGGAGAAGGAATAAAGGATCAACAGAGTTTCCCGGTCCAGTGATGGACCATCCCAATCTGATAAATCTAAATCTGAATAGGAAAGACATTTTTCGACGTTTTCAACCAAAAGATTTCCTTTTCAGTGTTGGCCTTAAAATTTGCAGCAATTATGTGTCTGGTTGTGTTGGCAACATGCGACGATCCGACAGGGACTGTTAGGTGTGGAAACATAATTGGTTGGCCGCATTCTTGCTGGAGATATTGCAGAGGCAGAAGTGGAAGTTGGTGCTGGACTGACCCAGGCCATTCTTGTAGACATGCGACTAATATAAATCCAGGTGGCACATGTGGCGGTAGTCAGTGTTACTCATCCAGATCAATATTTGCTAATCTGGTCAATCAATGTTAAGCATTCACTTTAATCATTCATTTCTTGTTTTTAATCTTAGTGAATGAATTAATCGAAAAGTTATAAATCGTAACCTGTTCTTTCGCTATTTCAAAAAATTTAAATATATGGATTTGTCATTATTTACGAGAAGTTACAAAAATTTATTATTCACCCGCTATTATAGATAAAAGATCAAATTTTTCTGATGGTTCGAAACATCCCATAACTGCAGCAGCATTCCCTTTTTGAATCTCCATGCTTATTCGTTGCTTCAGGAATGCTTAAGATCTTGGTTCTCTAGTTTTCAACGCCAATTTCCTACCTACTGAGTTGGAAAATTTTATAGCTTCACTACACCAGGGACCCATCGTCTCCACCGAAAGCGGGACGATCCTGTTAGTTGTTTGTTCTTGGATTCTTTCCTGATTCATCTTCTAACACAACTAGGTGTTTAATTCTTAAGATCAAGCTTGGCAAGTATCGGGCTAGCGCTATTTCTGTGATCGATGCCTAGATCTATGGTACTCGATTATATGGTGCTCGTACCTTGACCTTGACCTTGCATATTCAAGTTGGTGCCTGTGCACACGCCCAGTGAGCTTGAACGTGGAGTCACTTATAGTGGAGGAACCACTTGGACTCTCCGAGATGAACATAATACCATATACAGTGTATTATGTAAATCAGCGCTGGGTCGCCACTTGATATGCGTTAACTTATATACTAACAACAACCATCGTCGCTCGACTGCATGGTCGGACTAAGCTACTTTATGAATTTTCAAGTTGATGACGAAATATGATCAATGACCTTTGTTTCTAATAATATTACCATAATGCCTTTGTACTATCGATGGGTCATCCAATTTTTTTGTGGTTTGAAAGGTCTGAATACCTGACAATTTGTGAACTTCAGACTTCACACTCAGTGCATCTCGCCGACCCCAGTCAGTAAAATTGTTATCGTTGACTCCTTAGTCCTTCCTAGTCAATTCCAGGACAATTCCAATTTCGGTGAGACAGGTCGCTGTTCGCTTGCCATTCGGACAGCGCTGGGGCGCCACCTGTCATGTTGGTACTTTTTTTTTCACTGTGATATACAGTGTGAACTAACAACAACTGCCGCCGCCGCTCCTCGGTCTAACAGTCGGACTAACTACTTAATTTGTTTGATATTTTTGAAAATCTCTTATTTAATTTAATTTAATTACCTAGTAACTGGTGTGGCTTTATGCTATCTTATCTTACCATTTTTGAGCCTACCAGGTCTTTCAGGTTTTTTCAACATTTTACATGTCTTTTACCTATGTGTCCGTAAGCATTCAGTTGTTACAAAGTCGATCCTAATCATTTCAGCGCTTTTTCCAGCATATTTTCACATTCCGGAACGTCACCACGAGCCTTTACGTGGTTATCTGTACCAATTTACTAATATTTTTGTGTCATTAACTTGCTAGTCGTTCCAACTAGAGATGAGCGGGTCGATCATTTTTCGAAACCCGACCCGGACCGAACCCGACCCGATAAAATTTTTCGAAACCCGAAACCCGAATTGTTTCTAAACCCGACCCGGACCAAACCCGACCCGATGAAAATTTTCGAAACCCGAAACCCGAACTGTTTCAAAACCCGACCCGGACCGAACCAGACACTCAAGTTTTTCGAAACTCACAACCCAAATTACTTCGGGTCGGGTTTTTCGAAGTTTCGGCCAACCCGCTCATCTCTAGTTCCAACTTGTTAAATTTAAAGCTGAGCGGCCGGAAAGAGGGCCTTCTTCAAAAACTGTAACTTTGTCCTGCGCATCAAGTCGACTTGGACAATTGTCGCACAAAAAAATGCACCCTATGCCATTTGGGAATACAATCTCGTAGGCCCGATAACAGTTTGGTGGCGAACCTACTGTCGGCAATGAGGGAGATGAACCCACTGCCTGAGCGTTCGTTCAAGGTCAACGAAAAATCATGGATAAAACAAAATGCTTCGGGCGTTGACTAGACATTTTCACACTTAGTCAATGCACGTAACCGTTCTACATACTTTCGAGTCGCTTGAATTAATATTTACAATGAATTCACTGATATTATTACATTTAGAGTAAATTTTACGGAGCAAAATATTTCCGCGACCATCCACTATCACCGCATACTATACAATCGATTATTATAGAGCTCGTACGTCAAAAATCTTGTGTGAAGGTGGCATCCCCCACGATCACGGAGATTTTTTAAACACAACGTTCTGAGATTGAGGAGTTGCCTCCAACTTGTTCTAGCGAAGAGAGAGAGTCGCTTAGTAAAAACACGTTTAAATATTCAAATATGGTTAATTTACTCATACTCGTTGGAGTGCGTTCTACTTAACCAACATTTAAGTCTAAGACGCCATAATTTTTAACATTAAAATATATCTTCCAAGAAACTATCCATTTATCGGACGTGGGTCCCGAAAGATTAACTTCCATAAGATAACGACCTTCTGGAAATATGCTCGGTAGATGCTTTGCTCCAAAATTAAAGTCTTTTGCAAAATATTTGCCTGGAGTGACAGGGCATTTTGCTTGAAAGTTTGTTACTCCGTCCTTAAGATTATTTAGCACAACGTTTGACACGATTCCAGGTTTTACTTCGGCTCTTTTGCTGTCACATAATTCTTCCTGAACATTTATGAGCATTGGACGATATTCATTGTTGCTGGCTTTTAAAAAAGTTTTCAAATGAAATAGCATTCGATTAACATTTCTTTTTACAATTAATTCTGTATTATAAGTGACTACGGTTCGTGAAACAAACTTAACACCGCATGTAACTGATACGCAAGTTTTGGGATCGCAAATACAAGTAACTCTCTCCAGTCGAAGTCGAATCCCCTAGGAATTAGTTCATTTAATTCATTAGAATTTTCTTTCGGAAGAAATACTCTAACACCTGTTCTTCCATGAAATTGTCAGATCTGGTAACAACCACAAAGCACAATACGATAAACCACTTAAATTCAATATTTCGGGATGTCATTGAGTTGGTTGTGTTACCAGGCCAGTTTCCTCAAACGAATACTGTAATTTGGAATCACATACAAAATACGAGCGCACTTCACGGTACATTAATTCGAAACTCTATTATCATCACTATCATTTTATCACAACAAAAACCTCTTAAAAGGTAGAGTGTGACGCAGTCCGTAAGTCCGCTTTCGGTGAGGTTCCGCTAAGGTGATGCTTTCGCTGATAATACGCAGAAGTTTGTTTGAATGAATCCTCGTGTTCAAGGTTTTAATTTCCTGAAAAATTACAGCGCTTTTTTTTAAAACAAAATTACGTTGTGTTAAAAAAATTGCGGCACAAATGCCGGAGGGGGAGGGGGAGGGGGACGAGGGGAAAAACTCAAAAGTTCGCGTATTTATAGCTCCTTGTCCCAAAGGTTTTTGTATGGCCTTTTTTGGGTTTGTGGACTTCTTTCATGGGGTGTGGGGACTGCGTCACGCCCTCTGCTACCGCACCGGACATGATTATTTATATTGCAATGTGATTGATCGTAATTATAGCCCACTTAAAGACAGCATCATAACATCATGGTGTTTAATTTATTTTTTGACTATTGTACACATTTTTTCATAGTCACAACCGAGATGGAAACATCCTACGTTAGTTAGTGGGTTAGTTAGTTCCAGAGCCATTTGCATGAAAACCGACTTTTTTGGCTCGTACTCGAAAACGGCTCGATAACTTTTTGGCTTTTAAATGTTGACTCAAGCGGGTGGACTTTAATCTGCCGAAGGTACAGCAGCCATAGTAAAATAATACTTCTATGGGTGCAATTGCACCAAAATGAGAATTTTCTCAATTTTTACCTTGCTTCCAAAGACAAAGTTGTAGAGAATAAAATTTTAGACAATACGTGTTTGAGGGTTTGGGGGAAAAAGAACCTAATCTCGTAATTTGGTCATTTCTAGAATTGGGAGGGATGAATCATACCGCCAAAACTATGTCAATAGCCGTTATACCATTCACCATCCGCACAAGCATTCTAGTCGACACGGTCCGAGCGTACGGACGTGTATCGATCCATTACATCAAATATATTTTGTTAGTGTGAGAGAACACAGAGTTTTATTCTCTTACTCTACACTGGTGACCCCGACGTGACATGAACACGCAACCTTCTGATCTGGAGAGAACACGGAGAAAGTTGCTTTCAAAAGCCAAATTGTAGAGAATAAAATTTCAGAGAAAATGTGTTTCAGTCGACAGTTTGAAGTTTGCTTCTTAAGCAAAGTTGGCGAGAATTACATTTTAGAGAAAATACCGAATGGTATTGTTTTCGTGGGAATTCAGAGTTTTATTTTCAAACTCTTCTTCGTCCGTTGCGTACTCGGGATTACTTACCAGCTTATCCTTCTCCCGTAGCGCTGATTGTAGTTCTGAGAGATTCTGTTCACGAAGGTAGAGTTCAGCTTCCAGAGATTGGTGATCAGTGAAATTCTGCTTAAAAATAGTTTACTGTTCAACGAAAGGCACCATTAGTCAGCTAAAATTTAGGACCTGAGCCATTCAACAGAACAAACGCAGGTCCGAATTAGCGCCCCTAGCCTTAGAAAACTACCGTTTCGCGTAGTTTATTTCGCACCGCTTCAACCTAAACCGCACTTCCTAAACCAAAAATTCTATAAAAAAATAAAATGGTTCCTCAATGCTTAAAAACAAAGAACTCAGTTAAAGCTAATTCCTCCTTAGATTTGCATAACTATGGCTTTAAATATTCCAGGGTCTTCAGCTCGACTTATCAAATTTCTTTCTTTTTTTTTTGTTTATCATTCAAATTGACGATTAAGCGTCTTCATTCCACCTTCTAAAACGTTGCAGTATGATACCAACAACTTAAAAATTATGTATTTGCATAAAGCATTGGGAGGTGTAAAGAGTTTTTATCATTTTTATGTAAGACAAAACAAGTTTCTTAAATATTTGATTAGGTAGAAAGTGAAACTAGCTTTTTGAGCAAAACCAGAAACAGTGAAGTGAATTCAATTATTGAATATTTTCCATTGGACGTGATCGGTTGATTGTTTTGTGCATCAAGTTTGCGAGTTTTAGTGAATATACCAAAGATGAAATATTTAATTTTTGTGATTGTGCTGGTGCAAATTTACATTGCTCTCGGGCAAGATGAACCAGCCATTGTGAAAATATCACGAAATCAGCAAAGAAATATTGGGGACTCGACGGAATTCAAGTGCAAAGTTGAAAATGTCGAGGACTACCCAGTTGTGTGGTTGAAAGATAGAGGAAGTAAAAGAACACCTCAACAATTAACGATGGGAGCATCAGTGACCGTTGAAGATGATCGTTACTCATTAAAATTCGACAAGGCAGCGAATTCTTATAATTTGAAAATCGATGACATCCAAAGAAAGGACGCCGGATTGTACAGGTGTGAAATTCAATTGTCTGCTTCGAACGCAATTTCGGGTGAAGTTACTTTGAAAATTAGCACTGACGGATCAGCTTTTTAGTGGAAAATTTTCGATTTTTATGTGAAAACGATCAATAAACATTTGAATTAAAACTGTCTTTATGCATTCAAATATATTTTTTCCTTTTTAAAAGAAAATCCTTTGTATTTTGCTAATTGTGCCGACAAATGAGAATGGTAGACACAATATCGGTGTCTCTACCCCTGTAAAATTCTACTTGTTTCTTCGAAACCCTCTTCCTCTACTCTACACAGACGACATAGGTCATATTTCGGCTCTTTAAAAATGGTCTAAAGATGACAAAATTAAATTGAATTGGTGAATGGTATCAGAACAAAAACCCTTTTTAAAAAGGAAATGTGACGCAAGTCCTCGTCGCTTACAGCTTCGGAACGCAAAAAATTCTTTTGAAATATTTTCACATTTGATTAAAAAAATGTGTCACAAATCACAAATGCCGGGCCCTCCCAACGTAATAATTTTTCTGTGCTTTCAGATTTCACTCAGCAAAAATTTAGCTTTGTGCGATGTGGGGAGTACGAAAAGCCAAATTTTTGAGGAAATCACATTTCCCCTTTAAAAAGGGTTTTTGTTGTGCTATCAATTCTTTTGGAAGCAGGAAAATTGTTTTTGACGAATTATACATAGAACTTCTTTCGAGCCGCCGCCATCGCCAAACACTTACTCTACAACATATAAAAAGTTGTTTTTGAGCCCCGCCTATTTTCCGCAATTTTGACGGTCACCCCGATACACTACGGGATCGTCCCTAAATTACATAACGCAGAAACATGAGACAAAAGATGATTTTCGTATGCGATTTCGATGTTTTGTCTCATGTTTTTGCGTTACGCAATTTAGGGACGATCCCTACACACCCAACCCAACAACTTTCCCTTTGACACCAAACCTCGATCTCGAACACCGCACCTTGTCCCATACAAAATGTGCTACCATATACACTACGATTGCACCCACAAACACATGGGCTTTATATGGCGCCTTCTAATAACTCTAGCGCCCAAACAAGGCTAAAATCTCATATGGCGTAGAGTGCCCAGCCGAAGGTCCTTGCAAAATTTCAAGAAAAGTTATCGAGCCGCTTTCGAGCGGGAGCCAAAAAAGTCGTTTTTCAAACAATTGGCCCTGGAATTAACTAACTAACGTAGGATGTTTTCATTAACTTTGGCTTCTATGCAAATCACTATTGCCTCCGTAGACGAGCGCAGAGAAGCAACTGCCAGTTTACCAAAAAAAAAGGGTAAACTCATTGAACCACCTAATTCGAAGCATGATTTAGATTAGGAAGAACGAATGATGGCTAAAAGAATTGAAGCCCATCTTTCTGCAAATGATATTATTCCGTATGAGCAATATGGATTTAGAACAGATAACTCGTCCAATCACATACTCAGGCGACTAATGAATGCGATCAAACACTCGTTCAAGAGTCACACATCCACTGGAGCGCTAACCTTCGACGTAGAAAAAGCTTTCGTTTCTGTCTGGCACAAGGGCCTCATTTAAAAAATGACCAAATTCAAATTCCCAATCTATAACAATAATGTTTCGATAAATGGTAGCGCATCCAAAAACATTAGCATACTTGCAGGAGTCCCACAGGGTAGTGTGCTCAGTCCTCTTTTATTCAATGTATACACATCTGACTAGAAAATTTCGACCTGTGAAAATGGTATGTTCGTCGATGATACTTCAGTTTTTAAGTCTGCTACGAATCCGAAGGTCATTCTTAAGAGCCCAATATACGCTAGTAAACAATTGTTTTGGGCAGAGCCCCCTACATACCAAAAATAAGATTGCGACCTCCTTAGGAATTGAAAACTTTGCTGTTTTTCCTGATTTATTTCCTTCCTGATTTTCGTTTTTCCTAATTTTGGTTTTTCCTGATTTTTGCGAGGGGTGAACCACTTTCAGATAATCACCAAATAATCCTCAGATAATCAAAATAATCACCAGATAATCACCAAAAAATATTTTTGAAAAAAAGTGGTTCACCCCTCGGATTTTCGTTTTTCCTTATTTTAGGTTCCTGATTTTCGTTTCCTGATTTTCATTTCCTGATTTTTGGTACCTGATTTCTTGATTCCTGATTTCGTATAAAACAACTCTGTTATCGAAAAAACGATAATTTTCTAAAGGCCATATCTCCGGGTCCACTAAACCGATTTTAATTAATCAGTTCGACTTAGAATTTTCCGTAGAATCCGGGAAAAATATTTTCCGGGGGTACGTCCGGGGGAATCAAAACTTAGCTGTATATATGGTTCCGCAGTCTACGAAAAAATTTTTTCTTAATTTTCTGTTCGTATGTGGACTTGCGTCACGGGCGCATTGCTACCGCGCTCCCGTGAAAAGTGATTGTCAAACTTAGTAATTGGAGAACTGAACTTACTAAGCAACCGAACCCAATATGAAATCTTTTCAGTTTCAGTCGGGAAAAACCGAAACTGTTTGTTCGTGCGCTTCAAAGCGATATTCCCAGATGTCACACAGTAGAGCCACAATTGATGTAGGACCGTTCCACGTCGCGAGAAAATCAAAATCCTACGTCTGGGTTGATTTTTGCTCTACTGAAAGGTTGCAAACAAAAGTTCTGTTTGATATGCAACGTAATTCACGAAATTATCATTTTCACGCAACGTAACGTAGGAAGGCGCATAGTCATATGAAGTCAAGTCAATCGTTTCATGTTTGTGTTCTCTTCTTTGAAACGGTGCAGACCGAAAGTGTGAAATTCAACATCTGAGAACATAACAATGATTTATAAAAAGCTACAGCATGTGTATAGGACCGTACCACACATTGTAGACAAACCATCAAGCAGCATATAATTTTGCCATCAAAATTTTTTCTATTTCTCCAAATATTCATTCTCTTATTGTGTGACTGATCGCGGAAGAGACAAGACGTTAATAAAATCAAAGGAAAAAAAACATAAATAAAATGTTTTACGGGAAGGTGTGGGCGATATTATTAATCGTTTGTGCAGCGTGTTTATTGCAAGACAGTAAGTCTCATCAGTTTCATCATATCACATAAAAAATCTTAAATTAGAGTTCACAAAAAATATAATTTATTATTAGCAACTGCATTACGGTGCTGGCAATGTGCATCGGATTCATCGAAATCTGAGTTTTGTGGACGAAATTTGGATACAAAAAATTTATCGAACGAACAGCGGCAACAAAGTTACGTGGAGTGTAAAAGTCCACACAATTTTTCACAGTATAATGGTAAAGGGGAAGAAGTTGTACACAAGTGTGAAGTTTATAAACAAATAAGTGAGTAACAATCCTCTCTTTCAATAAATAGATGATATGTTTTTCAAATACATGAAGCATAAAATGGGAAGACCTTCACTTGATGAATGTGACTTTGGTTTTCATTTTTACTTTTGAAGTGACGTACTTTCGAATTACCTAAGAAGTACACCGATAATGCTAGAAACTCCTTAAGAGAAAAGCGCGCTTGCGATAATTTGAATTTTCCATTCAGTCTATTACGCAAATCGTCTGGCACCAGCTTGTCTAATGCAAATTTTGAATTATAGAAAACAACTTCGAAGAGGTGTATATAAGAGGATGCACTCTTGAAGCAAAGAATGCTCCAACAGACCAATGCCTTTCGGACTACAGCGACACATCTTATGTAAGAACAGTGCAATGCAGGACCTGCGATTCGTCGGATGGATGCAATGAAATGTTGGATAATGCATCGATAGGTGTTAAAATTTCAAAAGTGGTTGTTGTTAGCTTGATCGTATTGACGGTGCTGTTAGTATAGTAATCGATTATCGACACAAGAAGTGTTTGTGTTTTCGTGTGTTCTTACACTACATTCTAACGTAATTTTATAGCACATGTTGTCTAGTCTGTTGTGTTTTTTAGGCTTGTCGTTCTTTTTATATGAAATCCTCTAATAATAGTTTATGTTATGATGTCACTAGCATAAATTTTGTGAACAAATAATTCTAAAAATAACAATGTTTTAATTCTTGTTTTCTTGTCATGATCGATATGATACCTTCAATGCATAAACATCAGAAGATAGAATATTTTGTAACATATCAAATAATGAAGTTTACGATTTTTTTCAAATGTTTTTTTAGCATAAACATTCTCAGTTTAATGTCTGGCAATTAAGTGAGCCTTGTGGATCTAAATTTACTATAGTCTTTTCGTTGCTCGGTTCACTATTGGCGAAACATGAAAGTTTGTCACTTTGCTACCGTCAAAGTCTGAAACTTTGACCGATTTTGTACCGTTTTTTCATACATTTTTGCAATTTTCACAACTTTCTGTGAAATCGAAATCGTAAGCGAATGCCCATTTCAAAGACTTTTCGGAAAGTCTGAACTTTTTACTACATTTTATTGAAGATATTGACATGTTACACTCATCCGACAAAAATGACGTAGGGAATTATATTTAAGTGTCAAAAAAGGCGAAGAAAATGTTTCCTCGCCCATAGTTTTTTCCAAAAAGTATTAGAAATTATGATTTCGACTTGCCTAAGATTTTGAAAATTCCAAAAATGTCTGAAAAAACTATAAATAATTTGTCAAAGTTAGGATAGTCGGCCAAAGTTTTAGACTTCGACGGTATACATTCATCAATGACCCGACGGACGATTTGAGTGACTTAATTGATTAACATAACCAAAGACCCGTACGTATCAGAATAGATGTGACAAACAGAATAGATGTGGCAAAGAGACTCGAACGTATCTAAATATACAAATAAGCAAACAATCCAACGTTTTCTGTTCTCTTATAACTGTAAGAATTTCAAAAATCCATAGAAATCACCCAAGGTAATGTCAAAGGCCTTACCGAAGTACGTCTCACACCATTCAAATCTAGAAAAGCTTATATCCAAGGACTAAGTCGTTTTTCCCTAAACACCAGAAACACGTGTTATCTAAAATTTTATTGTCGACAACTTTGTCCTTGGAAGCAACTTTCTACCTCTCATAGTTCTGGAGATTTGGGTCATCCTGCCCAATTATGGAAGTGGCCATATACCAGGATTGGGCCATACTTCCCCAAAACCCTGAAATAACTGTTCGCTTAAATTTAATTCTCTATAACTTCGTCTTTGGAACCAACTTTCTAACTCTCATAGTTCTGGAGATCTGGGTCATCCTGCCCAATTATGGAAGTGGCCATATACTAGGCTTGGGTCATATTTCCTCAAAACCCTAAAACACGTGTTGGCTTAAAACTAATTCTCTACAACTTTGCCTTTGACAGTAAATCTCCATATTTCATAGTTAAGGAAATATAGACGAAAAACTGTTTCCGTATATGGCCAAGAATCTCAATTTCGTCCATTCCATTGGTCCCAGTGCCCAGACCCCTGTACCGATTCCCACAAAAATTTTTTCCCAGTTTTGTGACATCAAATGCTTTCATTTGACACCAAAATGAGGAATTTTTTGCTATACTTGCTGAGATATTTGCAAAAAAGCTTCACCGACCCTCGAAAAACCATGTTTTTGGTCACTTCCTCGACCATATGTCCGGAACCACTTGGTCGATTTTGCTCATCTTCGAACTTGAATCATGGGAGGCATGTACCTTTCAGGGAAAAAAGTTTAGACTGATCGATTGAGCCGTTTGGAAAAAAAAGTGGAGACGGACAGACGGACATTTTTTTTATTGCTGATTCGTCATCTCTAGACGATAATAGATGCATCCCCCACCTCGCACCTCGATCTACCACATGTTACAATAAAATTGTTTGTAGTAAACGTATAAGACCTTTGTACTTCGTACGGGTCCAAAAAGAAAAGTCGAAATTAGAAGGTAAGCATCTAAGGCGTCGTCGCCGTCGTCAAATACGTTGTCAAAACCGATGGAGATGTCAAAAATTTCAGCAATCAGGGTGATGTTCTGCATGAATAAAAACAATAATTTAACTTTTTGAAAAGCTTCGAAAAGACGTAAAAGGTAATCACCGGGAAAGTGCTTTCGGATTTAAGTAGTCATTGTGTAAAGAAAGCACCAAAACAAACACATTATCCAATCATACCAAAAGTTTAGAACACCGAATCGTCTATCTATTTTGTGCACTTCGTTTCTAAACTCACGATATGGAAGTGTAGGATCGACGTGACTTGCGGCAAGATTAAACAACCGGCATGTGAAGTTGAATGGTGAAAACTGAGAATACTCATGAACGCTTCCGGTGATTTTGATCAGTGAAAATCTTCGTAAGACACGTGTACCGTCATTGTACCGTCATCGTGTACCTCAAGCGATATCATTAATTTTGGAAGCAGACTTACGGTCTGCGTCACACTCTACTTTTAAAGAGGTTTTTGTAGTGACATCAGTCGTTTTGGAAGTTTTCAGTTGTTGAAAAAATTTCGATTTTTTGAAAAAAAAATTTTCCGAAAAAAAAATTTTTCCGAAAAAAAATTTTCTCAGAAAAGAAAGTTTTGCTTAGAAAAAAGTTTCTCCGAAAAAATTTTCTCGATAAAAACATTTTTTCCGGAAAACAAAAAGAAAAGAAAATTTCTTAGAAAAACCCTTTCCTCATAAAAAAACCTGTTCCTTAAAAAACATTTTTCATAAAAAAATTTTTCCTTAAAAAAAATTTTCTCCGAAAACAAATTTTTTCAAAAACCTTTATCTCCAAAAAAAAATTTCTGCGAAAAAATTTTTCTTCAAAAAAATTTTATCTCCAAAAAACAATTTCTGCGAAAAAAATTTTTCTTCAAAAACATTGTTCTTCCAAAAAAAATTTTTTCCAAAAAATTTTTCCTTAAAAACAACTTTTCTCCAAAAAAAGATTTTTTCGGAAAAAATGTTCCACCCTAGGCTACCACCGGAAACTTACGTATCATCCAAAAATTTTTTCCGAAAGAAAGAAAGAAAGATTTCTCCTAAAAACCAACTTTTCTCAGAAAGAAGTTTTCTCCAACAAAAATTTTTCTCCAAAAATAAATTACTCCAAAAAAACATTTTTCTTTTAAAAAGTTTTTTTCTGAAAAAAACATTTCTCAAAAAAAAATTTACCCAAAAAAAATTTTTTCTCCAAAAAAATTTTTCTCCGAAAAAATTTTCTTTCCGAAAAAAATTGTTCTCCACCTTAGACTACCATCGGAACACTACGTATCACCTTCGGAATACTTTGTGTCACCTTCACCTGCCTTCGGAACACTTCGTGTCACCTTCGGCTACATTGGGAACACTTCGTATCGACTTTGGCTACCTTCGGAACACTTCGTGTCACTTCGGAACACTTCGTGTCACCAATTCTTCTCAGTGATTCGTATAACTTTCTTGAAGCAACCAAATGTCTAATATTCTTATTCAGAATTATGCAAAAAATGCAACATGGTGTCACTTTAACAGTCGGCATTTTTTAAATGATACCAAAAAATTCTCCTGACCAAACTCTATAACTTTCTAGAAGAAACCATCTCTCTAAGTTGTGTCATTCCGGAGCTAAAATTCGAAAACCGAAAAAGCATAAACGAAAATCCAAGATGGCTCCGCTATGACAGCTGGCAGCCATTTTCTTATGATCCCAAAAAATTCTCCTGATGAATCTCTATAACTTTCTAGAAGAAACCATCTCTCTAGGTAGTGTCATTCCGGAGCTAAAATTCGAAAACCAAAAAAACCTAACTTATTGCTTGGGAAATTTCAAGATGGCGCCGGTTTGACTGCTGGTAGCCATTTTCGTAAGATCCCAAAAAATTCTCCTGACCAAACTCTATTTCCCGAAGAAACCAAAATTTCAGGAAGATCGGCTGTCTGGTTCTCGAGATCGAAAATTATTAATAGATAGATAGAACATAGATATAGATAGATAGAAACCGACAGATCAGAAAAAGGTTTTCATAATGACGAGAATAATAGAAAAATCGAATCCCATACAAAAATGTCGTTTTCAAAACTCGATATCTCAGCCAATTTTCAACCGATTTTGATGAGTCTGGGCTGGGAAAGCTGCTGCGACGTAGTTTTTTTTAAAATAATGTGGAGGAGAAAAAACTCAAAATTTCACCTATATATGGCTCCTTGTCCCAAAGGTTTTTGTATGGAGTTTTTTGGGTTTGTGGACTTTTTTTTGGCGTGTAGGGACTGCTTCACGCCCTCCGCTACCGCTCCGGGCATGATTCATATGACGAAATTTCGACAATGAATTGATTGTTCTACGTATTGTTGTGTTGTTCTAAATATGCGGTCATTGATTAAAATGTGAAACTTTGGTATGAGTGTAAGTCTGGCCGGTCTGGCCTCAAGTGTAAATTAATAAAAAGACTAAATTGTTTTGACAACACTTTATTCGTTGGAATCCAATTACACTTACATAATTTTAAACACATGCGTCGTCTGTGAGCTGGTGCAAATGCCATGCGTATATTCAAGATTCCTTAAGTGTAACATAATTTTTGGTAAACCCTAAATTTACTTAGAACATAAAATATAAAATAAATCTTTTTTTCTCTTAGTAAATAACGATTACGAAGACAATGATTTATTTGAAATATTCGGCTAAAAATGCACAAAAACTGTCTTTTTGGATAAAAATAATGGAACACTAATTTTTAAAAAGCTATAGACAAATGCATCATAAAAATATTTTTGTCTAATAGTTTCTACAAAACATCATACAGAAATTCTGCTAAAACAATTCGTGAAGACTCATACCCCCTTTATCACCAACTAACAAATAATTTTGGATATCGCCAACCCAACCAACAATTTCCTTTTTCATAATTTACCAGCAACGAGTCTTACACTAGAGTAATTTTACTAATTTGAGAGAAATGGCATTGGTCATATGGTCTTTTATAGTATGGACCCGACTCTAATGTTATATGAAATAAATGTTATTGTAGTTTCAAGCGTTGAATAGAAGAGTTGTGTTTGGTGTATACTCTGAAGAATATTATCAATTTCCTACAATAAAGCCACACCAGGTACCATGTAATTAAATTAAATAAAAGATTTACAAATATCAAACACATTAAGTAGTTAGTCCGACTGTTAGACCGAGCGGCGGCAGTTGTTGTTACACAGTAATTATATCGGACGCGATAAAAATCGCTCGCGTAAGGGTTGCTTGAAACCCCAGCCTGACAAAAATAATTTTTTTTTTATCGAGTTGAGCTTTCAAACAAACCTTACGCGAGCAATTTTTCTCGCGTCCAATACCTCTCAGTGAGATATAAATACCAACATGACAGGTGGCGCCTCAGCGCGGTCTGGATGGCAAGCGAGCAGCGTCCTGTTCCCAGAGAAATGATAACGGCAGCTCACGGCAGGGCCGGCGCGTGAGCTGCCGTTATCATTTCTCTGCCTGTTCCACTAAAGCAGGCACTGCACGCAGAAATCCGGACTAGGAAGGATTTAGGAGTCAACGATAATCAACAACGAATGTCGCTTCAATTAAATGCGACCGTATGAAGGGAACGTTGACTTCTTTAAGAATGTTTCTGACTGGGATCGGCGAGATGTACGGAGTCTGTCATGTGAAGTCTGAAAAAGTAAAGGGCCGATAATATCACCGATCGACATTAGAAGTGATTTAATTGAAAATAAGATTTTTTTGAGAATCGCCTCGGGACCACAAATACTATAGCGCAAAGTTATCAAAATTCCAGCAGCGAATACATTTTCTAAAACAGCTGCCAAACTTTGAACAAAACATGTGAGAATATCTGATGATTCACCAGAAATGTTTGAAGTACAATTTGAAGTACTTCGTCAACGAGAGTTTTCGTCGAATTTCTAAGTTCAACGATACTACTTATATCACCTCAGAATTCACTGCATGGCTATCAATTTTTCCGGCCATTGAATTTTGCACATTGCTTTGAATTTTAAAGACAATATGCTCAACTTTGCCAACTTGACCCGGAATTTTCTGTGTTAAAGAGGGCAATGTTTGAATAATGACTTTGTAAGCATCGTCAATCGAACGAGTCGGGAACAATCCAGATTCCTTGATTGGTTCTTGGGTGCATGATCGAATGGCAGTACGTGAATGTTCGTATATTGAAACGATGGGGTCTCGTTAGCAGAGCCTTGACGTTTCTCCGGTATTGTAAGCCCATGAGATGAGAGGGAAAAGCGACTTTCATTAGTAGTAGATTCTTTCGTTTCTTCCGTGGCGCTGTTAGCCCATGAGGTTCCTCTTCAATTAAGGTAGATGATAGAGACTATTTTTGAGTAATTTGAGAGATTTTTTGAGGATTTTGAGAATTATTTGAGAAATTTTTGGAAATCTCAAAATAGTTTCAGGTAGACGATGAAACTTCGTTAGTGGTTTCTCTAGGTTTTCTCGACCTTGTTGCTATATGAAGCACATTAGATCCATGAAGTCCTTCGTTGGGGGCAACAGTAGATGAACTTTCTTCAGCGGGAGCTTCAGGCTTTTCCGCTTTCTGAGTTTTGATAGACGATAAAATATGAGATCTGTCGTGAGTTGAGACTTCGTTTGTAGACTGATTAACATTAGATGGTGATTGCTTAACACCGAGTTTTGAAGTTAACTGTGGCAGAGTTATATGTAGGACTTCGCGACAAATTCGACGCAATACATTTTCAAGTTTCTTAGCTATTTCATTAGCATTCGTAGCAACTAAAGGAAGAATCTGCCCCAAATTATCATTTATCAATTCGGATGTTTGGATATCCTTTGTGGTATTATTGGTAAAACTGCAAAGCTTTTGGTTTTTTTCTCTAGTTACTACTCTTACTTTTGAAAGTACTAATTGAACGATATTCAAAAGAGAAGAAAGAATATATTCCAAAGAAATTGCTGACGCAGTAACACCCGTTGGTACGTCATTTGGAGATTGTGAAGTAACGGTAGTCACAGTTTTAACTGTATTAACCAAAAATGCTATGTTCCCAAAGAGTTTCTTTAACGAATCACCCAAATCATTTGGATTTCCTAAGTTATTGCAAACGATAGTAAGTATATCCTTTGCAATCCTTTCGATACTATACAGAGATTTGGATAAAAGTGATGTTACTTCATCTCCTAGGTGCGGAATAAGAGTTTCAACGACTGACACAATAGTTTTGATAATTTTCGGCAAAGGCTCTTTGAGGTTAGTTAAACTTACTTTATCATGTCGCGAATCTGGTGACGTTAATCCTACCACGTTTTTACCTTCGATCAATTTTTGTGTGGCTGTCGAGAATGTGGTGGCGAAATTGATATAATTCAATAGATTTAATATGAAATTCGTTATGTCCGACAAAGTATTTATTTTCGTGGATCCCGCTAAAAAGTCTTTGAGGTTTATTAAGACAGTTCTAAGATCTGCCAATATTCCAGACCCTGTAGGCGTTGGGATAACTGAAGGAGTCTCGTTAGGGTCCTTAGGTTTTACGGACACCTTAGGTCTATGAATCCCTTCGTTAGTTGTAACAGACGATGGAACTTCACTAAACGGTTCTTCAGGTTTTTTGGGCTCCTTATTTCCATAAAGTCTTTCGTTAGTTGTGACAGACAAAGGAACTTCGATAAAATGTTCTTTTGGTTTTTCCAAATTATTTGGTGCAGTACGTCCTTCATGAACTAATTCAATTTCTTCATTAGGTTCTTCAAGTTTTTTAGTCACATGAGGACCTTCGTGAGTTGGCACAGATGAAGGAACTTCAAAACTAGGTTCTTGAGACCCTTTCAATCCTTTATGTCCGTAGTGAGTTGATACAGACGTTGAAACTTTGTTCGTAGATTCTTTCGGTTTTCCTGACGGCTTAGGGCCACTAGGAATAGTAGAACTTTTATGGGGAAAAGAAATTGAAGAATTTTCTGATTGGGAATCCTTTATATTGTATTCTTTTGGGTTACTAATAAGCCCTACGGTAGCTTTCGTAACTAATGGGATTTTTAAAAAGTTATTTTGGAAATAGTCATTTCGTTGCTGCGAATATCTTGGATAATTGTATTTTCGCCTATTATTGCTGGGATTTGCGATAAAATTTAATGATTTTACCATTGATTTTACCAAAGTATTAGTCAACCCGTTGACAAGAGGATTTGTTGGGCCATTAACTACATTAAGAATTCCTGTCAATGATGTTTTGACGGTATTTGTCTTCTCACCCAAAACAAGGATAAGTGTTTTTACGACGGCCTGCATATTAGGATCAGTTGTACTCAAAACCGAAGTTATGGCATTAGTCAAAGATCTTAGTGTTACATTTATCGCATCCAAAAGAACATTTAATGGAATCGAATTCCTTGAGTTAACAGTAATTTTAGAATTTATAGAAACGAGACAGGTTTCAACAGACAAAAGTACAGCGTCTAGTAGTAATGGCAGAGCCACTATACGTTCTTGTACATTTGCTGGAAGTGTTCCAATAGCATTTGCTGTGTTATCAACGATAGTGAATATGGTGTTGAGTAACACTCCAACTGCTTTGGCTAATGCTTTAATCGATGGTTCGATTCTTTTAATCGAATAGTCATTTATGATGCCAATGGCATTGACATTATTGATGCAATCAAATAACGCTCGTTGCACAACTTTAAACGCTTTACTTACATTCGGTTCGATTTGTAATCCTGGCAAAATATTTTCAATGACTAAAAATACGTTTGGAAGGACGTTGGTGACTTTCACAAGAATATTGTCAGCTGGACCAGACACATCGACCAACGGATTGATAATTGTCAGCAGCTGGCGGGATATGTTTGATAAAAATGGTGACTTGCATGAAGATAGAGTCTTCAAAGCGTTAAAAAATCCGGTAAACGAGTGCAACAAGTTCTCGGTAATAATACGCAATGGTTCATTTAGTCCGTTTGTGTAGATATTCGGGCAACGTCTGGTTACTACACGACCAACTTGAACACTTTGTCGTTGATTACCAGAAATCAGGTTCGTAAATTGTTGAAGGTTTGAACTAGTTGCACTAAGACTCTTTAGAGCATTTGCTAATGAATGAGCATTACTGTTATCATAATTGTTATTGTTAATGTACAATGCATCAAGTGACTAAAAAAATTAATAAAACAGAAAAATATTCACTAAGTTTTCATCAAAAATAAAAAGAAAATTTCTCATTACTTTTAGAAAAATCACCAAAATGAGAATTCGTAAGCACTTCATTTGTGGACGTTAGCTTTGTACTAATTTTTTTAGCAGATGCGTTTGCTTTTGTAGTCTTCATTCCATCAAAAATACAAAAGAATTGGTACAAAGTTAATGCACATGTACATTATAAAAAAAACAGAGCCAACTGCTTAAATATGTTGGATGGAAACATTTTCTTGAAATGAATAACTTTTCTGTCTTTCTGTTACGATTAGGGATGGACTTGCTTCTAATACGTTCATTCTGCCATAAAACAAAAACAGTCCTTTCCAGCTCCAGGTAGCAAGGTCATCAGTGAACTGCCTGCTTTATCAACATTTAATGCAGATACACTTTTCAGTAATTTCCAATACGTGGCACACGGATGAAGGACCCTTCATTTCATGCTTTGGGAGCCGTTTAGAGGTTAGGGTTAGATGCACTTCTAACAGAGCACAGCAAGTTGCAAGTGTTTTGAATAAAAACGAAATTCGTGATGAAAACTGATGTAAAATTTTCTGTTTTTTAGACCCGCACGAAGAACGCAGTGCTTCGAAAAGGGGTCTATTCCGTTTACGACGACGTTTGTAGCCAGACTCGGGAATTGATTAGTTTTTCGTTTTGGGGTCTAAATAAGACAAATTTTGTCCGTCTCTGTGTGTATGGTCGGTTTTTGATCTGGATATTTTTTTTCGCCGAAAATTTT
Source organism: Pseudolycoriella hygida (assembly GCA_029228625.1). Lineage (NCBI taxonomy): Eukaryota > Metazoa > Arthropoda > Insecta > Diptera > Sciaridae > Pseudolycoriella > Pseudolycoriella hygida. The sequence goes on along the minus strand of CM055405.1, from coordinate 54,420,815 downwards.
TTTCGTCGAAATTTTTTTTCACCGGAAATTTTTTTTCGCCGGAAATTTTTTTCGCCGGAAATTTTTTTCGCCGGAAATTTTTTTCGCCGGAAATTTTTATTGCCGGAAATTTGTTTTCTCATTTCTTCCAAAACTACTGATATCACGACAAAACCCCTTTTTAAAAGTGAAACGTGACGTAAGTCCTCGTCTCTTCTTCCAAAACAACTGATATCTACGTCATTTTATTCAATACCGGTGTTCTATACTATGCAATTTCTTTGAATTTTTCGCATAAAAAAGGAGAGACTGAGAGTTTAGACAAAATTTTTTCTGAATGCGCAATAAATTCTTTAACGGCGCAAAAATTTTAATCTACAACAATCTAACTTCCATATTTCAAATCGGGCTGAAGTAGCCGCCAATTTTTTTTTTTTTTTCATGCTACTGTGAACTGTTCATATTCAGATGTGGGATAAAAGTGCCGTTCAAGTGAATTGGCGACTACTTTAGTGTATACTTCTATCTATTTATTGCTGAATATTTATGTTTATTGATTGAAGTAGTCGCCAATTTTGTTGCCAATGAGCCCTAGTAATACAGCACTACAAATCTGTTATGAATATTAAATAAAGCGCTACTTTTTATTGACAAATTTATCAATGGGGTTTCAAGGGGGGAAATATTTTCACATTCGATTAAAAAATGCGTCACAAATGCCGGAACCTTAGTGCTTTATTTAAACAATTTTCAAACTTGAAAAAAAATTTGTTTGATATGGCCGATCTAAAAACCCACCTAGAGCACTGATGAGAGGCAGCTGACTCATACTTCCGGTAACGGGGAAGTTCGCGCCAGCGCGATTCACAATAGAACATTTTCGTTATACGAAATGTCATCTTGTGAATGACGCTGGCACGAAGTTTCACATCTAATGTTAGGAATTTCGCGCCGTATAAGCGCGAAATTCCTAGCAGCCACACTTCCATGGACGAAAAAAAAATCCACTCAATTTACTGCACAACATAGCAAAAAAAGTTTTTTCGATGTGGGGCAGATCTTACGAACGACCTATGGCCCTTAGGGGTGCTCAAAAACAAACTTTTCGAAAATTTGCTCTCCCCAGCTTAGGGTTAGTTTAGGCGGTGCTCAATGAGAAAAACCGTTAAAAAAAGCAAAAATCGTGAAAAAGCTTGCTTACCGAAATTTGCATGAAATACGAGAAATATTAAAAGTTATATTATAGCAAGTTGGATCAAACCGGCTCAAAATCATCCAAAGAAAACGCTTATTTAGGTCTCCGGAAGTTACAGTACTTATAAGCGAGCATTTTCACGATTTTCGCTTTTTTTAACGGTTTATGTCATTGAGCACTGCCTAAGCTCACTCGGATTCGGTAGCACCCATACACATTATTCATCAGCGTCCAAAAACACAACGTTTTCCGGTTGGAGAGCCCAAAAGTTGGTTTTCCTATATAATTTTGACCACCCCTAATGGCCCTGAAGAGAGGCCTCGAACCCATATACAATCAACCACATTAAAACGATTCGTGCAATATGTGAGTTTTTGTGTGTTCGTTATTTGGTATCTGCTCATTATTTCAGAGCATACGAAACAAGAGAAGTGAGAGAATTAACGGAAACTCAATACAATTGATTCACGTTGAAGTTACCAAGAGTCTTATGTGGTTATCGTTCAAAAACGGTTCGTACACATTCTGACACGTTATAAAAGTATCATCCAGACTTTTCTATAATAAGTTAAACAACCGATGCGAAAACATGTTTGTCAATTTTTCAAGGTTTACTTCATTTACATGTTGTTTAATGACAAAATTTGTTTTTGGTGAGGAAAACAGCAACTCTTATGACGCATACTTTTGCTTAAGCGGTGTTTGATTTTCATTATAGGCACTTGCGCATTGTAGGTCGTTATCTTTAAAACGACACACTCCCGTTGTGCACTTGAAAATAATAGTTACTTGCAAGTGTGTTTCATAAAGAGAACGTTTGCTGTGCAAGTCATTAACAGCTGGCAGACATTTTTTTAAGATCCCAAAAAATTCTCCTGATCAACTCTATTACCACTATCTCCTATCAAACTCTCTGTTTCGAAGAAACCAACTCTCTGAGTATTCTCATTCCGGAGCTAAAATTCGAAAACCCAAAGAAGCATAATTTATTCCTGACGAAAATCCAAGATGGCGTCACTTTGACATATTTCTGAACATGCCAAAAAAATTCTCTTGATCAAACTCTATAACTTTGTAGAAGACACCAACTCTCTAAGTATTTTCTTTTTTTTTAAATTCGAAAACAAAAAAAACCAAATTTTTTGCTTAGAAAAATTCAAGATGGCGCCGCTTTGACTGTTGGCAGACATTTTCTTAAGATTCCAAAAAACTCTCCTGATCAAACTCTATAACTTTTCCGAAAAAACCAACACTCTAGCTATTGTCACTTCGGAGCTAAAATTCGATAGCTCCGGGCATTGCCTGAAAAACCCACAAAATTGACCGCTTTTCCACATGACACGCCTTTACAGAGTTTTTCCGGAAAAGCGGCGTATACAATTTTTCATTTGGGGCCGAGACTGATGTTTCCTAAAATTTCAGGAAGATCGGCTATCTCGTCCTCTAGATCGATAATTATTAATAGATACAAACATAGATAGAAAGATAGAAACCGAGAGATCAGAAAAAAAGTTTATACAATAAGGGGCTTTTCATAAATGACGTCACGCTTCCTATGAATCCACAAAGTTCATAACTTCAAACTGGTCGGACATTTTGCTTATGGTACTCCGGCTACCCCCTCAAACACATCCCCTGTTTGGGGGGTAGTCGGAGTCCTATTAACAGAATTAGCTGTCCTAACTGAGTTATGACCGTTTCATGGATGCCCATTTTTTATAGCAAGCGTGACGTCATTAATGAACAGCCTGCCTTCGGAACACTTCGTGTCACCGTCGGCTACCTTCGTCTACCATCGGAGCACTTCGTGTGACCTTCGGCTGTCATAGGAATACTTCGTGTCATCTTCGGCTACCTTCGCAATACTTTGTGGCACCTTCGGTACACTTCGTGTCACCTTCGGCTACCGTCGGAACACTTCGTGTCATCAATTCTTCTCACTGATATATAAATTTGCCGAAGAAACCAACTGTCTAGGTATTCTTATTCAGAATTTAGCAAAAAATCCAGGATGGCGTCACTTTGACAGTTGGCAGCCATTTTCTTAAAACTCTATAACTTTGTAGAAGACACCAACTCTCTAAGTATTGTCATTCCGAAGCTAAAAATCGAAAACCAAAAAAACCAAATTTATTGCTTGGGAAAATTCAAGATGGCGCCGGTTTGACCGCTAGCAGACATTTTCTTAAGATCCCAAAAAATTCTACTGACCAAACTTTATAACTCTAGCTATTGTCACTCCGGATCTAAAATTCGAAAACTCCGAGCATTACCTAAAAACCCTTAAAATTGACCACTTTTCCACGTGTCACGGCTTTTCCAGAATTTTCCGGAAAAGCGATCTATGAAAACTGACGTTCCCTGAAAATTTCAGGAAGATAGGCTATCTGCTAGTCTAGTGTCTAGTCTATCTATCCCATACAAAAATGTAATTTACAAACCTCGATATCTCAGCCAATTTTCAACCGATTTTGATGAGTCTGGGCTCGTTGGAAAGCTGCTAAATAATTTGGAGGGAGAGGAGAGCGAGGGGAAAAAACTCAAAAGTTCGCGTATATATGGCTCCTTGTCCCAAAGGTTTTTGTACGGCTTTTTTTGAGTTTGTGGACTTCTTTTTTGGGGTGTGGGGATGGGGACAGCGTCACGCCCTCCGCTACCGCTGCGGGCATGATTTACTTAAAAAATTAAATTAGACTTTCATGAACCCAATCTGGTTTTTTCTTTTTTTGAGATAATAGACCCCCAAAGCTCCGGTCATAGATCGTTTTCCGAAAATTCTCTTGCTGTTGCAATAGCTTCCAGACCAAAGGACGTTATCTTTGAACACACGCATGCTAATCATGACTGATGGTTGCCAACCTACAAAGTCACGAATGTTTAACCTAAAATTATAAATAAAATTGGAAAATTAGGGGACAAATTAACCAAAGTCACATCCATCCAGTCACAATCTTTTTGCATGCAATTGTTTTTATCCAGCTGCTTTCGTGCGTTTGTTATTACAAGTAACTTTAATTTGAAATTTTACAAAAAAGAATAAAGTAGAGGCCAGCTCCTTTAACATAATTGCTTTGTTTTGATTTATTTGACAGCGCTTAAAAAAGGCAACTTAGAGCAACTAGTCCAGTAATTGGTTCGTATCGTTCGTATCGTCATTCGTCACGTGTCATGTCACATCGATAAAGAAGGACTTTTTCCGTTTATTGATGCAGATAAAAAAACGACCAAATTGTTTCAATAACATAAATTAATTTATTACAATCCAGTAAGCATAAAATAGTAGTTTTGATACAAGTTACGTATGAATGTAGTTTAACGTAGTAGATGTGAAGTTGGCGATACGAGCTGAAGGCGAGTTGAGCAACACATCGTGTGCGTTAAAGTACCAGCATACGTAACGTTTTTCGTAATTCACCGACAAAAAACGAGCTTTTCGCTACGTGCTTCCCCTTGCAAAAATTTTCTAAATTTCAATTCACAGTAGTGCGTAAAAGCAGCTTTCACGTATGTACTAGTGCGATAAAATTTTATCACACTAGTGCGTAAAAATGACTTGTACGCTCTAGTGCGAAAACGTTTACTGCACTAGTGCGAAAAGTGACCTGATGCGATAGGCTCGGCTCGAAAAAGTGAGTTTTTTGTCGGTGATTTGCAACAAAAATGTTTACGGTACCTTGAATTACTTATTACATGAAAAAAATCTTCTTGTCTCATTAAACATTACAATTAAAAATTCTGCTTCAGTCAGTCAGACAGTCACTTATTTCAAGAGATTTCACTAAATGTTCTACAATTCGAAGTTCAGCAAAATTTTAGTTTAATTTTTCGTCGATTATAGATTTATCAATACATCATTATATTATGGAAGTTATCATAATAATTCTTGGAGCGTAAACGACCCATACTATACAATCCTTCACCTTTAATTTGCTATGTATGTACCTTTCAGATTTGTTCCCCCCCCCCCCCACCACCTATTTAATTTTGTATTACCCATACCCATCACCAAGACTTTTTATCAACCAAATTTAGTATCCCCTTGTCGGTTGAGCGTCTCGTTTTACACCTGTATTCGTTTGAGTAACAACTGAACTGATTCTACCAAATTTTTTAATGAGTTTATTGTTTGTTTTTACTGTAATCGAGGCAATTTCGGCAAAATTGCTATTAATGGTGTACATTGAGGTAACGGAAATTATTTGTTGGACTTTTTCAAACTTTTTCAATGCGATGTCAATGTTTTTGATTGTCGATAGAACACCATCGTCCGAAGAGGTAGATAATTTCTCCACGGAATAAAGTGAATTGCGGACAAGGAGTAGAACTGGTGAGATTGCGGTAGAGCATGAAAGTATGGACTGAGTAATTTCGGGGTCAAGCGTTCGAGAGATATAGTGAACTGATAGAAGGATGGCGTTAACACTTGAAAGATATGTTTGAACATTCAGGGCTAATGTTTTCAAATTTTGTTTGTAATTGGAAGCATCGCTTTCTCGCAACTTTTCAACAGCTTTTTGCACATTCTTTATACATACGGAAACTGGATCAGCTACCCCTTTTACTTGATCGTTTTCAATTATGGAACTCAGAATTGCCTCGAAATATTTCTCGATTTTTTTCGATGACAAAACCTTGGAGTCAATAGATCCGGCTTTATCATCTGCACTGCTTTTCCAGTTGTATTTCAATCTTAAATTTTTGTTTCGTTTCCTTTTCGGTATATCATAGTTTGGGCTGTAATTTGCTGTTGCCTGTTCACCGCCTGGTTGGTCTATTTGGCCGATTTCAAGCCTTGTTGGGTAAAAACATGGCCGATTATTTATTGATTGATAATTTTTTAATTGAATACTTTTTAGTTGATCAGTTCTTGGTTGATCAGTTCTTGATTGATCAGTTCTTGGTTGATCAGTTCTTGGTTGATAAGTTTTTGGTTGATAAGTTTTTGGTTGATAAGTTGTTAGTAGATCATTTTTTTGCAAATCATGTATTGATGGGAAAAAACATGGTCTATTATTACTTGATTGAATATTTATTGGTTGATCAATTCTTGGTTGATCAGTTTTTGGTTGATCAGTTACTGGTTGATTACTTAGTTGATCAGTTGCAAGTTGACTAGTTCCTGATTGACTGGTTCCTGGTTGACTAGTTCCTGGTTGACTAGTTCCTGGTTGACTAGTTCCTGGTTGACTAGTTCCTGGTTGACTAGTTCCTGGTTGACTAGTTCCTGGTTGACTAGTTCCTGGTTGACTAGTTCCTGGTTGACTAGTTCCTAATTGATTAGTGCCTGGCTGATTAGTGCCTGGCTGATTAGTTCCTGGTTCATCAGTTACTGATTGATCAGTTCCTGGTTGATTAGTACTTTGCCAATCATATGCTGGTCGGTAAAAACATGGTCGATCATTACTTGATTGAAGATTTCTTGGTTGATCAGTTCCTGGTTGACTAGTTCCTGATTGACTAGTTCCTG
>CM055405.1:54390590-54413674 GCA_029228625.1 Pseudolycoriella hygida | reverse complement strand
TGTCGATTTTAAGCTCTATGTGTCTGATTGGCGATTTCGACGCATGAGGGATGGCGCTACTTTCTATTTAAAGCTTTATTTTACAAAATAACTTCGGTGTAGAAAAGACCATCAGTTTCAGTAAAGGTTTGTACTCCATTTCTAGTACAAACTTCAGTGTTTCTCAGGAGTCAACTTAAAACATCTTAACATCCTGCATCGAAATCGCCAGTAAATGGTTTACCTGAGCTGCAATTTCATCAATTGTAAGCGACTCCTCTTGTTGATTGGTTAAATTAATCAAAAGGTCCATGAAATCGTTTTGCCGAATCCCATTCTTCTTCCGATGTTGCACAGTTTCATGAACTATGTTCTTAAAAAAGTCACTTACATCATCTCGTATCACCTTCGTTCTGAGCATCACAGCCAAACGCTTAAACGATCCAATCAGAAACGTTATGATAGGTTTGTGCCGAGGTGTCTCGAAAGTACGTTTTCCCATTCGCCAAAATTCGGCATCTGGATTTGTTAGACTAAAAAATTTCAAAAATTTAATTTTTTTTTTGAGTTCTGCATTGTTCGAACACAAAAAATCTGTCAAAAAAGAATTGTTCTGAATGAAATCAATGAAAATTTTTCTTTTGACTAATTTGTCCTTTAGTCGAATTTGAACCAACGTCTTACTTCTTGTTTTAGGACTGGCCATACTGGGCGACTCGTTTTACCAGCCCGACGCGCCCTCTGATAGCCTCTGTCTCATTTCGTCTAATCTCATTTACGGGAGCGTTCGAGAGGCAGATAATCGTGTGTTTTGAGTGCAAAAGGATTTACCTAAAGAAAATCCTTAAAGGTTTTTTTTTTATTTTCAATGATTTTCTATAGTTTTCTTTGATTTTCAAGGGTTTGCTTGGTCAATTTCTTAGGATTTTCTTTGATTTTCAAGGATTCCTGTGATTTCCAATAATTTTCTCGCAATTCAAAGGATTTTTTTTGAGGATTTTCTTAGTAATGGATTTTTTTAAGTGCAAAAGGATTTTCTACGTTTATCTGCCCCTCGGGAGCGTTCATATATGACGTCAGCATTTTTTTCTTGGTTTTTACACCCTTCCCTTCCCCTTGTCTGCTATGTTCTATACAAATTAAGATTTTTTGTATGAAGTGTCTGTTTTCTTAGACCCCCCTCCCCCTTACGCAGACGTCAATTATGAACGCTCCCTAGTTTTTCTGAATACATTCACGAATTACCTATTGCATTCAATGCCGAATGCACATGTCCCAATCAAGTCTGTAGTGTAACGGGCTAAGATATCTTTTATCTCCAATACACATTCGTTGTCAATTAATTCGGACATGTAGCGTTGCAGCGAATGTCCAACATTCAACATAGTTGGAAACATAAACCTCATTTTTCCTGACGAAAACGTCGGTGAAATTTTATTACGCAAAATTTTCCATTTGTCAAAATTCAAGGAAAACAAATGCGCCGATAATGTGTCATCCCTTTCGTTGTAGTACACACCACGATCTTGGAAATGCTTAAAATCTTTAATTAATACGTTTTTGATGACAAGCGGATCATTGACAATGAGAACCGGTCGCTGGAAAAAGTAGACACCGAAATATGGAAATTTGTGTTTGGTTTGATTGTAAAAATCCCGGATCAGCAATGAGATTTGTGTAGATCTGCCGATTTCTTTTATGTTTCCGTATGGTATGATAGGCTTAAGTTGAGGTATTCCTCTTCGTTCCCAATAAGTGAAGCAGTGCTTCAAGTAAACGTAACAAAGGAAAAGTGTACAAAGTCCGAACAAAGCACTAGTGAACATTATCACATTTCATTAAAATTACACTTAGCACTTATTTGTTGCACCTTTGTCTTATTACGTTTGAATTGTACCAAGGCTTGTAGTAGAATGAAAAACCACAAACGAAAATGCATTCAAGTATACATGGAAAACCAAGTTCTTGTAAAAACGTTTAAAAGAAAGTTTCAACCGTATCATGAAATAATTGTAACGTTCGCTTTTTGTTTACATTTAACTGCCGGGTATTTTCGATGGTTCAATGAATAACATAACATAAAGTTTACGATGTTCAGTGCAATTTTTCCGGTTGTGTTTTATTCGACTTCGCGCAATTTAAAAGAAACATAAAGTCAATCTCGCGTTAATTCTTACCACTTGAGAACACGAGAAAATCGAGATCTTCAAATATATTTTTGCATTCAACAACAGGTAGCAATAAACTTTTCATGCTTCGGAGCCAAAATCGATGGCAATTTTGTAGATTTTCTCGCGAATTTTTACCTCTGCAATTTCGCTTGTTACATACAGCGATACAGCGATACTATGTAGATTGAGGAACGATAGAGAAAATATTGACCTCCCGCTCGTAAGTGCGTACATCTTCTAAAGGCAAAGCAGATAATAACATTTTAGCGAATGATTTTTTTGAAAATTCAAGATTTGTCTCTACAACTAAAGTATTTAGGAAGTAGGTTCGTACCCACGAAATCTATTTACATACCTGTTTTGGACCGTTGATTTTAGGCGATTTCGCGATTGATATAGAAACTTTTATAGGAACGCGCATTGATATAGGAACTTTGATAAATTGACAAAAAATAGCATTCAGAAGTCATTCCTTGAGTCTCGAGTGATTTTCAGCAAGATAGCGTCTGAAACTGATATTTTGATGAGTGTAATACACGGAGCCGAATACGAGTCAAAATAACTCATGCAAAAACATACTTGTGAAACGGAAAATTTACATGTAATGTTAACTGGGTAATGGTGAAACAATTGCATTTTCAATAGCGAATGTAGGTGGTGAAACACTTGCCGTTCATCGGTAATAGCACATTACATTGGACCCTGCGAAAGTAATTCATCCCAACAAAAACCTCTTAAAGGTAAGGTATGACGCAGTCCCTATGTCCACTTCCAAAATAAATGATATCGATGGAAGTGACGCTTACGCTGGTCGAACGCAAAAAAATTAAATGGAAATAACTTTATCTCGAGGGTCTGACGCATTTTTTGAACACGAGATAAAGTTATTTCCATTTAATTTTTATGCGTTCGACCAGTGTAAGCGTCACCTCCATTGATATCATTTATTTTGAAAGTGGACATGGGGACTGCGTTTGTTTGGATATCAATTCTTTTGGAAGTAAGTTGGAAAAAAATTGAAAAAAAGTTTTATTTCAAAAATAGATTTTTCGAAAAATAAATTTTCAAAAAAAAAATTTCAAAAAAAAATAAAAAAAAAGAAATTAAAAAAAATTAAAAAAAAATTTCAAAAAGAAATTTTTTTAAAAAGAATTTTTCAAAAAAAAATTTTCAAAAAAAATAAAAAAAAAAAAATTCCAAAATAAATCATTTCCAAAAAAATTCTCTCCACATCGTCCCACACACTTCCCACATCATCCCACACACTTCCCACATTATCCCACACACTTCCCACATCAAGCCACACACTTCCCGCATAATCAGACACACTTCCTACTTCATTCTACACATTTTCCGCTTCATTCCACACAAATCCCACTTAATTCCACATCATCTTTCATCAATTCCACCGACTCCTGGCAACGAACCCCCCAAACAAGACCGGTTCCGTTGGCTTCGTGAGATCGATACCTTTCATTTGATACCCCATTCACTTCGATCTGACCGCTACCGGCCGAGATATAGCCGAAAAAGTGCTCCCGTCGTCGGTGGATTTTCATATATGAGGGTTGTATGGAAACTTCAAAGGCCAATAACTCAGTTCCAAGATTTTTTTTGGGGATCATTCCGTGACACTCGCAGACTCACTCGTGTATTTTTAAGAAACTCCCTTAAAAACTTTTTTCTGACTCGTGCAGTTGTATATCTCGCCTTCGGCTTGGAATACAAGCTTTACGCTCGTCAAAAAACAGCTTTATCATGTAATTACTTTCGCACCCCTCACTGTAATCTGCTATTTGAGTTACTGGATAGACACAAAAAAGTTTTTATTCTTTTTGAATTGAGCGTATTTTGGAATAATTTTAAATTGTTTTCAATTAAATACTAAAACTACTTAGGGTTCATTCTTAAAGTACGTCACGCAAAACCGTTGACAGAACTGCAGACGGTACGGAGAATGGGTGCATCAAGGCTATGAGTCGGCTACCATACCTCGAAATACACCGACGATGTATCTTAAAAAACTGGCTGTGCTTGAAAGTTTAATTCACCTCTATAAAATAATTCATTTTTTGCCCCCTCTCCCCGCACCTGCGGCGGGCTATCATTCATCTGCGCCTGGCTAGACTTCGCGCCGCAGGTGGCCTTACGTGCATGGGGCTCTAACCCTCAGGTCCCGCAAAGGCGATATTCACCCTTGATTCCACATTGCATAGCCTGCCTCCCCTCTACTCCGCTTATTTTTTTAATTTCTCACTGACTGCGACGCTAATTTTCTATTGATTTCTTTTCAAGAATGAACTTGTAAAATTTAACCAACATATTTTGTGTACACACCTTGTGTACAAAATTCTTTTTATATTTGCACAACATTTACTTTTTTTGTATAAAATAAATTGCGTTTGTGTGCGAAATCGTTTATTTTGTGTACGAAATCACATCTTCAATGTACAAAACCATCTTTTTTTGTGTGTACAGGTGGTATAATTTTGTGTACAGGTGGTATAATTTTGTGTACAGGTGGTATATTGTGTACAGAAAAAATTAATGCACTTGAGACAATATGTTACAAGTTCACGTATATGAATCAGCTTTTAGAGTGGGGTAACCAATCGAAAAAGTTAACACTGAGGTTAAAAAAGATAAATTTCAAAATGTATCCTCTACCTTTCACACGTTCTGTTTCCTGCCGATTATCATATATATTTGCTTTCTCTAATATGTTCCGTGACGTGACAGGTTATCTTATCTTATCTACAGGGTCTGCGCGGGGAAAATCGTCTGTGAAACAATTTGCAATTTGCTGTTAGTTCGAGTAGGTAAAATTTTGATATTGAAACATATAAAATATTTTCAGCACAGAATTTAAACAATCGAGAGCCGGCAATCGCGATTAACGTAATGAATTGCTGTGATGAGCAATTTTGTTGAATTTCGATCAATTTTCAGAATAAACTGTCAATAATGATTTCGCGAAATTAGAAATATTTTTAATTCGCTGCCATTCACTGCCAGCTAGTGCGGATTAACCACGCTAGGGACGAAATGCTTAACGTGTATTCCGAACAACGGTTTGAATACAAATTTCCCAAGTTTTTCCCATTCAGATCTTCTATGACTGCTGGTAAAAGTCTAAAATATAGCTTCTGAGTCGAAACTGACCTAAAAAGCGTTTGGGTTTTGGATTTAAAGCATGAAAAAGTGATGGTCCTAGACTGGTCCCATCAATTTGCCACATTGACTGACTCTCAGGGCACTCCAAACGTTCAGATGCACCAATAAACCTCTAAATCCTTTTATTTGGAGTATTCTGAAGAGGAATCAACGATTTTACCTTTTACCTAAAGTCTACATTTTCACGGATTTTCGTGTTTTTTCACTCATTTCGTCGCTCCCATATTGGCTTTTTCTCAGGGCACCATAAAGGTCTGTTTTCAGCTAAGTCCCCCAACTTTGTCTACGCGTTTTTTTTTTCATACGATTTTGGACCCACCTTTTAAAGTAACTCTTTGCAGTGTTTCAAGATTTCTAATCAATTAGACATTAGCACTACCCCACACACTCACACAGTATGTAAGTCGGGAGTGAATCAACGAGGAGTACAAAATTTTATGGCTCTTAACCGGTATAAATGTCTTCAACTTTCTCATGATTCCAATCTGACTGGATATTTTGTCCAAAAGTTCCGTTATATGACAGTTACGGCTAAGATGCTGGTCAAGGATAACTCCCAAATACTTAATTGAATTAAGAGATTTAATATTTTAACCATTAAATTGAATCACCGGCACATGCTTCAAAGTATTTCTACTTGATCTAAAATGAACCGCTTTACTTTTCGTCAGATTAAGTGTCAGTTTGTTGATATCAAAGAATTCAGAGATAACTTTGATATACCTATTCAGATGAGATACATTCAACTTGATACACTTTGAATATGTGAATAAACATGTATCATCAGCATCATCAGCAAACAAACTAGGTCTTGATTTCAAAGGTAGTTTATAGAAGTCATTAATAAAAATCTGGAATAATAAAGGTCCCAAAAAACTCCTTTGTGGAGCCACAATTGAAATAAGTGAATTTTCGTCAAAATCGTGAAGTTGTTTTATCTCGATGATTCTTATGTCACAAAATTGCTAAGACCGACAATACAAAAATTCGTTCGGCGCTCCTATATCTAACCGTCAAGTTGATAGTCGACAGTCATGTCATCACGATAAAAGTCCAGCCTGCAGTTGTTGGATGAATTAATTTTGATAACGTTGGCAGCGCTTAAAACGAGTATTTACACACACTGCCAACTCATTACCGTTTCTTCGTAGAACAATTTGCTTTGTAAAATACGTCGCTTAAGGCCTTAAGGTCGATATCATGAACTAAAGATAGTCTGCTCCAAATGTCAAAATGCTCAAACAAGTTAGTCTGCTTCAAATGTCAAGTGTATAGATTATACTGCCATCTATTTTCGTAAAAACTGCCTATAAAGAATTTCTACAAGTTGTAACACCGTCATCTCCAATATTGTGCATGTTGATTGATTTATTATTTGGGTTGCCCCTCGCGCAAATACAAAAGAAATGAATTAATAATAATAATACAAGAGACCTAGCGCCGAGGCCACCCTTGTTGGGCCCATTGTTCTCTACCCATGGTTGTTTGGTTTATGTTTGGTGATGATGTGTTTGTTAATGGTGATGGTAACTGGGTCTATTGTCGTGTGGTATATGTGTGTATATTTTGGTTTCGTATCAGTTTTGTTACTGTAGCGTCGTTTTTAGCCATTTGCTCTCTGTAATAAAAGATAGCACATTGGGTAGTGGTACTGCTTTAAATTCATCTAGTGTAATATAGAAATCTCCTAGATGTTTTGTTCTGAGACTAGATAATGCCATGCAATGACATATGAAATGTTTTGCTGTTTCTGGTACGTTACCTTCTGCGGCAGGGGTCATCGTTGAGTCCCTTTTATTCAGATGATATCTCAGGTTAGCACTCCGACTAACAGTCTCAAGCATTTCCTTTTCAAGCTCAAAAGATATTTGGTGGTTCGCCAGTTGCATCCCTCCAAGATCTCTTTGGATTGTCTACAGTTTTGTAGTTTAATCCAAGTTTTTTGGTGTCCCCCTTCTGCTTCCTGCTTCAGAAATCTCACCATTGCCTCGGCATGAACGCCTAATACTGGCTCTGGCCCCACAAAACTCGTTCCGCTCCCAATTCTGGCCAATTCATCCGCTCTTTCATTTCCCAGAATGTCTGAGTGGCCCGGAACCCATACCAGGGACACCTGATTGTTCTCTGATAGGGTTTCCATGCCTTCTCTTGTCTGTAGGATTGATTTTGCTGAGAATTTGTGAGATGATATCGCTTTTATCGTCGATTGCCTATCTGCGCAGATAACTATCATTTTTCCTTTCACTTGCTGATCTATCAGCGTGTGGCAAGTCCTGTTAATAGCCAGAGCTTCCGATGGAAAGACAGTCGCAGAGACTCCCAGCGGAATCGAAACGTTAAGTTCCAATTCTTCGCAGTATATTCCTGCTCCCGTACCTTCATTCGTTTTAGATCAGTCTGTGAATACCGTTATGTCCCCCCTTGTCGGTGGAGCTCCATCTTCCCACTCCATTCTCTCGGGTATCACCGTGTCAAAACCTTTGTCAAACCGGAAGGTGGTTTCCATGTGGTCACTCGGCATTTCCTATCAGTTCAACTAAAATACTCGCATGTCCCTCATTTCTACCTCCCGCTATCCAGTGTCCACTCCTGTGCAATCTCGCTACTGTCATCCTGGCTTGCTGTTTGACGAACAAACCAATGGGACACAGCGATAGTAAAATCTCCAACGCCGCCGTCGGGGTTGACGTCATTTCTCCTGTCACACTCAGACAAGCGAGTCTCTGTACTACAGCTAGTTTTTTTTCTATTGACTTAGTCTCTGCCCTGTGTGACCAAAACATACAGCCGTAGCTTAAGATTGGTCTCACAATTGCTCTATACATCCAGTATAGAACTGAAGGCTTTAGCCCCCAGCTCTTCCTACACTGCCAGAAGACTCTAACCGCTTTATTGATCCTCTCTTCTATGTGAGGATTCCATGTCAACTTCTCATCTAATATGACTCCAAGAAATGTTACCTTGTGTGTCATTACTAGCTGAGTTCCGAAATGCTTTGGCATTCTCATAGTCAAGGCTACTTTCTTGTTCTTAGGCTTGAATAAAACGAGTCCGGTTTTTCCTGCATTCACAGAAAGTCCCGTTGTGCATGTTACTAGATGCAAGGAAAACCACGAAGGCCGGAGAGAAATAAATGGGTGTTGGAGGCATCCAATGGACGTTTACTTATGGGATGATATTTTCGATGAAAATAAACCAAACAGAACTTTTTACAATTAGATAATTCATTTGTTTATTCACCTTCCATTGTTGTCTTTAAATTTTAATTAATTTTTTTTTATTCTTTTTTTTTCATTTTTTACAACTCCAATAAACATTGAATAGAATTTCTTTTAATTTACTTAAATCTTTGCGGTTGGTAATGGACATTTTCAATAAACATTTTCGGTTTTCACATTGAAATTCATGGTAATGATTTGTGTAGTAATTACATAGCAAATTATTCAACTAAATAAAAAAACATACTTCTAAATAGAAAACAATGTTTCGTTTTCTAAATTAAATTTAAAAAAATATACAAATTTCTATTTAATTAAACTTAAGTGCTTCAGTTGTTAAGTTTTCGTTTTAGATGTTAGTACAATAAGAAGTGTAGTAATTGTCAGGAAACTGTTAACATTAACAAAATTAAAATCCCTTGGGAAGTAGACTATGGCAAAGATATCGCTAGCAATATTTTCGGGACTCAAATGTTAAAAAAAAATGGGAAAAATTAACGAAAAATTTCAATTCACTAAATTCGTTATGCAAGGAAAGTTTGTCTCTTTGAAATGCATAGTTGGTTATTCATTGAATACAAAAAAAACACTTGTCCGATGTAAGAAGTCTAGCATTTTGTTTTTAATTATAAAAGTGGAATTTCATTTGTAGACATTTATAAAGTTGTTTTTATTAGTTTACAGATTCATCGACAATGTTTAGACATTTTGTTTCTTTATTTCATTTTTTTTTGTTTTATTTTAAAATTAATTCGGTTAATTTGGATTTTCTTGTATTCGAGGTCGAACTTTGCTTTTTATGTAAATTATTTTGTCTAACCGCTCTTGAACAACAATATGGCCACTTGGCCCAAATAAAAGTAGATGAAATGACGAGTTTCATGCGTCACATATGATCCAAAGTTTCGTCCAACAATACAATGCCACGTTGGGTTATACTTTTTATCAAACTCTTTTTTGATGTAAGCAGCAATATCCTAAAAAAGTAATAGAAAAAAAAAATTATTTATTTTGAAACAGAACTTTTTATGATAAAACTTTTGTCGAAGAGAGAACAAGCGATCAACACAAAACCCGTTAAGTTTTTAATTATCTGAAGTATTGTTGTTTTGTTTGTTTCGATACGACCAAATTTGTTGATAAATTAATCAACTAAAAAGTACAAATAGATTTTTTAAGCAATGGACGAATAACAAGGACAAAAACTGAATTCGGCCAATCACGACCGCTTCAGTACACCTATGTCTTACTAGGACTATGTGTAAATCAGCCCAACATATATTAGAATGAGCAATCATTCCAAGTGTATGAACTTAAATACACTTCTTCGTCGACGTTCAAGTTTGCTTTTTATTTAAAGTGCTAGATCCTACGTCTAGCTATTTGTTGAATCTCTAACATAGCTAGAAGTAGGATCTAGCAGTTCAAATAAAAAATCAAACTTGAACGTTGACGAAGCAGTGTATTTAAGTCCATACACTTGGGTGTTGGGCTGATTTACACATAGTCCTAGCAAGACGTAAGTGTACTGAAGCGGTCGTGATACGCCGAAATCAGTTTTTTTTCCTTGTTATTCGTTCCTTGCTTAAAAAGTCTATTTGTACTTATTAGTTCAGAGAACTCCAGATGTGTTAATGTCAGAGCGTCATGTCAATGACAAAATAATTCAAATAAGAGCTTATACGTTCATAGTAAAAGTAATACGTAATGAGTTGTATCCTATGACTGTTAATTTATCAACAAATTTGGTCGTATCGAAGCAATACAAAAGATTTAGTAAAGTTTTTAATAGATTTTTCCATCCCATTAAATACACTTTTATATACTTCCTTTGAAACACCTTTTACAAATGATCTGCAGTCAACCCTAAAATATCGCTTTGATTTTCCTACATTTTTCGATTCTTTCTTCAGATTTCTCGTTTGATAACAAAATTTGTATCTTCAAGTCTTCTGTGGAATCAGTGCGTATAACATACTATTACGATGTTTGCGACATCACTAAATTCTTTATTAAAATCTAAGGCAAATCGTCCTAAAAGTCGCATTTTTCGGATCATGATGGGAGATGAGAAAAATTGGTCAAGGTCCATTACGAGCGCAACGTGTATCAAGACGTGGAAGGCAGCAAAAATTCTCTCGGTACATAAGAAGACAAAATGTTACGAATTAGACGATTGACGAGCGATAAATATACAACGGACGGGTTGGCACAGCGGTTAGCGTACTGGCCTTCCACCAAAACGATCGGGGTTCAAATCCCGTGTCGGAAAAATTCTATATGGAATTTTTCTATGAAGTGTAGCGCATTAATAACGTCCTAAAGTTCACTCAAGCTTCAAAAGTTGGGTAGTTGTGGTGTGTTTGGTGCCCATAACGACGTACACACTGCATGAATCGTATGACGTAGCCCTCGTAATATACACGATGAATCTGTGTACGAAATATCTAAGCCTACATTTAGGCGAGATAACAATTCTAGGAGTAATTGAATAAGACGCTACATTCGCATTACTCTGAGACGTGGTTCGGAAGTCACGTTAAGCCGGTGGTCCAGACAACACTTGTTATTGGCTATAAAAAGCTGTTAGTGGAGTCTCTAAAATACAAATACAAAGGTCAACGAGCGACTATGCGTGCTACGAAGTAAAGGCCGTTTCAAGAACAATGTATGTAAAGTACACGATCCAGACGTCACGGTCGTCAGACATATTCAAAAACGAATATTATGAATTGCTCGCAAATATCTACGATGAACTACCGGCACACGACATCAAAATCGTTTTTGGAAATTTCAACGCCAAAGTGGGTAAAGAGGAAGTGTTCAGACCAACAATTGGAAGATACAGTCTGCATGATGAAACGAATGAAAACGGACAGCGCGTGATTTATTTCGCGGCTGAAAGAAACCTTGTAGTGAAAAGTACCTTCTACCAACATAGAAGCAGACATTTAGCTACCTGGAAGCACCCCAATGACAACTTGTCACCTAATCAAATGGACCACCTATTGATTAGCGGAGGACACCTCACTGATGAAATTGACGGCAAAACATGTTGGAGAGCAAATGTCGACTCTGATCACTATCCTGTGGTGTCAACACTGCGATCACATCTTGCCCGGTTTCATAATGGCCAACTGTGAGGCATTTTGCAGTGGACAAATTAAGAGATCCACAGATAGTGGCGACATATCGTCATATAAATACTAAGTTTGGAAATATCAATTCTCTCACTCTCATTTTTTGTATGAGTGTTCATATATGCTGAAAACATTAGCACAAAGCTTCAACAACTTCAACAAGCTCAACCAGATGATACTCCTCTCGACTGCAATCGATGAGTGAAGTAATCAAACAAGAAGCGACCAACACCTTAGGATATCAGAGCCCTAATGACTTCAATACCTGGTTTGATGCGGAGTGTACTGATGTAACAGAACGTAAAAACGCTGTGCGATTAAGAAAGGAAACTGCAAGAACGAGAGAACAGAGATACAAAGAAAATGAACTGAGGAAGGTGGAAAAACGTTTGCACCGTCGCAAGAAGAGAGAGCTCGAAGATAGGACGCTACTTCAGTTGGAGAGATTGTGTAGCGCAAATGAGTCACGAAAGTTCTATAAACGTATGAACAATTCAACCCCCGAATAATCATCTGCAAAGCAGTAAACGGAACGTTGCTTACTGCAAAACATGATGTCTTGGAGAGATTCAAAGAACATTTTCAACGCCATCTAAAGTACGTGCAAATCACGAATTACGCCATCATTTGGTGCTCGAATTGTACGAACAAATGGCGAATTACGAAAATTCTCGTGAACTAATTGGGAAATTCAGGATGTTTGGAGACAGTAATGGTGGAAGTACTTAGGAGTCACGCTGGACAGCAAACTATACTGGACAAGCATGTGAGAGACAGACCTAGTAAAAATCTGACAGCCTTCTGGATATGTAGAAGTGCCTTCGGTAAAAATTGGGGCCTTTCATCCATGACAATACTGTGGACTTGTGAAGCAGTAGTGAGACATATGATCACCCACGGCCGCGTCGTTTGGGGGCATAGGCTCGAAGTAGAGACCGCGATGAAGGAGTTGAGCGAAATTCAAAGACTGGTTTGCATCTGCATGACCGGAGCTATGAAAACAACAGCAACGACAGCCATGGAAGCGCTGCTGTATATTGCACCCATCCAAACGATCATCAAGGCGAGAACATTCACAACTGCGGACAGACTCTTACTTAATGATCTTTGGATGAGGAACTTTAACACGGGTCATGGAAAAATCAGAAGGACAATAGCCAATCTTATTTTTACCATACCCAGGGACCGGATAAAACCGGAAATTACCTTTGTGAAGCACTACGAGGCTGTCATACCAGATAGACTAGAATGGCTGAGAGGTTGGCCAGACAGTCTGTCCACGGATGGATTCATTTGTTTCACAGATGGATCAAAAAACTCTAATGGAACGAACCAATGGCAGAAGAGAGCTTCCACTTAGGAAATTTCGCCAGTATGCTTCAGGCAGAAACCTTCGCAGCGATGGAAGGATTGCGAAGTGCATTGAGACCGGAAACGGTAGGCGAAAGAGTCACAATCCTTTCCGACAGCGAAGAAATGATCAGAGCGATAATGTCGCCTGTCACCACATCTAAAGTAATGAGGGAGTTTAAAAGCACACTGAACCAGCTGGGCCGGAGTAATCTGGTGACGGTTGCTTGGGTGCCGGGGCACTCTGAAATAAATGGAATTGAGATAGCGGATGAACTGGCAAAGCTGGTTGCCACATCTGCTCAATGTGGACCCGAACCGTTCATTCCTATACCACAGTCAGAATGTGACAAGGCTGTAAAGGAATGGGTGCGTTCAGAGGGAATAAAGCATTGGCGTGAATATGGTGGGGCAAGGCACACAAAGCAGTTCCTACGAATGCCTGACTGCAAGTGGACAAACGCACTGCTGAACATGGACCGGAGTCGCATAAGAAGAGTATTGGGAGCGATTACCGGGCATTGTGGGCTAAGCAGTCATTTATCAAAGATGGGAATCGTCAGCGATCCCGAATGTACCTGTGTATGTACTGGACATCACGTAATGTGCGAGTGTCCAAAGTTTTCTCAACTGAGATTCAGGACTCTGGGTGGTCACGTGATCAGGCCTCTGGATGTACTAAATCTAGGACCAATTTTCCTCGACAAGTTCCTCGCAGGTACTGGTAGGTTCGAAGGATTTACGTGATGAACGGGAAAGGAACAAAGGATCAGTAGATCTGTGTCTCATGACCCAGTAGTGGGTCGTCCCAACCTGATAAATCTAAATAAAACTCAAGGCAACTTAACAGCACAAATTTGTTATGTATCAAGGGCCATCCACAAAGTACGTATGCTCTGACAATAGCGTACGCTCCGTATATTTCAACTTTTTTTTCCATACATTTTTGTGTGCAGGGGGAGAGGGGGCCTAAGAATCGTCTTTTTAGAGTACGTACTTTATGGATGGCCCCCGCTCACAGCAGGAAATAGTGTGTATCCTTGGTATCTAGGATACCGGGCAGTTTGGGGGCCGAAAAACCGGATAACGGGAAATCCACTTCTTGTTCTTGTTCGGGAAATGTGCTCGAGCGAAGCTCGAGCGGTTCACGTTTCGGGAATTAATGGAAAAAATGGGAAATCGCTTCAGGATGGGAAATGACTAAAAAATGGGAAATCGCTTCAAGATGGGAAATGACTAAGAAATGGGAAATCGCTTCAAAGTGGGAAATTACTAAAAATGGGAAATCGCTTCAAAGTGGGAAATGACTAAAAATGGGAAATCGCTTCAAGATAGGCAATGACTAAAAAATGAGAAGTCGCTTCAAAGTGGGAAATGACTTAAAATGGGAAATTGCTGAAAACGGGAAATGAATAAAAAATGGAAATTGCTGAAAAATGGGAAATCAATAAAAAATGGGAAATGGCTGAAAAATGGAAAGTGAGTAAACAACTTAGTTGAAAAAAAAAAATATTGGATTGAGATTTTGATGACTTCGTTCAAAAAAATCTCGCTCGCGATTTGTAAAATTTTTCTTTGTAAAATTTTGATTGACATGTCAATGATTTTTTAAAAAGCATTAAGAAAAATCTCGCTCGCTCCACTCGCAACATTTTGGTCACCGGGAAATAACTTTTGGCCACCGGGAAATCGCATTTTGATCACCAGGAAATCTCAATTTTTCACCGGGAAATCTCGATTCCTCAGTGGGAAATTTTATCGATTTTAGACGGATACCAGGAAAAATGGGAAATCGGATTTGGATACCGGGAACAAAACATTATTTCCAGCCGCGCCCCCGCTCATGTAGTAAGAGTGACATAAGCTTCATAAATTGGCTAATTCAATCGGTACCTCCAGGTGACAGGACATCTGCTTTGTAAACTTTGTGAATTTGGCTGCGTTAACCATTGTTTTCCATACGAACTGGTATCTTTCACAATAAAGTGAACGAAAATACATTTGTGTACACTCAGTTTCTATAGCATTTACATTATCTGCAACGGTAGGTTTCTACGTGGAATGAGACAATATTTCAACATGAAATTTTCTATACCGTGACATAAGCCGACACCGCACTAAATCGGTAGATAAAATTTTGTTCATAATTTTTATAGTTGCTATATAGTTTATAGTTTCACTTCAGAATAAGTTCGCATAGAATTTTATGATTTCGTATAAGTGCATTATATTTTGTTTGTTTGTTTTTATATCAGGCTACAAAATTTCGTACAGAATGTTCTTAGAATACAAAAACGAAACTATAGAGGAAATATGTAAGCTTTGTCGGAAAATATTCAAGTCCGTGTAACTCCAGTATGGTTAAGAATTTGAACGAGCTATTTTTGGTTAAAAATAAAAAAAATATTCTAAGCGTAGAACGGTGAAGTTAAATTGAAAAATTTAGTCTTTTGATCAACTCGTTTTTTCAAACATTAAAAAGTAATAAAATACTCGAAACCCACTAATAAATGGGCGTCCAATTTTCTTTTCTATTTGACTTTAATCTCTACCTTCCTTTAAACAGGCATAAAGAAAAGATGGAGAGAGGGTGGTGTGTTTTTATTGTGTTGTTGTTGACTTCCATCTATTATTAGGCCGTGGTTTCGATTATATAATGAAAAAACCTTAAGGATGCTGTGACGACAGAAAAATAAACACACCGTACCGTAACGTTTCCCTACGAATTTTTTGTTAACTTAACAGAAAAGAAATTGCTTTGAAGAATCCATTTATGTTTTAAAATTTATTAATAATGTGAACAAATTTCAGAGTGGTCCGTGTTTCCTTTCAAATTAAGTCTATAAAGTGATTTCCTTTTTATTTCTAAACGACCATTGCAACCAATGTTGTTTGCACACTCTACAGAATGAAAATGTTCATAAACATAAATAACGCAACGTTTATTGTTTTTGACTTGGGGCTAAAAGCATAACGTCCTTGGGAAACAAATTTGTTTCATGTTAGAATAAAATATTTCTGTATCAGAAATTGTAACAGTCCCCGGGTTACTTAAAATACGAGTCTGAAGGTAACGAAAATATAAATTTGTCGATATTTCCTTTTGATTTTGTTTACTTGGGGTTGTTGAAAGTTGAAATAATTTTCCTTTTCTTCTTTGCCGAAAAACACACAAAACAAAATTGTATAACCGACAAGGTCGTATAATGTTTACTTACCTTTTCGATATTGTATTTCTCTAGTGCCTGAGTAGCACAGTCAACAGCATCTTGCTGCATCTCCTCGCTCATATCAGCATTTTTAATGACAGCTTTGCGATCAGACATTTTGCGACTTTTATTAGGAGATAACCTGTTGAAATAATAATTTTGATTTAGCACAAGATTATCGCTTCTGATAAACAATTCATCATAACAGATAAGACTGATGGCAAAAATAGATCTGTAGTTGCTGAAACGTTGAATTTAGGTAAATTTAGTGGCTTAAAATACGATGTAAATATTGCGCTGGTTTGTTTAATAGGATTTGAAATTTTATCTAAGATTAGCTCTTCTCAATGTCGTAAGCGCAAAAAGTTCACCAAACATAAATAAAGTAATTCGGTTAACTAATAGGTTCGTTCGATTGTTAGGTCGACGTAAGAATATTTACAACCAATATGCTTTGGTAGTCTAATTATTCAGAAGATAAGCCACTAGAGGCTGTTACAGAGACAGAGAGTATTGAAATTACTCGCAGACAATCACCGAAAGGGAAAGATTTTTATTGAAAAATAATGTTGCTAGGAGTTCCTTCTCACCCATCGCTTTATCAAAATTTATAAATTCTATGGACTTATCACTGGCACTTATCTTTGTTATAGCTTATGATCGAGTGTGACATAACGTCGAACAGTCATTATCATCGACTTGCATTCAACGTTTATTTTTTTCACAGTAAAATCAATAAAACTTTACTTTCGACACTGTGTTGTGAAATAGTTCTGATGATGAGTATTTTCTGCCAGGAAATTATCGCGTAACGTTCCTATTTTCACCAAGCAAGAACGAGTCTCGTAAATCAAACGGCGGAGATTAAGAGAAGAATTGGTCTAGGTTGGGCTGCGTTAGGAAAGTTGCGCTACATATTTCGATTAACACTCGGAGCAGAATTTTAGGGAATTATCGTTCGAAAAAATTGGAATTAACGCCCGGGGAATTATCGCTCGAAAAAATTGGAATTATCGCCCGAAAAAAAGGAATTATCGCCCGGAGAATTATCGTTCGAGAATTATCGGCCGAAAAAATGAATTATCGCCCGAGGAATTATCGCCAGCTAGTTGGAATTATCGCCCGGGGAATAATCGATGCCGGACAATTTATGGAGGATTTTTTGATTTTCATCCTTCGGACTCAGCCACTGCCCTAAAACTGAGTCTCTATTATAATTCCCCGGGCGACAATTCCAACTAGCTGGGCGGATAATCCCTTTTTTCGGGCGATAATTCTCCGGGCGATAATTCTCTGGGTGATAATACTCTGGGCGATAATTCCTTTTTTTGGGCGATAATTCTCGGACTGTAACTCTCCGGGTGTTAATTCCAATTTTTTCGGGCGATAATTCCCCGGGCGTTAATTCCTCTCCGGGCGTTAATTCCGGTCACCCTTCCAAAGCAGTATGAACAACAGTTTGAAAAGGAAAGTGTTCGATGTGTGTGTTCTGAAACTCTCTCGATAACAAACGCCTCAGCGGACAAGTTGAGAGTTACACAAAGAGCCATGGAACGCGCGATGCTAGGGATCTCACTCCGAGACAAAATTACCAATGAAAGTCACCGATATCGTGGAAGGAATTGAAATGGAATTGGGTAGGATATATTGCTAAAATGACCCACGAGCGATGGACAAAAACCACCAACGACCAGTGGGACGTTCACCAGAATGAATGAATGAATATTACTTCTATTGTCTACTATCTTCTAGCTGACATGGTAAAAAAGAAAGATGGACTAATGACATCAAAAGGTCGGCGGGTTTGAATTGGTTTCAAATTGCAATGGACCGTGATCGGTGGCGATCTATGGGGGAGGCCTACATCCAGCAGTGGATATCAAGAGGCTAAAGAAGAAATAGAAGGACGAGTATCTCACTATTATTTCTTATTTTCCTTCTCACGTGAGAATTTATTTTGCGAGAGTTAGAGCAGCGGAGGCAATCGACGAGAAAACATCGCATGACTTTTACACCTTGTTGAAAATAGAGGCTCCGACTCCGACCGAAAAAAAATTAGAATATCACGGGACAAATGGGATTATCACCAGGGAAATTATCGCCTGGAACAGACGTTTTTGATACAAATTACGTATGAAGGTAGTTTAACGCACTAGATGTGAAACTGCCGACACGATTCGAAGGCAAGTTCGACATAGACAAAAAACAAGCTTTTCCCTGCGTGTTTCCACTTGCGAAATTTCAATTATTTTTTCGCACAAGTGCGTAAAAACAGGGTTTACGCACTAGTGTGGTAAAATTTTTCGGCACTAGTGAGTAAAAGCGGTTTTTACGCACTAGTGCAAAAACATTTTTATTTACCGCACTGCTTCCCTAGGGAGATAAATTATACATTAATTGTTGGTGTCAAACTTTGTTTCGTTGATTTCTTGCTTTGGTGAAACGACGCACTACATAGCGAGTTTTTTGCGGGTGAATTGCAAAAAGGAATTTTTCTTATACAAATTGAACACATGAACACTTTACATCTCACCCAGTGATCATTTTCCTTGTATAAAATTGCTAGGTAAAAATTCCTGGGGGATAATTCCGCGGTTGATAATTCCCGTTCCCATAATTCCAAATTTGTTTCGATGTAAATTTTTTATGTATGGGCAGTAGCCAAGTTCTCAACCAACTTCTTTTATTTTTATCTTGAGGAATAGTTTTTCTGACAGGTAATTTGACGTAGTTCAACGTTCGTAAAGAACGTTTTTCGAAAAAATTGGGTCTTGATGCCTAGCACGCGACTTTTCTTCTTCTATCCTAATGCGTTGGTTAGAGTGAGGCAGATTTGTCATTTTCTAACTAACGCTTTAGAATACAAAAGTCGCGTGCCAGGCATCAAGACCCAATTTTTTCGAAAAACGTTCTTTACAAACGTTGAACTACGTCAAATTCTCTGCCAGAAAAACTACTCCCTAAGAAGAAAAAGACAAGTTGGGTTCGACAAGAATTTGGCTATGGCGCAGTACTATGAACAAAACTGTGTTTCTTCTTTCAAATGCTTCAACTATCCTTTTTTCATTTTTTGTCGAAATGTTTAGTGAATATACTTCAGAAAATGCAATTTTATGCAACTTCGTTGCGAATATAGAACTTTTTAGTTCTATTTTTGGTCGCGAAATGGGGTACTTTTCGTAACTAAAAAACCGTTTTTTGTCTCTATGTTTGAGTTACGAAAAACGAAATTGCATAAAACGTACTGTGCAACACGTCGCGAAAAGAAACGTTTTTGTAACACGGTGTGATTTTCAAACTCGCTCGGCTCGTTTGAAAATTCAGCATCTAGTGACAAAAACACCTTCTTTGCGCAACTTGTTGCATAAATTAATAAAACGCATTCCGCTTTTGAAAAACTAATGGTTTTTCCAATCCATAGCATTCTGTCGTCATAAGTAAAAACACTTAGAGAAAATCAGCGAAAATTGACAAATTTCACACAAAAAAACTACTCGGCTTAGCGGCAAAATTAAACAAAACAATCGCCGAGAATCTTTGGTCGCTAACTTGATTTTTGTCGGGAATTTCCGTTAAAAAATTTCGCGTTTTTTCTCTAAGTTTTTTCTTTATGACGGCAGCATTGTCAATCGCCATCACAATGAGTTTTGAAATAGCTATTTTTGAAATACAAAATCGAAATGTCAGCGTTTCATGCGTGATGTTTTCGTATTGAAATGAACGACTTTTTCGAACTAGCGCGCATTCGGCTATAACAGATGAAAAACTTCGTATGCCAAATGCAGTTTGTGTTGTTTTTGTCACTATCTGTGAAGTTATCAAACGAGCAAAGCGAGTTGGATAACCACATCGTGTAACAAAAACAACCAATTTCGCAACTAGTTGCATAATAGTAATTCACGGAACAAGTTGCGAAAAGAAAAATTTTTGTCAAGAGATTTGAATTTATCAAACGAGCGTAGCGTGTGACAAAAATTTTCCATTTCGCAACGTGTTTCATACAACGTTTTATACAAAAAAGTACTTGGGTGTGACAAAAAGTATACATGAAATTCCTTTTCGCAACAAGTTGCATAATGGAATTTCATATATAATTTTTGTCACTCTCAAGTATGCGTTGTATAGTTCAACATACCCCAATACACATGAGATGTATACGTACGCGCGGGCGAAGCCCAAGCGAAAAGTACACATCGAGTGTGTATTGAGGTATTTTGAAAGATATTTTTCTGTAATAGTGAGAGTGTGTTGGTACACATACCGCGGAAAGCAACTTTTCGTCACAAGTGATGGGAAAATATTTTCCGTCACAACCAATACACTCTCACGTATACAGAAAAAATAATTAAAATCTCGACAATTTCAAAAGTGGAAACACGCAGGCGAAAGTTCGTTTTTTGTCGGTGAATTGCAAAAAAAACGTTGAGATGAGAGACGCCAAAATATGACGTTTAGAAAATATTTCTCGTACTGAGATTGAGATTGAGGCATCCACTGAGAACTGTTTTCTGTAAGGCAAACACACATGCGTTGCACACACATAGACACAGGACTTACAGCATTTTTTGCTATTATTTACAAATTATGAAACGGAGCCAATAAAAATTTCAAAAAAAAAAATGTCAAACATTTCAGAAGGAAAGGAATTCAGGCGAATGAAAGGATGTGCGTGCGTATTTTCTATTTAACATAAAAATGTTACAATATGCTTTGGCATTTCAACAAAGTATTCTGAATTGACGATGAAGTTTCAAGTGAACCATAAAAATGATGCATAGGAAGAGCGAACAGGTTAATGTACATAATAGCGATGGGTGAATATTGAAACTATTTTTAGATTGTTTTGGGGTTATCTAATTAGCTAAGGTATGAAATGGGGCGAATGTAAAATAAAATTGGTTGAGCGAAAAAGGATGTTGGCTATTTACATCGTTTTTGTGAAAAGCGTATCGGAACGAACACGAGTTTCGTTTAAAGTATCTAGTTGCCCGGGCGGTAAGAATATTTCAATCAAAAGTCCGTGAATATTTTTCGTAACTAAATTTGAATTTCTATTTTGCGAAAATACCGAAAGAAAACTGAATGAACACTTTTAGAGTAAATACAAAAAACGGCGAAAGAGAATATTTTTCCGAATGTTGAAACACACTTACCTTTTCTGTTAAATTTTTTCTATTAATTCGAATGAAATTTGACTCAATTTTGAACAATTTGAAATCACAAACGATTCAATAGTTGTATTTGAACAGAAATATATTAGTTTTTACTCGGAGACTTATTTTAAATCACAAAATATATGAATTAACTAAGCGTAAATATTCGCTTGCACCAGGGTCTACCAGCTTGTATTCGCCTACTAGTTTGCTATTTTCATGAAATAAAATTTCTTTGCATTGACACTTCAATTTGATTGGTGGATTGGATGGCTTCTGCCAGGTTGCTTCTATCAACAACGAACCAGCGAATTGTTAACGACTTTAAATGGATTGAGGGTATGGAAAAGGCGGTCAATTTTGAATTGTTTTTATTTGATATTCCAATTCAAAAATTGTGGAATTGCTCGCCATGAACGATTTTTGTCATATAAAATTAACTTTCAATTAATTCATCACTAAAAATTAATCGCAAAAATACAATATTTTGATTAATGTATTTACTTACCAGTGAACTTTCAACTTTAATCTATCCGAAAACGTAGCTTCGACAGTTTTCTTCATCAATTCATTGTAAAGACGGCACTAAACTTAACTTTTTAATTCTAATGGTCCATTTATGATTGAAAATTGAAAAAACTTCAATTTTTACCCGAATATGGATGGAGAATGTTAACACTGAGAGATCACACTGCGAATTCTTCAATTCTTCCAAATATCAAGAAGGACGTTTATTTCGGGCGGTTAATTTCTTGTTATTCGGCTCTGGTTGATAAAAACTGTATTGACTATTTGTGTTTTGCAATTTGCAAAATTGATCGATATAAATAGACTGATGCAAGTGGAGAAATATTTGCAAAAATTATTCCATATGAATATGGCGTTTGCGCACCATTTTCGTTCTATATGCATTTTCCAAGGTTTTGGGAAAATTGTTCGTTGAGTATATTTATTGCGAATTTTTTGCATAGGCTTCCACAGATCTATTATTACAACGCAGGATACATTTTCACGACGGATTCGCACAATAAAAGACAGGAAAATTTTTTTTATAAAATTTAATTTACTTCACCAGAGCCGAATTTGGAATTTCGAATAAAAATGGGGAAGTCTAATTTGAGAACCGTAGGTTAAGGTCTTTTTTCGTAGAAAACGGATCTGTTGTATTCGTCCGTTTGTTGACTGTCTCTTCTAATAGATTAAGCATATAGTTCACTAATTGGCCATGAAAACAGCTGAGGGCGCCAAAAAAACGTTATATTTGTATGGAAGAATGTTGTTTTTCAGTTGCTACTTGGGTATACATTTAAAAAATAAGGACGTCAGCAAGTCTCATTATCAAAGCAACAATCGAAATTTGCAAAATTCACAATTCGACTTATGTGAAAATTTCGATTTCAACAATTTCGAATAGTTGATTTGACTTTTCGAAGTTGAGTCAAATCAGACTCTGAGGTAAAATTCAATCTATCAAAAGAACTATTCGCACACCACTACCAGCGTGCATATACAAGTCCACGAGGTGGCCAAATACAAAGCTGCAAATGCTTGGGGGTAAATTCATAAATGACGTCCGGTTATTTTGACAATTTTCCGACCATCCCCCCCACCCCTAATACCTGGTCCTAATTCGTCCGGTTTTACTGTACCCCCCAAAATAATGACGTCTGATTTCATTACCCCCTCCCCC
>CM055405.1:54375327-54386600 GCA_029228625.1 Pseudolycoriella hygida | reverse complement strand
CGAAAATTTTCACTACCAGAAAAATTGATTTTTTTTATTATTGCTACAGACCCTCAGTCAGACCTCACATTCAGAGGTGACAAGTAAAGTGGCAACACATTATAACAACGTCGTAATTTTTTATTGAACTAAATTACAAATGACGATTTTATGATTTATGCGGAGGTTTGGGCGCAATGCGTCCGCCCGCCCTGCGGTCTGCCTATTCACTGACTCTTCGTCGTTTGCTCTTTACCTTCTCTACCGGCCATTCCGTTCTACCGTTTCTGCCGTTTGCAGGGATGTGACAATCCGTTTACTATACGTCTCCGACATTATCAAATCCAAAAGGAAAAATGTGGCTTATTTTGCTTATTAGATTTTTCAGTGTCATTTGCGGTCATTTCCATCATCACTACTGCGTGCTTGATAAAAAAGGTTATACCGGGTCTTTCACAAGTCAGTTTACAGAGCGTGAGGTTTAGACACAGTTCTCTCGCTCATCAAGCATATGTTAGAGAGACATGACAGCCAGACAAACATGCATTTTTGAAGCTCAGATTCAGCTCACTTCTACTCACTTTTCGATTTTAAACTCACTTTTACACTCTCATATTTTCGAATTTCAAACTCACTTCTCACCTCTTTCAACGAAGAAACGAGATGGCCTACCTGCTTATGTCAAAAATGTTTCAACAGTAGTAGATTTATGATCACGAAGATAGCAGTTTTCCATACTGTGGCGTCGTTAATCAATAACACTAATATAAGAAAACCTCCCATCTACCTACCTTAACTAAATAAATCGTTTTTCTTTCTTCAAATTCAACAAACGAAATTGATTGTTTTCAGGTTGAACTAGCGTTATGGGATACAGCTGGACAAGAAGACTACGATAGACTTAGGCCACTCAGCTATCCAGACACAGATGTCATACTGATGTGTTTTTCGGTTGATTCACCCGATTCTCTGGAAAATATTCCGGAAAAATGGACACCAGAGGTTTGACTCTCGATACAAATTGCGTGTACCAGCCGATTAAAAAATGTCTTGTTTTGCTTACAGGTGAAACACTTCTGTCCAAATGTTCCAATTATCTTAGTCGGTAACAAAAAAGATCTTAGAAATGATCCAAACACAATTAAGGTAAGCGCGCCCCGTCGATGTCGTTGACCTATCGAATAAATAAAAATTTTTCAATTCAGGAATTGGCTAAAATGAAACAAGAACCAGTCAAGCCACAGGAAGGCCGTGCAATGGCTGAAAAAATAAATGCCTTCGCATATTTGGAGTGTTCGGCCAAATCAAAGGAAGGTGTTCGCGAAGTCTTCGAAACAGCAACTAGAGCAGCCTTACAAGTCAAAAAGAAGAAGAAGGCTAGATGTTCCTTTCTCTAAGAGGACGAAGCACAACAATTTTTCTTTTTTCTTTTTCATTTTTAAAACCGGAACATCCACCAATCCATAAATTTAAGGAAAACCAACAACAAAATAAAAACTAAAAACAAAACACCGTTTGACAAACAATCAACAAAGAACATTGGTCAACAAATTTGGATTGAAAAATAAACTTTTTAAGTGAAAACAGTGAAACAAAAACAAAACAAACAAACAAAACATATTTTAATGGGTGGTAAATGAGAACATAAGGAATTATTTCGAGAGGTTCGTTTTTCTAATACTTCAGATGATTATTTTATTAACAAGTTGTATTTTTATTAAATAATAAACTCGTATTTATTATGTCAGTGATTTGACGGATTTTCTTTTTTTGTTATAGTATCTTTGATCCCATCGAAGTGTTTCATGAAAATTTCACATATTTTGACGTGCATTCGGATTTTCTACTTTATTTTTAGTTTCGTTTTCGTAGTCAAAATCGCTGGCATAGTACATGATGAGTTTGCTAGAAAATATGTGGAAACTTTCATGCACGATTTTGTAGTCGATCGATCATTGATGGTCGATGTGTTAGAGCATCGTCCATCAATCAGTTCACGAAAATTCAGTGCTTACCGCGCTCACACTAGCGAAATGATAAAACGACGAGGGGTTATCCACTGGTAGAAAATTTGTACCAAAATTCCAATTTAATTCCAAAAATTCCATTAAAATTCCAAAAATTCCACTAAAGTTCCAAAAATTCCGTTTTAATTCCAAAAACTCAAAAAATTTCCATTTTCATTTCCAAATTCACTAACGTCCACAATCAGTTTTAATTCCTAAACATCAAAAATTACATTTTTCATTCCAAAAAGTCCACTAAATTCCACAACTTCCACTAAAGTTCCAAAATTCAGTTTTAATTCCAAAAATTGAAAAAAATCCATTTTAATTCCAAAAATTCCACTAAAGTTCCAAAAATTCCGTTTTAATTCCAAAAATTCCATGAGCCTGGACCAAACAAAAATACCCTCGTAATAGTGATAGGTGACTAAGACTCCCAGTGTCTACTTCTTCCGGCCATAAATATGTACATAATGACAATTGAAAGCATTTCTAAGTCAATTCAATTGACGCGTTTACTGAGTCATAGTCTTCTATCGAAATACGGTGAACTTCGCGATAAGATGCATTGTCGTTTCATTCGCGAATAATTGCTACAGGTAAATGCTCAAAGGGCACTTTTTCATAGTCGAATTTAAGAGTGTAATACAATAAACATGAACTGCTTTATCTTTTATTCATGAAATCCACTTACCTTGACGTTCATTTGATTTGTGCATTCACCAAATGAGTTCGTTGTGAGATGGCAACATTTTTGATACATGAGCTAGCCTTTTGACTTTCATGGAACAGTAAGAAAATGTTCACGAAGAAATTTAAATAGAAACGTAGTTGAAGCTTTAGTACATTTTCCGAAAGTGTGCTAATATAGTTTGGGCAAAGCGACTTATAGCCAAATTTATAACATATGCATATAGCTATAAGTAATAAGTTATATGTTTACGTTCAAAGTTACAAGTTTACGTTATAAGTTATAAGTTTACGTTGCGAGCTATGAGATATAATTTATAAGTTACAAATTTACGGTACAACTTATAAATTCATAGTCCAGACCTGTATTGGAAACTGATCCGGATCAATATCAGTTTCAAACTGATATGTATCAGTACTGATCAGTTTTAAAACGGATCCTGATAAGTCTTATATGGATCAGTACTGATCAGTTTTAAAACTGATCGGGATCAGTACTGATCAGTTTTAAAACTGATATGGATCAGTACTAATCAGTTTTAAAACTGATATGGATCAGTACTGATCAGTTTCAAAACTGATATGGATCAGTACTGATCAGTTTCAAAACTACTACCCAAATCAATTTTGAAACTGATCAGTTCTGCTTCGGATTAGTTTTAAAACTGATCAGTACTGGTATGGATCAGTTACAATAATGGCCTGTTCATTAGAAAATAATGCATACCGTTTGCCCAATAAGTTTCAACTATGAGTATAGGGGATACTTTGGGGTTATTTTGTCATTGGGATATTTAGTCCGGGTTATTTTGTCTGTGTGTATAGGGGATATTTTGGGGGGTTATTATGTCCGGGTTAATACGTCCGGGATATTTTGTCCGGGGTTATTTCGCCCTAGAGCCATCAATTTATGATGTTAAATTATAACGTAAACTTGTAACTTATAACGTAAACATATAACTCAAAACAAAAATCTCTATATGTTATAAATTTGGCTATAAGTGGCTTTGCCCAAACTCTCTAATAATCTGTCGGATTTTTACACTTTACACCGTGCGGCGACGGAAAAGAAGACAACATTTATACAGGGAAATGATAGTTTGGTACGCCTGAGTTAAGTTAGAACATACATGTCATTGACAGCTGAGATGCATGGGAGAGGATGGAATTTTGTACGCAATTATCTTACATTCTCCCCCGTACAAACAACTCTCATTCAAATGTGAGGTCTACCTCGGCATAACAGTACTAATTTATCATTTCTCTGCATACATAACAAAAGTCCACTTTTAGTAAAAATGGAATGGAAGGGAAAAGCAACAGAAAGTATGATAGCTTACGGTGTGAGTTCAATCAAAGTGTCACCTTTTGCCATATTTGCATATTTACCTCTCGTGCCTCAAACTATACCCCAAATAACCCGAAATACTTATCTTCACCTAGTTTAGAGGTACTGCTCTTGTGTAATCCTACCACTCGTCGAAATTGCAACGTTTATTGCTCTGTGCTTTTGTAGCTAATGATAAAAATAATCAAAAAAAATTTAACGTGGAAGTTCGCGTCAGCGCAATTCACAATAGAACATTTTCCTTATACGAAATGTCATATTGTGAATGACGCTGGCGCAAAGTTCCACATCTAATGTAGGAATTTCGCGCCGTATGGGCCGGTAAAAAGACTCGGCCGTATCTATAGAAATGAGCAAACAATCCAATGTTTTATGTTCTTTTATAGCTCTAATAATTTCAAAGATCTACAGAAATTACACAAGGTAATGTCAAAGGCCCTACCGAAGTACGGCTCAGACTATTAAAATCTAGAAATGGTTATATCTAAGGATTCGGCCATTTTTCCCTAAAACCCTGAAACACGTGTTCGCTTAAATTTAATTCTCTACGACTTTGCCTTTGCAAGCAACTTTCTTACTCTTATAGTTCTAGAGATATGGGTCATCCCTCATAATTCCAGAAGTGGTCATATCTCAGGATTGGGGCATTTTTACCCAAAGCCCTGAGACATGTGTTCTCTAAAATTTTATTCCCGACAACTTTACATTTAGATAGTTAAGCAAATATACACGAAAAACCATCTGCTTTCGTATATGCCCAATGGCCAAGAAACTCAATTTCGTCCATTATATTGGTCCCAGTGCCCAGACCCCTGACCTGATTTCTACAAAAAAAAATTCCCAGTTTTGTGAGATCAAATTCTTTCATTTGACACCAAAATGAACAATTTGCCGACATATTTGCGAAAAAGTTTCACCTACCCTCGAAAACCCAATATCTCTGGAATTGCTTGGCCGATTTTGCTCATCTTTGAACTTGATTTATGGAAGGCATGTACCTTTCAGGGGAAAAAGGGTTGAGCTGTTTGGAAAAAAAGTGGAGACTGACAGATAGACGGACTTTTTTTTATTGCTGATTCGTCATATTTAGACGATAATAAATGTATCTTCCCCATGTTACAATAAAATTATTTGTAGTAAACGTATAGGAGCTTTGCACTTCGTACGGGTCCAAACACATGCTAGGGATAGATATGGCAAACAGAATAGATGTAGCAAAAAGACTCAAACGTATCTAAGTAAATATTGTCATAAATACTAAGTATATACAATTACGTCCACAAATTGCCCAAATGGCAATTATATTGCAACGGCAAAAAACTCTCCATACAGCTGTGCATAATAAGAATGACCCGTTATTTGGAATATCACAGTGTTCTCTTTTTCTATGATTCTCCGACTTCTCTAATTTCGTATGTTATTTCAAATGGCGAAATGAGAGAAGTCAGGGAATCATAGAAATAGAGAACACTGTAATATTCCAAATAACGGGTCATTCTTATTGTGCATACCTGTACTCATAAAAAGCCCGAAGTTTGAAAAAAAAAAATGTAAAAAAAAATTTTTTGTACTAGCGCTAATCTTCGAATCGACCATATTTCGTCTGTTTCCTCAGACCTCCTCCCCCTTAAAGCAGACTTCATTAATTTAGTCCATAGCGCGGTATCGGCTTATGTCATGACGAAGACCATAATATATCAAGCCGCGTGAAATGGTTTGCTGGTCAGCTTTATACATTTCGTTTTGAAATTTCATATATTATGACGTAAGGGGCCATTCATAATATATGGACGCTACTGATACAGTAGAGAGGGTTCGAAAAAAACGTGCTGCCATTCACCCCAATGTATGAAAATAAATATGCGCACGAGGACGCGGGTCAAAAAATTGCTTTTTTCAGCGTGCGTACTTTGTGCATGGTCCCTAAACCAAGCGCGTGGATTTCGTCATTGATATATTTTGACATAAGTCGACGCCGTAATAGAACTGTGCATCGGGCTCTAAAATATTACCCAAATAATGGAACATAATTGAAATATACTGACCTAACAGATTTTTCTCTATTTGTTTCAGATTCTATTTTAAAATGCTGAACTCTGCTAAATGTTTAAAAAAATCAACAAGAACACTGTTGTAGAATCAACTTTTATAATAACATTTTGCTAATTACATTAAACAAATACCTAGAAAACTATGGATTTTAAAACGAAGACAGCGGTATAAACGCTAACGTAAAAAGCATCTGAGTGCCTTGGAAATTTTTAGAGTTTTTATTGCTGTCTTCGTTTCGAAGTCTGAAGTTCTCCAATATCATCAAAAATATTTTCATTAAGAAAAATCAAAAATCTAACGCAACAAATAAACTAATTCATAATGAATGATTCAGAGTAGAAGCAATGTAACCGGTTTTTTGTTTTTTTTGAATGTTTCATTTTTTGTGTTTTCTGTCGATGTACTTTCATGCTAAATTGGTATAGAATTTACCACAATATTTACCTTAAGCTCAAGCTATTATCCATTAACAAAAAGATTATCCGCAGATATTGAACTCAAATACTTTGAAATTTTTGTTTGTGTGTAAAAAATAAATACAAAAATACAAAATAAAAGAAAAGTTAAAAAGTGCCTGATTTGCGTAGTTAAAAAATACCATAGAAAATATCACCGTTTCTTTGTTATGAATCATAAGGTCTATTCATTTCTTTTTATCAAAAATTAATGTTAAGATTATTTTATGCATATCTCCTCCGGTTTTCAGTGCACGACATAATTACCGGAAAACCAAATTTTTTTTCAGCTTATACATCCTCTAAACAAAGAATCCACGTTAAATATTCAGCAGTCAAGATGAAAAATAAAGGTGAACGAAAGGTTTTGAGCCGCCGCGTATTGTTGACAAGGATGTTGAATCTATTATGAGCTACAAACAACGCTACAGTAATTTTTTTTTTAATTTGCACCGATTTTACCTTTTTTGGTAAATTTGGCGTAGTACCCGATTTTGACAAACGTCTCCATTTTGAAAAAAATGTCACACTGGGAAACTATGAAAATTGTTACAAGTAAACACACGGACATTCTTTGACGGCAGCTCTTTTTCGCAAAGAAATTTTCTGAAATGACAAGACTCAACGAAACTAAAGTGAGGTTAGGTGTTAAATTTCCGTCATGTGTAGATGATCTATTATTGATGTTTTATGATCTACTATCAATTTTTAAAATATTTCCGGCGATTTTATCAGAAATAGATCAAAATTTAGCGTTAATTTCAAAATGTGGCATAGACTCGTCGCTTTTATAGCTGACATGTTTCTATCCATTCTATATTTTAATAATTCACGACAAAAAGTTTGGCTGATTAGGACGTTTACGCCTCTCCACTACACCTTTTTCGCAAGACCATGTGTATATCAGCGTGGTCATATATTGAGTGAGTAATCATCTCGACTATGCGGCCTTATATACACCTCGTTTGTTCGATTATTCGAAGAGAAACTCTTCGACTTAGTAGATCCATTGTTATGTTAACATTCGGAAGTCTGGTCAAAATTTTTGTTATGCTGTTTGTATCTGCAGCGGTGGTAATTTCAATTCGGTCAATGTTTCTTTGATGTTGCAATTTTTAAAATATTTTATATACTTTGACAGAAGCTGACGCCGCACTAAAAGTGTGGATACACTGTCTACATCTTCATTTAGTCATGCGTTGAGTGCGGGTACTATTTTTGGAAAAATATTTTCTCAACTTTTCCCAATTTTCTTAAATGTTTCCAAATTTTCTCAAATTTTTTTTCAAAGTTTTCTTACAAATTACACAACTTTTTTCAAATTTTCATTTTCAGATTTTTCCTTTGTGAAAACTTTCTCAACATTTTCGCAAAATTTTCTTGAATTTTTTCAAATTTTACCCAATTTTCTCTAATTTTTCCAGTTTTCTCAAAAAAAATTTTTTTTTCGAAAAAGTCACTAGTTGAGTGAAAATCGTTGTGTGCAAATGCGCTTCATTCCATGAATTACAGTTTATTCGCAGACCTATTTTCACATCATTCCAATACCATTCGATGTTTAGATTGGATTTCTGGTTTGAGGCGGCCTACTGGCCTTGGAACGCAGATCTTGTTCGTCTTTGTTCGTCCCCCATTACTCTTCTATCATCCCACCTCTTAATGTATTCGATTTTTAGCTAGATTCCCACATTTACACGTTCCCGTTTAGAATACACAGTTGTTAGGCCAGTTAGTAAAATGAACCTGGTCGTGTGTGCCTGCTAGCCAAAACTTATGCTTATTCTATACGAGCCCCGTGAATGCGGTGTTTCCCACACAGCCAAGATATCCTTTTTCTGGGGCATTTGTATAAGTAACCTTTAATCTGTTTGTTGGAACACATACGTAACATGAATTCTGAACCACGACTATACAGACGAAAGTTTTTATTTTGTTACACTTTTACTTTTTTGTACACTTACGGAAATATATTTTTGCATCAAATAGAATTTTGCACTTCTGCGCAAGTTTTTGCAGTGTTCAAAAAACAATGACATAAGGTAATAATGTAGCAAAATAAAAACGTTTGGTTGTATTGTAGCAATATATAGGACTTTTATCTGGTGCTAATTATATCTACGCCTTAAGATGGGCTCAGATATGTGTACACAGAATTCATCGTACAGAGGTGACGTCATACATGTCATTCTTCAGCGCCTACCCCCTTTAGATACGGCTCTGTTATTAGAAAATGACTTTAAAGCAGAGTATCGGTCAAAAATTATTTCAAGAGATGGAAGCACTTTCCTTGCTGAAGTTGCAATTCACTAGTTAATATTTTCGCCACTATCTCCGTCATGGCTCCACTTTCTACGTCAAAAGGGTATTTGAATATTTTTCCTCTAGGCACCGACTCTTTCGCAGTGAGATGTCGGATATAAAAACACAACAGAACAGTTTGATGCTTGGTGCGACAGTAACATTTATTTTAATCTTTCTAATTAACATTAAAGGACATGGTCCACACTAGAGTGATCATATGATATTACATCATTCCAACAGCTGTGTATACGGTTCGTTGTGGACACCAAATACTACAACTATCCAGAATTTGAAGCTTGGATGTGCTTAGGAACGATACTTTCATGCTACAAGTTAAAGAAAAATCCTTTGCCATTCGATGTTATTCCGCAGGCGTGAAAATAAGAAGCAGTGTAATTGCTCATTATAATATGTGTTGTGCTGATTTACACATAGTCCTAGAAAAAGATAGGTGTACCGAAGCGGTCGTGAGCCGAAATCAACTTTTGTCCTTGTTATTCGTACTTTTTAGTTGATTTATCAACAAATTTGGTCGTATGGAAGCAATTTAGTAAATGTCAGTTGTAGCCCACTTCTCACTTCCAATTGTTCGATCGGCCATAAAAAGATGCTTATCATAGGTGTAACGGTTATTCCACCTCGTCAATATAACGCAAACTACTAGATATCCATCTTAAGAACATTCACAAACTTGTTTATTACCACTGAATGACTCTTATGATTCATTATATTTGCTTAATCTAGTATGCGCATTCCCTTAAATTAACACAAACCTGACTTTAGGTTGGGTGATGAGACTATTAATATCGACAACTTATGCCTTTCTTCCAATTAGCAAAATGATGATAAATCTCATGCAGAAGAAAAATGATTATCGTTTCTTTGGACCAATATGTTGATGTCTATATTTAGACTAAACCGTCTGTACTCTGCGGAATCCAAAAACGAAAAGACCTTTCGTCTTCGCTCAACATTCTCGTGTGTGTCAACTGACATTTCAGAACTAAACGATCTGAGTGGCATCTCGTTACTCGGCGTATCACTAGCTAGTCTCCAAAGCTATTCACCGGTTATTTCAAATACTAACTTAGGGACTATGCCAAGTTTTTACAATAAAACAAACAGATAGAAATCGGCGTTAGAGGTTACATAGGCCAAATGATGCCTGAGAGTCAACAACAACTTTTGAATCAGAAGAGAGTAAAGAAACTATTTTCGATTTAGATTTACCAGTTCGGGCGATCATCTTACGATCCTTTGTTCCCGACCCAGCCATCATTTAAATCACGCAAACCTTAAAGAATCTGTCCGAAATACAAGGTGGACAACATCTGATGATTACACGACGTAGTCTGCGTCTTAGTTGAGAGCATTCACATATCACGTGAATATCCGTTTCTTTACTTGATCCACACGCTTTATGCAAAGTCTCACCTTTTATGTGCCCGTTCAGTCCACAGTGTCCAGAAAGAAATTGTTAACGAGGATATAGGTTGTAGAAACCTACTGGACATGGACAATTCTGGATCGGTTGCTCCTCTCTTCCTCCATCACTATGGACTACTTCTCATAAGAACTGGCCAGTAGTGAGCGATTTTTCAGTATGGTCATTATGCGTGCATTGAACGGAAATGTATAAAGATTTTAGCAAGTCACACTAATTTTGGACTAAATTTCATATCTAATGCAAATTTTGATTGATATTAAAAATTGTTGCTTGTATTTTGTAGTTTTAAATGTTGACAGTCAAGGATTTGATTAAAGTTACTATAAAAAAGTCCATTTTTAATACGAAAAACAAGGAAAATATTTTCTTTGAATTGCTTTACTATGACAAGAACTATTTTTGATTTGTGTATAAAACTAAAACCAAATTATGCCAACATTTCTCCTATCAATAATACTATTATATTCTATAAAAGTAATAATAATATTATAATAACAATAATAATAATGTACTGTAAAATAATATACAAAAAACAATGTAAACGTAATGATAAAATGTAATCTTTGCATTCATCTGATTTTCATATTTCACAATCGTCTTAAATTAAGCAGTGTTTCGGTTACTTTGAAAGCCTCCTTTGCAATGTGAATTCAATCCAATTTGTCTAATTCGATCAGATTTAAAAATGAGAGAAAGAAAATAATTTTTATGTTAGTTTTATCGTAAAGAAATTTTATAATTTAATATTGTAATTCAAACAAAAATATTTTAATAAATAATACTTAAGCGATAATCGTTGTGTTTTCATTTCAATTTTCTTTACAAATCTTCGTGGAGATTATCAAGAATTGAGAGTCAATTGAAAATTGTGGGTGGCTAAAACGCCCTCGTTCCTTCTTCCAAAACAACTGATATCAATTGGGGTGAAACGTCAAAATTTTTTTTTTGTTTTCATTTTTGAAAAAAGAGGAAACAAATTTTAGAGAAAAAATTTC
>CM055405.1:54277441-54362437 GCA_029228625.1 Pseudolycoriella hygida | reverse complement strand
AAATTTTCTCCGAAGAAAATTTTTCTCCAAAAAAAATTTTTCTACAAAAAAAATTTTCTCAAAACTATCATTTTTCAAACTTCTCGCTCACAAAAAAAAATTTTTTCAGCCTCCCTGAACTGAAAATCGATTGAAATATCTTCTCTAAACCTTCAAGAGTGGGTTCCAACCATAATCTCAAATATTGACAATAATTTTTCGACAAATAATGTTCTGAAAAAGAGGAATGTTAGGAAAATCGGGCTTTCTTCAGAAAATTTGAGTGTGCAAGCTGGAAATCGAATTTAAAAATAAACCAAAGGCACCAAAATTATTTTTTCGACTCCTGGAATCGTATCCAGGCTGTCCTCTTCGCAATAAAAAAAAAGTGTAAAATCGGCCAACCCTAGTACACACTATTATAATTTGAGATATGAGTCGAGTGCAGTGGGCCGTTTCACTGTCATTCAAACATGTGAAACTACATGTGGGCCATTCTCAACGAAAAGTGTGGCCTCTATCATCCTCGTAACGTCGATATCATAAAATAAAGTCAATCTGATAATTAATTAAGTCAAATGCTTCAAATGCCAAGTACTTAGAATGTGCTGCCACCTGTGCTGCGAGGGTGAAATGACGCCGGAAAATCATGGTACGGTGCAAAAACAAACATCATCCAGGAAAATCATCAAAAATCATTAAAAATCACAAAAGTCATCAAAAATCTTTGAAAATCTCCCAAAAATCATTGGAAGTCACTAAATATGATTTCAAAAATCAGCAAAAATCATTAAATGATTTCGAAAATCACCAAAATCATTCGGAAAAATCATCAAAAAATCACAAAAATCATCGAAATCACAAAATCATTAAAAATCACAAAAATTAATAAAAACCTTCAAAAAATCATTGGAAATCTCTGATTTTTATAATTTATTTGATTTCAAAAGTCACCAAAAATCTTAAAATGATTTCATAAGTCATCCGGAAATTAAATCCTGGTACACACATTTTCGAAGTCGTTTCCCCCTCGTATTTTCGTTAATAACTGCCTTTTACACACTAATATTACCAAACTTTTCCGTTTTTTGGAATAAGTTGCGGCTCATATCTTATCAATACGTCTTTTTAACAGTGTTAACACGCCTTCGGTACTTAGTATGCTAGAAGTGCTACGTCATTGTTCAAAATTAAATCTCCAAAAAATCTTTACTCACCGTCTGGATTTGTGCTATTATACGATGGAGGTAACAATGGTGGCTTTTCATCTTTTAATATGATCGGAGATTTGTTTCCAAGTTCCGGTTTTTCATCGAGCTCATCTTGGAAAATAACTGGAATTCCCTTCGATCTGAACGACCTACGTTCTTCCTCGTCTCCTGTAAAACCGAATAAAAAAAACATCGTTTTATCTCAATTTGACGGAACTATAATCGTTCTTGCCTAATTCCATTTTTCCAGTCATCCTTCGTCTGTGTAAACAACAAGCGATGATGGCGGCGATCAAAATCATTGCAATAATAACAACTGCTGGAAGAACGAATGTCAACAGGTAATCATCACCGAAAGATGACTGCTGTGTGTCGTCAGTTTTGACTGGCACGTGAGCATGATGGATCGTATCATCGCTTTCTATTTATGAGAATAAAAAATTGCATGAACAACCGATTTTATGTTGTGAGTGAGAAGTCGGCTTGCGTCGTTCATTCAGTTCATTCGCTTTTAACGAATCGAAATGACACATTATAACGGCGCACGCCTCTTCTGTCTCAAGCAATGCTGACCTATACATGCTCCCATGGGAACAAAGTTCACTTTGGTCAAATCAAAATCGGCGCCAAGTGTTTCCTTAACTCGATGCCGAATGTCTCCTTCCGGATGAATCAGAATTTTGCGTAATTGTTCGATGTGTTCGGTTGGACAGACATGATGCGGTCGATGTAATGTCGTGTTGTAGTAATTGATCAGTGTCTTGCCTGACTGGTGTATTTTACGAATAGCCCGAATTTGGATATTCGATGTCGTTGAGTCTCCAAATATTTGTGCAATACGTTCGACGAAACGACGTTGAACGGCCGAATTATTGAATTCGTCGTACGGCATTCCCAATGTCATTTCAAATAATGTGTTGTACTCGCGATGAAGTGGGTGACTCACCACCACAACTAATGCATCGGTAGCCGTTAGGCCTTCCCTGTCTTCAGCTACTAAAAGGAACTCCTTCTGACCGGCATCGCCATACTTTGGGATTCCGAAAAATTCTTGATTTTTAGCATCGAATTGAAGCCAGTGGCGTGGGTCTAGAGGGGCTCGGTCCAATGAAAGTAAAGATAACTTCAGGTCGGTGTTATCTTCTGGGTCGTAGAATGTGTCCTGTAAAATGTCGTTCTTCATAATTGAGTTTGTTGGAAACAAAAACCGGTCCATTCCAACTGTCAAAGTGACGTCTTAAACGTCAAACAACAACAAAAAATTTCGGAATATCCAAAACCGGCTTATTTTTCCTCAATTCTATCTATTAAGGAAAAGTAAACAAGTTTTGGATATTTCGAAAAAAAAAATTGTTTGACGTTTGAAACGTGACTTTGACAGTTGGGGTGTATTCCAACTGTCAAAGTTGGGATTTTGCTCCCAACAGACTCAATTTGAGTTATGTAAGACATAGCACATTTTTGACGAATTATAAGAAAAATAAAATTGAAAAAATCTGTATTAGTGTCACTTACCGATGGCACTTTGAAGACAAGCAATTGACCAATTGTAGCGTTGACTCGATCAACTTGATTTCTTGGCACTGGTGGATAATTTTTGGCCATATGATGGGTTGGTTTTGGTGGCTTGGGTCTTGGTGTTTCAATTTTCAAACAAGGACCAATTGGCTTGCCCGATACAAATTTAATTTCCATTTCGGGAACATTTAACGATAGAGATTTCACGGTCAATCGTTGGAATAACTCGTCAAGTTTTTCTTCGGGACACTTGTCCTTTGGTAGCGTATCGTTGGTGTAGACAAAGGTGGCGGCACTGAGATCTTGAATGCTGTGACGAATTTCACGAACTATAATACCAGCACTAGATGCATCGTGAAGAGTGTCAACAATGCCTAAATGAGACAGTTGGACCGATAACAAAA
This sequence comes from Pseudolycoriella hygida, assembly GCA_029228625.1. Taxonomy (NCBI): domain Eukaryota; kingdom Metazoa; phylum Arthropoda; class Insecta; order Diptera; family Sciaridae; genus Pseudolycoriella; species Pseudolycoriella hygida. The sequence continues at coordinate 54,359,325 of CM055405.1, read as the reverse complement.
ATATGGTTCGGTGTTCAAAAACACAAACCTTTAATAAGTCGAATCTGCCAATCAACATTGCTTCGAAATTTGTCGATTAGTTTTACACCAATGCTAATGTCGTGATTAGCACTTCGATGCGCTTTGTGCTGCTGTACCACTACATCTAATGTTTCAACAACACTTTCGTTACCGCTGTCACTAGCACGAAGTAAGAATTGCCACTTCGACACAGCATCTTCCAACGGTCTGTTGGTTCGAAACATCAAGAAACTCTATTTACATAAAAGATACAACAGAACTTACAATCCGTAAATTTCCCGAGTTTCCGCATTGAATTGAATCCAAGAATTGGGCTTTAGTGGATGATCGTTTTTATCAGACAACGTCAATTTTAGGTTGGTGCCATCTTCGCTATCGGTGAACGTGTCAATCGGGACGATCAAGCTAAATGGTTTGCCCGCTGTAACAGGTAGTTTTGGCATACGATTCTTGATTACTGGGGCGTAATTCACTGGCTCAGGCTCGATGTATTCCGTCGTTGTTATTGGTTTAGCGGTAGAAGTAGTCGTTTGTATTGTTGATGTTGATGGTAAAACCTGTGATCGTTTGGTCTTAGTAACAGATGGTATGGAAAACAAGAAAAAAAATTACTTCAAGAGGAACAATAATTCGTTCTCTGTTTGCGTCTGTTGTCGATTTTTCCATCGACTGAATCGTACTTAAGTCTTCATATTCGTAATCCGTTTCGTCTACCGCAGTACTTGCCGCTGTAGATGATCTCAGTAAAACTTTCTCGGTAGTGCTCGATACTAAAGGCTCAGTCTAAATTTATCAAAAATTCAGTTTTAGTGTTAAACTTCGAAGCAATGGATCGGGAATGATGAAAAATGAATAATGAAAAATTGAGCGATATTTACATTTTCAACAAAAATAAAAAATTCAAAAAAGGGAAAAATATTTTTGTTTATATAAATCTGAGATCACCTTCCGTTCAGTAACAACAACTGTTTCTTCAGTTTCTTGAGGCTTGGCTGATTCCGTTGATGTAGTTACAGTGCTTGTTACTACTATTTCTTCGGTAGTTGTAACTATTGATGCTACAGACGTATCCTCAGTCTCAGTCTGTTATGTGTGATTTCAAAATTTATTAATAATTTATATGAAGAACATTTCGATAAATTCTCATTTCAACTTTAGTTTATTCCATTTTAGTACAGTAGTCATCTAGGGTAAAAATTGCGCATTCAATTATTCTCAAAAATAATGCGAATTTTTCGATGACTTCAATCACACTTTTCAATTGGAGGTCAAAGTTCTCAGAGATCCAAATATAAGACTAAATATTGTGGCGCAATATTTGGGAATGTCGAGGGTGCTTAGTGCGACGTTTGCGTATGACGATGTGCTGACAAGCACACCATTTTCGTCGCATGAAATATGAAGAAGTGCGTCACAAAATATCGTATATTTTGACATAAGCTGACGCCGCACTTCAAGCGCGTAAAATCGAAACATCTTCAGATTTTTTACATTAGTGCGGAATTTATATTTCTGTTTAAACAATTATCCTCCCGCCGGGGAAACGATAGAAATTAAGAGCATATCACAAAAATGTGAACTGTCAAATTTGCAATGTTTTTTCGGTGGAGAATACTGTGTAAATCAAAAATTATTCAAAATTATAGCTCATGCACCGTGAGTGGATGAGTCCAACCCAAATAATAGATGAATCAGAATTCAAAATGTTTAAGTATGAAGGTACAAATTTCCCCTGAAATAACACCGCAAAAAAACTTGGAATGCGATGATTTTTCATGACCTTCATACTCAAACTATTTGAATTCTAATTCATCATTTATTCGAGTAACAGTCATCCCCTCAAAGTACAAGAGCTATAATTTTCAATAATTTCACATTTGCGCAGAATTCTGTTTTAAAAAAAACATCACAAGTTGACAGTTTACATTTTTGCGACGTGCTCTTAAATTAAACATCACCAGGTGGGACGAATTTTTTCAGAGAAAATGTCTCCTAGACCTACAGTAATTTAATGACGATTTACTTCAGCAAATTAATTCTCTTTATTAAAAGCACGTTGCAAAAATGTGAACTGTCAAATCTGCGATGTTTTTTTAGAGGAGAATTCTGCGTAAATAACAAACTATTTGAAATTATAGCTCATGTATTGTGAGAGGATGTCTGTACACGAATAATTGATGAATCATAATTCAAAAAGTTTGAGTATGAAGGTCGAAAACTGCTCGGAAAAATCATCGCATTATAAGTTCATTTGCGATATTATTTCAGAGCAAATTTGTACCTTCATACTTAAACTTTTTGAATTCTGATTTATTTATTATTTGCATAAGAATCATTCTCTCATAGTACATGAGTTTTAATTTTGAATAATTTGTTATTTACGTAGGATCTTGTTTTAAAAATTTCACAGCTCACATTTTTGCGGCGTGCTCTTAACCTATTTCATCTTCTATCTAAATCGAGCCTTATAAAAATGAAAAAATTAATAATAAATAAATGAGCTCCTGCTTCGCCTTTAACCCACTGTATGGTCCAATTTTTTCATTTAAGTTCCATTGAATTTTTCTCATTTTTCTCACTGTTCAAGACTGAGAGGGTGGAGCAGGACCTATTTTTGGGAAAACATTTGTGACGCATTTCTTTCATCGAAAATGAAAATATTTCAAAAGAATTTTTTGCGTTCCGAAGCTGTAAGCGTCACCCAAATTGATATCAGTTGTTTTGGAAGAAGAGACGAGGATTTGCGTCACGTTTCCCTTTTAAAAAGGGTTTTTGTTGAGAAATGAAATTACCATAAAATTGTACTAAATCACCTTCACTACCTATTTCTAAAGTCGATGTCACCCAAAGAAAGTTATGAAGAGTTGAGATTATGATTCAGTACATTTTTGAATTCTTACATTTTGACGTTCAATATATAGAGAAATTCGTCAAAACAGGAGTGGGACAGCGAAATTTCAGAACTTATGTCAAAAATGTGTCAACTGTTCTAGATTTATGAACACGGAGATAGCCGTTTTTCCCAATGTGTGTCATGTCACATGCCTAATGCTATTGTGTTCATCTGAATATCATGTATGGAATGACCATTACAGCCGTGTTCATTTCATGTCAATCTGCAACAATGTAATAGCCCCCATTAAGTATGTGAATTCACAGCCGAGTGCTTGCACGTTAAAGGTTATTAACAGCCAGTGATTGTAAACCAGACAAAAAAAGAATTATCACGCAGGGAATTATCACTCAGTGGAAAACAAAACTAGGGAATTTTCTCTTTTTATTTTCACTGAGTGATAATAATTCTCTTCTGTCTAAGCGATAATTCCTGAGTGAAATTTTCTTTTTATCTTTCGTTCTAATAATTCACACTATCCGAACTTTTGTGTTGCTTGGCTTTTTTTCAGTCTGGAGAATAATTCCCTGGGGGAAGGTACACATCGCCTGCGAGCATAAATGCCACATATATTTGCGGAGTCTATGGAATTTTTTGGAAGTAGTGATTGGTACTAAAATGGAACAACTCTGCAATTTGAAAATGCTATCGCAGTGTCGCTATTTCGTTTCTGTGTAAAAATCAAAAGAAATACAACTAAATTTACATCAAGTAAATAAAAAAATCTTATTAACATGCTAATTTGAATTTATGTGAGTAAGGATCAGTAAGTCATGTGTTTTCGTTACACCGGTGTATGCGATTTGAATGTAATTACTTAAGTCGATGATATTGATTGAAACCATTCATCATATGATTTGTATTTCAATTAAACAGAATTTTTTTTGAACGAAAAATTCAAAGGTTTTCGATGTTTATCACGTCGCTTAATTTATAACGATATTTTTTTCACACTCTCAGAAAATTAAATATGAAAAAGCTATCTCCAACTGACAAAATTGAAATTTTCAGTGGCTCAAAAAATAAACAAAATTTACCGAAAAAAGATACTTTCTCGAATGAAGGTCAAATAGAAGGAATGGTTTGTTTCTTTAGGTGTGACTATAAAGTTTTTTCCGTTGCGATACCAATTGTAAAAATGACGTTAATTCCATTAGATGAACTGTACATCTGTTGCGCTGAAAACAAGCATACGCCAGACTACGCTAGAATCCACCTGCTAGAGGCCCACTTTCCTGGATGTAGCGACACAAGGAACGAGGACAGAGCACCCGACCCTCCCCCTCCTTCGGAGAACTAATGGGCTCTCGCTAGGCACATAGTTAATATGGACAGGCTAAGGTGGGCAATCGGCAGCTTCAAGCCGTTCAACTCAGCAGGAGAAATGGAATTTTTCCGTCTATGCTGAAGGAGAGCGGTGTGATCTTATTGGAACCGCTATGTAAGATCCTAAGGAGCTACATCCCAAAGGCATGTGAAAAAGTCAATGTGATCTTTATACCAAAACGTGGGAGGCCAAGGACTTCCGGCCGATAAGTCTCACCTCTTTCGTATTGAAGAATCTAGAAAAGCTTATAGACTTCTATATCAGAGACGAAGTCCTATCGGGCGGGAAAGTCGACAGACTCTGCTAACAGTAGCTAACATAGAGCGATCGTTTTAATTTGGAGAGAAAGCTCTTGAATGTTTTATGGACATCGAAGGAGCTTTCGATAATACTAGATTCGAAGTGATCCGGCAGGCGCTGGATCGATGGTGACGAGGTGTATCAGCAGCATGCTTAGTAAGTCTCTCTCCTGGTGCATCGTTGTCGATTCTCTCATAAGGAAACTAAATGAAGAGGGATTTCATGCGTAGGGTTACTCTGATGACTTGAACGTTGTAATTAGGGGCAAGTTTGACAGTACCCTAGGAAATCACCTTAGGAGCTCACTGAAGATAGTGGAGAAGTGGTGACAAGAGAAGGGTCTGAAGGTTAATCATAAAAAGACGGATATCGTGCTCTTCAGTAGAAGAAACACTTTAGGCTCCTTGGTAAAATCGCAGATCTCAGTCTGAATGGTATTCTCGACCAAAAGCTCAAATGGATCTAGCATGTCTGCTTTCTAGATCTGTCGGAAGGGACTGGGGTATACCGTCTAGAGCCATTTTGTGGATTTATGAGACGTTCATCACACCGATGTTGAGCCATGGATGTGTAGTGTGCTGGCCTAAGCTAGACATCGAGTGTGCGAAGAAAGAGTTGAATGTTTAGAGGCTTGTATGCATTACAGGAGCTATGAAGACCACGGCCACAGCCGCCAAGGAAGGGCTAATCGCGTTACCCCTCATTGAGATGACACTAAAAGCGAAGCCCTTTGCCACGGCAGACAGGCTCACGGAAAATGACCTCTGAATGAGTGGCTTCGACTCGGACCACGAAGAATCAGACAAATGATAAACAGTCAGGTCTTCCGAATGCCCAGAGAAGCTTCGAGAGACAATACCAAACTGTCATACTGAACAGGACTGACTGGCTGGGAAACTGGCCGGTTGGCCTTCCCGATGGGGCACAGGTAGGCCTCACCGATGGATCGAAGACTGAGCAGAGAACGGGTGGCGGAAGTGAAGTCGCAGTGAACGGTTCGGTTATAGTTTCCACATGGAAAAGCTAGCTAGCGTCTTCCAAACAGAGACGTTTGCTGCGCTTATGGGGGCGATTGAGTTGGTTCCGGAAGGAACAACGGCTAATAGAGCACTAATATGCTCGGATGGCGAGTCGGTGATCGAAGCACTTGCGTCACCTGTCACGACGTCTAGATTGGTTAGTGAGCTAAAGGCGACTCTAAGTCGAATAGGAATGAGTAATCAGATCACAGTGGCCTGGGTCCCAGGGCACACCGGCATAGACGGCAATGAGAGGGCAGACGAGCTGGCCAGGCAAGACTCAGCAACCGTTATCGTCGGCCTAGAGCCCTTCATCCCAATACCAACGCATTAGATGGAAGAGCACATACGAAGCTCTTCTTTCAGGTGCCTGACGAAAAGTGGGCCAAGGAGCTGGTTGGTATGGACCGCAATAGCAAAAGAAGGATAGTAAGAGCTATTACGGGGCACTGTGATGCTTGTTCAAGCCACACAGTGAGGATGAAGATCGGAAACGGTCCAAATTGCAGTTGCGGCTTAGGGGAGGAAACGAGCGTACACCTAGTCCGAAGACTATACTCTGAGAAGCAGAACACTAGCTGCTGGTGTGGTTTCACCTTCAGAGATCCAAAAACTGTGGGAACTGGGAGGTTTAAATGACTTATATGATGAGGAGGATGAAACAAAGGATCAATAGATCTGTGATTCGAGTCTGGAAACGGACGACCTAATCTGATAAATCTAAAAAAATACGTCCTGATCAAATAAACGATTATCTAGTTTTCATTCAACAAAATCAGGTGTCCGAGTATCATAAGATTAAATTGAAGGAAGGAATTTTTTTTTCTATCTTGAGATATTTTACTTTTTGCCAATGACTGACAGTTAACGTCACGTATTTCTCTGTAGAAAATATGGTAGAATTTAATGGAGAAATCTTGTTGCCATTTATCAAAATATAAACCATTTTCTATGGTGCAAAAATTTTCTGAGCGACAAAAAAATCTATGGATGGCATATTCATCCATAAGGTGAAAGTTCATGAACATTCCAGCACATCCCCAAGCGGAACGGCAGTAATTGTTAGCGGTGACTGGTTAAAAACTTCGGTTGGATGAACATTGAAAATTTTTCCGGAAAAGTGTCATGCAAAGTTTTACAAGAAAAAGGTTTTGTATTTCATGATTTTCCGTTCAAATGTTAAATGCTCGTTTAAAGGCGAAGAACCCAATCTGAGAGTGTGGATTTTCTTTAAAGAACTTAATCAAATTGTAATAAATTACCACCCATCGCGTATACGCATTTAAATTTATGTCTGTAATTTACTCCAGCAACCAACGTGGGATACACTTAAGTGAATGGAAATTAACACACAAAATGATGAAAGAATGAAAATTCCTTCCTTTGAAAATTATCACACAGGCTACACACACAATCAAAACGACACCTTCACCAACAAATACATTTTTATAATAAATTGAAAAGTTTATTAGTTGAAAGCACAATGCGGAAAGAAATGATGCAAAAGCTTGTTAGTTTAATCACATTTTTACACAAACGTTGCGCATAAATCAACATAAAAACGTTCAAAAAAACGTTAATGCAATAAAGTGTCCATATAATTCAATCAATTCTTGTAGCAATTCATGAAATGTGAGTTAAAATGAAAACGGTAAACGGATCGAAACGGGAGACAGAACTTCGCTTTATGTATATTTTGTGTTTTGATTACAACGGCAAAAAAAATTACATGCTAATGGAATGTAAACACGACCACATTGGAGGATATTTTTCGAATTTACATTCGACGAGAAGATGCAGTACGTTGTTGCTTATTCTTTCCACTCATCAATAGCCATGGTAGACTTCGAACAATGTCGATATTATCAAACGAAATCAAAGTGAATATCATAATCATTATAGATAGTTGATAATCGTGAACTAATAACTACGTTTTCGTTCTCAAACACTTTGTATGTTTTATCGATAATATAAAAAGAAGAGTCGGTGCACCTTGGCACCTCTGTACACCTTAATGCACTTTGATACACCTTGGTGTACATTGATACATTTTTGTGCACATTGCACATTGATACACCTTGGTGTACATTGATACACCTTGGTGTACATTGATACACCTTGGTGTACATTGATAAACTTTGGTATACATTGATACACCTTGGTGTACATCGATACACCTTGGTGTACATTGATACACCTTGGTGTACATTGATACACCTTGGTGTACATTGATACACCTTGGTTACATTGATACACCTTGGTGTACATTGATACACCTTGGTGTACATTGACACACATTGGTGTACATTGATACACCTTGGTGTACATTGATACACCTTGGTGTACATTGATACACCTTGGTGTACATTGATACACCTTGGTGTACATTGATACACCTTGGTGTACATTGATACACCTTGGTATACATTGATACACCTTGGTGTACATTGATACACCTTGGTGTACATTGATACGCCTTGGTGTACATTGATACACATTGGTGTACATTGATACACCTTGGTGTACATTTATACACCTTGGTGTACATTGATACACCTTGGTGTACATTGATACACCTTGGTGTACATTGACACATATTGGTGTACATTGATACACCTTGGTGTACATTGATACACCTTGGTGTACATTGATACACCTTGGTGTACATTGATACACCTTGGTGTACATTGATACACCTTGGTGTACATTGATACAACTTGGTGTACATTGATACACCTTGGTGTACATTGATACGCCTTGGTTACATTGATACACCTTGGTGTACATTGATACACATTGGTGTACATTGACACACATTGGTGTACATTGATACACCTTGGTGTACATTGATACACCTTTGTGCACATTGATACTTGGCACACTGATACACCTTGGTGCTCATTGATTCACCTTAATGCACATTGATACACCTTGGTGCACATTGATACACCTTACACCTTGGTACACATTTATACACCTTGGTGCACATTGATACACCTTGGTGCACATTGATACACCTTGGCGCACATTGATACACCTTGGCGCACATTGATACACCTTGGCGCACATTGATGGACCTTGGTGCACATTGATAGACCTTGGTGCACATTGACACACTGCACATTGACATACCTTGGTACACATTGATACACCTTGGAGCACATTGATGAATCTTGGTGCAAATTGATTCACCTCTATGCACCTTGGTGAACTACAAAACATCTTTCTTCATCACGGAGCACCACGTTACAACTTGATACAATACAATAATCTTGGGACTCTTTTAATTCTGGTGCAACACTGTCTACTGTGGTACAGACAAGCGATGCTTGTTCGAGGCGTCAGTAATGTTTGGGGTTCCAGCTACAGGAAACACGAAATGGAAGAAGATTCAAGTGTACGAATTTATAGAGCGCCCGTAAAACAACTATCTTCTCATGTCCTCATATATGACGAATACAACATATTCATGAAAAACTCAAATAGAACTTGAGTCATTCTATATGAATTCGAACGTTGAAGAGAAAGGATTTGTTTTCTATCACAAACATAGGAGAAACGAAAAAAAAAAAAATCCCGCAACGACGTAGCCATTGAAAAACAGCTATCTATCAAGAAAGGTTGTGATTTTTGCTCAAGTTGGTTTACTTGGTTCATTTCGGTATTGATAATCAACGATATTTGATTATGTAAAAAATATCGTCCATGGCTACCGTCAAGCAGCAACTGAATGTACTATCGCACGCCTTTTTCTACACCTTTGACATGTAACAACGCTCATTACTTGAAAAAAGTCATTTTCACTTAATCGATTTATCATTTTAACCATTTTAACTCACAAAAAGGATTACAAACCTAAAATAGCTCACTTCTGGTTTAAATAAGCTTACCTTTGTGGTAGGAGAAAGAGTGGTTACCAACGCGACTGTCGTTTGAATTATATTTTCTGTGGAAGTTTCAATAAACTGTTTTTCCGTTGTTAAAATATCGACTGGTGTCGCTACAGTTTCGACTGCAGCCTTATCAATCGTTTCCTCAATAACGTCCGATTTTTTGTCGGTTTCCGAGGTCTCGGAGCTTTCCGACATCGTTTTCTTAACCAGCGAAACATCTTCCACCACATAGTCTTCTTCGACTTTCTCAACGCTTGGTGGTTTCGTTACAATTTCCACAACTTCTTCTTCAGATATGGTTTCAACAATCGGAACAACATCATCTTCAATCACTTTTGTGATCAATTGTTTCGATTTCTCTTCTTCGCGCAAAAAGTGTTCGATTTCTTTCAATTTGTTGTTATTATTTTCGATCGTTTTCGTAATGTCCGATTCTAATTTTGAAACACTCTCTTGAATATCGAAATCAAGTACTTTGCTTTCGTCGACTTTAGCTGCATTTTCATTGTCAATTTGTTTTTTGTCCACGGTATCGTTTAACGTATCTGTCGGTATAACTACACTATCGCGAGGTATGTTTGGCTGAAGCGATGAAAACAAAGAAAAAAGAAGTATTTTTGAAGTTATTTACACAACGTCTAAAATCCCAATCACGGTGTTTGTTTGTTAGGTGTAAGTGTTATGAATTTAATAGATTTTTTACGGTGAATTCCACATTCTGCTGAGGAAATCAGTTCTATATTTACATGAATACATATTTGCATGTAGAATTCACCAAATAAATATTCAATCGAACAGAAAAGATAATTTGCAATTTTCCTTATCGATGTTATTGAGAAATTCAATGTCATCGATATTCAATGCGCGTTCGAAGTTGTTCAAAGTTGTCCTTTCGGGTGTTGCTACTGATTTTCTTTCGAAATATTTTTATTATATTTTATGAATTTCGGAAACTTTCATAAATGTCATTAAGGCAAATACTATTGGCCTACCTGTGTGCGAACAGCACCAAGTTGTATTCTAGTGTGTACGAGTAAAGGATATAAAGTCACTTTTCGTATAAGATTCCTTGGATAGTCCATAAAACACAGATCTAGCGACCCTTCGTTTCGTTCTCCATTCATCATGAAAATCTTAAAAACCTCCCAGTCCCGGTTAGGAACCTATCCAGAGCGGCAGATCCCATGTTGGTCACTGTTGCGGGTTCCTAGAATCCAAAGCTGCAATGAGGAGAAATTCGGGCATTCACATATTACATGACCACTCGTCTTCTCACCGAGGCCGCAGGTGCAATTGGGATCATTAGGGAGTCCCATTTTAGCCAGATGCTTGCTCAATCCACAGTCAGTAATCGCACACACCACCCTCTTGATGCGTCTCCTGTCCATGTTTAGCAAGTTTCTAGCCAATTTCCCATCGGGCGCCAGGAAGAAAGGCTTCGTGTGCATTCCTTCATCATAGGCACCCCGCTTTCACACACACCGAGTGTGGTATGTGTATAAGAGGCTCTGGCCCGCAACTTGATGTCGCCGAGCCTTTCCTCGCCAGCTCATCTGTTCTCTCGTTACCCTCCACGCCAGAGTGTCCGCAAACCCAGACCAGCGTTACACTATTTCTCAGTCACGTCTGGTTCAGGGTTCCTTCAACTCTTTTATTAGCTTGGATGTTATGACTGGCTTTTCGCACATGCCTCTGTCGAGACTGCCTCCCCCACTCCCATTAGTGCAGCGAAAGTCTCGGCCTCAAAGACATCGGCGAATCTCTCTAGGTGATACCATCTGTCCACCAACCGCACCACGAGCCCTCAGCAGTTTTCGAACCGTCAGTGAAGATTACATTTCCTTCATCTGGTAGGCAGCTTGGCCAGCCATTCCAGCCTGCTGGGTGCAAAGACTTCAAAGCGTTTCACGAAGTTTGTCTCAGCACTATACGACTGTACTTTCTTTACATAAATCTCAGTGAGAAACCGTCCCAAGCAACGGTGTAAACAACCCCGTCCAACTCTCACCTTCCCGTTCTCCCAAAACCCAATCTAAGTCCTCTCTCAAACCTCCTTTTATTCTGATATGGACCCTACATTTCGAGCCGATTTTCCCTAAAATTGTTCTAAGTTTTCTCATGATTATATCTTTCACCTGGAAGAGCGCTAATGTAGGGGGCCATTCATAAATGACGTCCGGTCGTTAAAGGGGGGGGGAAGGGTGTAAAGCGAAACCGGACGAATTCGGACGGTGGGGGGAGGAGTGTTATGAGAAACGTGACGTCCGGTTGAGAATTTGTGATTTTGTCAAACTGTCAAGAATTTTTAACTTATAACTAGGAGCATGCCTGAGGTTGATGCCTGATAGAGGAACGCAGACTTTTCCTGTAGTTTCTTTGACAGTTTGTTAGAAGAAAAATGTACATAAAAGTAGCCAAAGTATTCATTCTACAATAAAAAAAACATTTTTTTTGTGAATTCAAATTTATTATTTTTAATGAAATCAGACGTCATTATTTTGGGGGTACTGTAAAACCGGACGAATTCGGACCAGGGGGTAGGGGGGGTCGGAAAATTGTCAAAATAACTGAACGAAATTTGTGAATGGCACCTAGCATTCACTGTCCGTCCTTCAAAAAAGCACATTTCTTATCACTTTTGAGGCCGTGCATAAATTACATAACGTTGAAGGAATGGAGGGGGTTGAGCGAAGTGTTTATTGTTTGTTGGGTTACGTAACAAACGGAGAAGGGGATGTTGTGACTTTGAGCTATGCTAGCGTTATAGGGGAGTCTTAAAATTTCTTTTGACCGTATCTTGTGAAACTTACACAATTTTACTTATATGGGGCTGTGCACAAATGACAATGATTTCCTATACCATCCCCCTCCACCGTAATTGTCGCAATGATCAGTGTTTCGAATTTCTTCAGTTCTTCTGCAAAATGATACTGAGCAGACGCATCAAAATGTCAATATTATTGTTGTGCATTGCCCACATTTTTGATTGTTGTCATAATTGCTCATGTGTCATGTCATTGGAAATCGACTGGATTTCTTGATTTTTCGACCGGCGTGTTTCGGCCGTTATATCTATTAGGAGGTATGCCTCACCAGAAAAGTGCAATGGAAGTAACAACCAATAACGGTGGTATCTAATTGTGGTCGCCAACGGGCTGCAGGGGTGGGTCGCCAACGGTGTTCGATTCGTTCGAGCCGTTGGTCCACTGGTGAGTGACGACACCACGGCTTCCTGAGTTGGCTTAGCTGTGCCAGGATGCGGGACACATCCTCACCGAAGTGGTTTGGTTAAGAGCCTTACTGCGAAAGCCCCCACCGAGGGTAAATTCGGTACCACGGGGTTGGGGGAGCCCCCGGGTGTAGTGCGTCATTTTGATATGACCGCATCCGGCCCCAACGCTTGGTTGAGGTGCCTAGTGGCGCTGCAACGTGGGGGCTGTGGTAGATAGCGAGCTGAGTCAAATCAGCTTGCGCTTAGAAATGGATGACTGAATCCCTAGTCCTTCCTGGGCAACCAGGTTGGCGAGAATTCAGTAGGAAGATGATAGTATTCCGGGCCTTACCTAGGTCAACGGTGGGTTGCCCGGCCTGTCGTAATAGGGAGAGTACCTTCGGGGACTCGCGTTAATTGGGCGTACCTCAATTCCACGCCCATGGGGGCCGTGCGGTTAAAGCTTAGGCTAGGTACGCACGTAAATCTGCAATATTTTCTGTGGTCGCCAACGGTCTTTGCTTGCTTCGATCCGTTGGTCCACTGGTGAGTGGCGACACCATGGTTTCCTGAGCTGGTCCAGCGGTACCTGGAGTGATTGCGTACATTCCTACCGAAGTGGTCTGGTACCGCTGGGCTGGGGACTCCCGGGTGTAGTTTGCCATGCGAGATGGCCGCATCCGGCCCCAGCACTAGTGGCGCTGCAACACGGGGGCTGTGGTATATAGTGAACTGTGTCAGAACAGTTTGCGCTTTGAAATGGGTGACTGCACCCCTAGTCCTTCCTGGGTAACTAGGTTGGCGAAAATACAGTAGAAAGATGATAGTATTTCGGGCCCTACCTAGGCCGCGAGGGTTACGCAAACATGCCCCGTACAGGTAGAGTCACTTTGGTGACTCGCGCTAATTGGGCGTATCTCAATTCCGTGCCCATGGGGGACGTGCGGTTAAGACTATGTTAGGTACGCACGTTAATCTGCAATATCTTCGTGTGGAGAGATTAGAAAAACCAGATGTTCAATGTACTTCCCGAGAATCGAGCCAAGGACATCTGATGTTTGAAGTCAATGCACTACCGACTAGGCTACACTGTCACGATTCCTGTTAGTCAAGATGACGTTATGGAATCGAAAAGTGTTACGAAATCTCTTCCACCTACTTGCCGTAATGCTATGAAGCGCATTGTCGTATCGGCAGAACTACGAATGCCATCTGAATTTGCCCCCCCTTCCCCACTCTTCAAACATCGGATGTCATTTGTGCACAGCACGTATCTGAACTCGATCACAGAACAATTTTTAAAATCGGTCGAGATGTATTCGAGTTGTTGAGTGGATGCGACGTTCCTAAAATATTTTGCAGATTTCGTATAATTTCGTACTCTTCGTACGGGTCTAAAAATATTTATTCATAAGTCAAAATCCCAGCAAAAATGTAGCATCTCTGGCCTGCCGTAGAACGCATAAAAAACCTAGCGACGAGAATTTGTGAGAGAAAATACATGAAAATCTCTCATCTGAAAACGTTGCTAGGTTTTTTATGCGTTCTTGGGCAGATCTGGACTGTTATTACGGGATGTTTTCTCTATTCTCTATTCTTCTGTTGGGTTTACAATTTTGTAGCAGCAATCGCTACACTTTTATCACATAAAATTTGTAAACCCAAGAAGAGGAGAGAATAGAGGAAGCATGCCGTCGCTCTCCTACTCACATTGGAAACTCTATTTGAAAGTTAATTCTCTGTAACATTTCTGGAACGGCTCGCTACGTTGTGAGAACATCGACAGCGATATTAATTTCTCATAATTTATGATACACACTACGTGTCCCTTTGACATTCAAATTATCTTTTCGTACCGATTGATGTGACTGAATGAATTGTGTGTTTTATAGAATGAAAAAAAAAAATGTTTCAAAAGCAACGCTGAAATAAACTAAATATTGAAAACATGAAAGAAAATGTGTAAAAAACAAAATCAGAAAATGTTTAACAAAAAAATAACATCAAAAATGACAAAAATCTAAAAGTAAATGTTCGTTGAACAGGAAAAAATGTACAAAAGATAATAAGTTAGTTCATATTCAACATATTTCTGCCATAAAATGCTCGAAAAGACAATTTACTATTTTTATCTACGGAAAAAGAGCAGAAAAACCAATGTAACACATTTATCTCGTTCTACCCATTCCACCGATTGTTTTCTTTTCAAATGAGTTTTATCTCCGACTTAATGGCACTATTGTTGATTCGAGCTAATTATGACGAAATAACAAGAACAACAAATTTGTAAAAAAAATTATTGAAACTCAAATCATCACAAAAATTGAAATGATAAGACAACAAAAAACAAAAACCAAATCAATTCTTTCATATTGAACAAAAAAACGGATGTTTCCAATTCTGAACTTGTAAAAGATAAATCAAAACACTTACCTTTTCATATCCATGTTGATGACGATGCGGATGACTTTCAGGTTGTGCAATTTCAGTAATGGGGATGCTGTTGATGTAATAAAATTAAATAAAAGTCACAAATTAACGCACTAATGAACTTACTCGTCATCATAATAGTCTTCCTCATAGTCATCTTCGCCGGAACCTTCATTTCCCGTTTCGGCTTGCCGTTTATTCCTTGGTGTTCTGAATTTATGGATGGAAAATGGTACATTGCATTGACTTGAATACATTTTTTATATTTTATAATATGTGACGGGGGGAGAGGGGGAGGAGTCACCCAGTGTCAAGTTTGAGCTAAATAAGCTGCCCTCAGGATGTGTGATAATTTTCCAGTCCTAAATTTACTTAAAGGCTCCCTAACGCTTCATTTACACTGAAAAAAACTGAGACGAAAACCGAGAGTCAAGTGCGAATATACCCACATGCGCGTAAGGTCGCTAGGAAATTAAAAGACCGCAGTAGGCGAGGTGTGAAACTTCACCTAAGAGTAAAATTTTATAAGCAAAATTGTATCATGTTCGGAGCGGTAGCGGAGAGCATGACGCAGTCCCCAAACTCCAAAAAAACGTCCACAAACCCAAAAAATTCCATACAAAAACCTCTGGGACAAGACACGATGTATAGGTGAACTTTAGAGTTTTTCCCCTCTGCCCCCCTCCTACAAATTATTTAAAAAGAACTTCTTCCTATTCTGATTCCAACGCAATTTAGATCATCAAAATCGGTTGAAAACGAGCCGACATATCGCCAATCAGAGATGACCAATTTCCATATAAAAATGGTAAAAATATGTTTGAAAGTAATAATAATTTTATTCCTGTGTATCCACGATGTATCTACTTTTTTTTCTCGAGAACCGCACGGGCGATTAACTTAAAATATTTAGGGAAGTTTCGGTCCCAAATGGAAAATTCAGCCGGTGGCTACCCCCAAAAAAATCTTGGAAATGAGTTATTGGCCTTCAAAGTTTCCATACAAATCCACCGACGGGAGCACTTCTTCGGCTATATCTCGGCCGGTAGTAGTCAGATCGCGGTGAGTATCAAATGAAAGGGATCAATCTCACAAAGCCAACGAAACCGGTCTTACGGAAATCGGTTGGGGGGTTCGTTGCCAGGAGTCGGTCAAAGTGGTCCGAAATGAGCTACGCTGCCGTAGAGCGACTATGAGAAAAAACATTTTTTTGAAGTGACCGAAAATGTGTAATGATGTGGAAAGTGTGTGGGATGATGTGGGAAGTGTGTGGGATGATGTGGGAAGTGTGTGGGAAGTGTGTGGGATGATGTGGGAAGTGTGTGGGAAGTGTGTGGGATGATGTGGGAAGTGTGTGGGATGATGTGGGAAGTGTGTGAGATGATGTGTGAAGTGTGTGGGATGATGTGGGAAGTGTGTGGGATGATGTGAGAAGTGTGTGAGATGATGTGGCAAGTGTGTGGGATGATGTGGAAAGTGTGTGGGATGACAAGAAAAGAATTTTTTTGAAAAAAAAATGTTTGAAAAAATTTATTTTGGAAAAACGTTTTTTGAACAATTTTTTTTAAATTTTTTTTTTGAAAATTTTTTTGAAAAATTTTTCAAAAATTTTTTTTTGAATTTGTTTTTTATTTTTTTTTTTGAAAAATTTATTGTAAAAACCTCTTTTTGAAATAAAACTTTTTTTTTCAACTTTTTTCCAAAAGAATTGATATCTCAACAAAAACCTCTTAAAGGTAAGGTGTGACGCAGTCCCTATGTCCACTTTCAATATAAATGATATCGATGGAGGTGACGCTAACGCAAGAAAAATTAAATAGAAATAACTTTATCTCGTGTTCAAAAAATGCGTCACAGATGCCAGACCCACCAACTGGAAAAATTTGTCTCCGCCTGGAGAAATTTTACGGGATACGTTTATTATCGTCTAGTGATGGCGGATCAGCAATAAAAAATGTCCGTCCGTCTCCACTGCAAACGGCTCAACTGATCAGCCTAAACTTCTTCTCCCCTGAAAGATACATGCCTCCCATGATTCAACTTCGAAGATGAGCAAAATCAGTCAAGTAGTTCCGAAGATATGCTCGAAGAACTGGAGGTCGAATATAGATTTTCGAACGTCGGTGAAACTTTTTCGCAAATATCTCAGTAAGTAGAGCACGGAAATCATTCATTTTGGTTTCAAATTCTCAGAAAGTTGGAAAAATTTTTTTTGTGGAAATCGGGTCAGTGGTCTGGGCACTGGGACCAATGGAATGGACGAAATTGATTTTCTTAGCTATATACGAAAGTAGATGGTTTTTCATCTATATTTGCTTAAATGCAATATGGAGATTTACTGTCAAAGGCAAAGTTGTAGAAAATAAAATTTTAGGGAACAGGGTTTTAGGGAAAAATGGCTCAATCCTGGGATATGACCACTTCTAGAACTAGGAGAGATGACTCATATCTCTACAACTATGAGAGTCAGAATGTTTCTTCCAAAGGCATAGCTGTAGACAATAAAATTTGAGAGAATAAATGTTTCAGGGTTTTAATGAAAAATGGTGCAATCCTGGGATATGATCACCTTTAGAATTGGGAGGGATGACACATATCTCTAGAACTATGGAAGTTAGAAAGTTGCTTCCAAAGTTCTAGAGAAGAAAATTTCAGAGAACACGTGTTTCGGGGTTTTAGGGAAAAAGGACCGAATCCTGGAATATGACCACTTCTAGAATTGGGAGGAATGACCCATATCTCTAGAACTATAAGAGATAGGAAGTTACTTTTAAAGGCAAAGTTGTAGAGAATAAAATTTTAGAGAACACGTGTGTCAGGGTTTTGGGTAAAAATGCCCCAATCCTGGGATATTTCCCACTTCTTGAATTGGGAGGGATGACACATATCTCTAGAACTATGAAAGTTAGAAAGTTGCTTCCAAAGGCAAAGTTGTAGAGAAGAAAATTTCAGAGAACACGTGTTTCAGGGTTTTAGGGAAAAACGACCGAATCCTGAAACATGAACACTTCTAGAATTGGGAGGGATGACCCATATCTGTAGAACTATAAGAGATAGGAAGTTGCTTTCAAAGGCAAAGTTGTAGAGAATAACATTTTAGAGAACACGTGTTTCAGGGTTTTGGGTAAAAATGCGTCAATCCTGGGATATGACCATTTCTAGATTTGAATGGTCCGAGACGTACTTCGGTAGGCCCTTTGATATTACCTTCCATAATTCTACGAATTTTTGGAATTCTTATAGTTGTAAAATCACCAATACAACATTATTATTTCAAAACATTTACAGAAGAACAGAAGAAGTTCCTTTAAGGTTTTTGTAAGACAACAACTGAAATAGAGACTCTTTTCCGTCGCGCAGGATAATTCGAAGTGATTCATGACATTGCGTTCTTATCTCAATCTTATTTATCTAAACGAATACACAAGGTAATATCGAAAGCCCTCGCGAAGTACAAGGGGAACAATAATACATTTTTGGATACTCATCAGAAAAAAGGCCAAAGATGCTTGCAGGCTTGTAGGTTTTCGACGGGATGCAATCTGTAGACCACGAAATATCTATAATCTTAGAGAAAACACAGCTGAGGCTGTTGGTGGGAATTCTGACATAGATACCATTCTAACAAAATACGACTTGGTGATAATCCCAACTGTAGACAGTGCGGAGACGTACCGGAAGCGACTTCATGTGCCACTGCCCAGCCCTATCGAGGCTAAGGGTAAAGCACTTAGGTGACTTTTACCTGACTCTGGAGGAATTCCGAAAGGTAACGTTACCTAATTTTCTATCATTTATTGCAGACAGCAAAAGGCTGGAACCTCCCAAGAATTGAAAGCGCGGAGGAAATAAGCCACGAGACGACACAAATATTGGCTTGAGTGTCTAGCATGGTCGATCGGTTTAGGATTAGTTGTAGGTTCACATTTCGAGTTGTAATAATTAATTCGTTCAAAACCATATCCCCGGAACATAAGGATCGGAGTGGGTCGGCCCAAACCTGACTCACAGTTTTATTGGGTCGACCCACACTTAACCGACAGTTTTAGAACGCACAGAAAAACGATTTCTGTGACTTCCACAATTGTGGGTCGGCCCGCTAAAACTGTCGGTCAGGTGTGGGTCGACCCACTCCGATCCTTACCGGAACAACTTCGCCAATTTTGTTCATCTAAAAAAAAATTCTAGACGGCGAATTCTAGAATTTTTCTAATTTTTGTTATCTCCAACCGACAATCCATGAATCCTCGACACTCTAGTGCCGATCTAACCGACGTTACATCACCGTAGTGAACCTATGAGACTCGTTGTACTTCATACTGGTCAAAAGACTAAAATATGATTGTAACAGAAAGTGAATAGTAGAAAGTGAAAGGAATAACTTTCTGCTCATATCCACAGCTCATCATTTGTGTCTAAACAATCACTATC
Organism: Pseudolycoriella hygida; assembly: GCA_029228625.1. Taxonomy (NCBI): domain Eukaryota; kingdom Metazoa; phylum Arthropoda; class Insecta; order Diptera; family Sciaridae; genus Pseudolycoriella; species Pseudolycoriella hygida. The sequence continues at coordinate 54,339,800 of CM055405.1, read as the reverse complement.
GGGCGAATAATTACTTCCAAAATGTGTACCAACTTAAAAATTCTATTCAGTAGCTCGGCGAACATTATCTCCCCAACACTTTAATTTGTTCTGGTTTTACAATACACACCTATTATTGACTCGCTTCGACCATATCAGCCAATATCCAATTTCTAATCCGGATATGTCATCAATTGATCCATCATTTATTTGTCTGGATATTTGATTGGCAATTAACTGTCCAGAAGGCAAATAGGAGTTACCACAACCAATCTAAATAATGAAATAATCCCATGTAATCCATTCATTTGCATTTACAAAATCTACTTATATATATGTGTCCGTTGCGGAATAGTGGACATGCTCAGATTCTTTTTTTCGTAGTGCGTTGTATAGCAATTAGTGTACACAGCATATATACGGGTTATATCTATGTATAGATGAAAATCGTCAAAATACATACCATAAATTCAATTTTTCCCAATTTTTTATGGCCATCCAATCTATCGGTTCCCTTGTGAATGGCATACTTCGACATTTCATAAATTTCTCGACCGTGAACATCTCCAACGGATATGGAATCCTATGATACATTGGGATGAAATGTTTGGCAATAAAATCGAATTAAAAATTGTAAAATTACCTTTGGAATGGCAAGAAACTTGGCTAATTTTTTGATTGCTCTATCCTGTTTCTTGCTGATTATATCTTCCCAACTGTTCGACCGTAAAATCAATGTGAGTATTATCTTGTTTTCGGAGTAGGGACATTTCGATATTTCCTATTGAAAATGAAAATTTTTTTTCTCTTATTAGCAACAAGGAAGACTACGTTACGTAGAGATGTTCAACAATGCGAAAACATTTCCATAGTACGAAGTTAGTTTCCATAGAACTTTAACCCTTATTTCATGCAAATGAGCATTCACACGGAATTCGCTTTTTGGTAAACACGATATCCAAGGTTAAAGACGAAAATACCTTTGCGCTGATCGAATTTCGCAAAATAAATAATTTATTGGAGGGTAAGATTTTGAAAAAGGTTTATTCGCTGTGTTTGCTGGTGAATAATAGGGTTAAATAATTTGATAAAAAAAAGTTTTATTGAGTTTGCATAGACACTACAGTTGGAAAGCTAATAATGAGCAATGGCCAATATTTACTTCACATAAATCCGGAGCATTTTTCAGAAAAGTCAGAGGTAAGAGAAATTTTGGACATTGTTTTTAGCTGCAACGTTTCTTATTCATTTATCTGAAATGTCCGAAATTCTCTTTTTTGACAATTTTTAAAAAGCTCTACTAGCTAGAAAGGCGTTTGCAGATGGAACCAATAGCACTCTAGATGAATTTAGCCAACTTTCTGAAAACATATCGTTGTACTCTTTGCTATGAAGATCTATGAATTGTTTATTGCTTTTTCCGTTGTGGCGAGGATGCTTCTAGAATTTTTCCCCTCTGAAACATGTGATGTTGACCCAACTAGACAACCTAGAGTTGTCACACAGGACATAGTCCATAAAGTCAAAGGATAAAAGAAAAGAAGTCCTAACTGATATGCGATAGGATTTTTAATTCAGATACTAATAATTTTTCCGTAGTATTAGCAAGCCAGTGCTTCATTGTTTTGGAGAGTACAATAAAGAAATTATCTATACTGGGCCTTTCATAAGAAACATTCAATGTTAGTGTGAAAGTGACAAACATGGTAGCTCGTCCTGTGTCATATGAATAGATCCTGTATTATAAAACAGAAACTCATTACCCCTTGGTTCACCTCAGTGCACCACGGTTCACCTCGTTACACATTGTTACACCTCGGTACACCTTTATGCACTTCGGTGCACCTTAATGCACTTCGGTGCACCTTAATGCGGTACGGTGCACCTTAATGCGGTACGGTGCACCTTAATGCACTACGGTGCACCTTGATGCACTACGGTGCACCTTGATGCACTACGGTGCACCTTGATGCACTACGGTGCACCTTGATGCACCTTGATGCACTACGGTGCACCTTGATGCACTACGGTGCACCTTGATGCACTACGGTGCACCTTGATGCACTACGGTGTACCTTGATGCACTACGGTGCACCTTGACGTAATACGGTGCACCTTGATGCGCTACAGTACAAAATTATTTCCAGTGGAATAGAAATTGCTGAAGAAATCTTCACCAGGAAGCCGAATTATCTAAGTGGGATTGGATAGTTAGGGTAAAAGTAGCGACTAGACGTTCTTTTGCAACGGCAAAAAACGACACTCGAAAAGAGTATTTAAATGATTCAGTGGTTTTCAACAGAGCTAGAAACACAGTGATTAGAAGCGAATTACATTCTAATCAACATTTACGCGCTCGCTGATAAAAATTAGAATGAATCCGAGGAGCTGTTTTCGAGAAACTGGTGTATATGTATATGTATATGATGGAGCACGGAAACATATATACTCATCAGGCCAGGCAGAGTACCGTTCTACAATCAACAAAGTCTTGGATTTAAGGACAAGAATAGAATGGTCTTAACAGATGAGGAAAGGTGCATTTCAAGATAGGCTGATTAGGGGACGAATTAGGAAGTGTTTGCAGGGAGATGATCAGTCAGTCGAAAACAGGGAGTATTTAGTAAAATTTCTCAACTTGAAATTAACGCTGCTTTGATGATGGAAGTTCTCTTTTCTCGTACTTTGGCCGCCTGTCAAGGAAGTGGAACAGATCGATGAGGAAATTGTTTAAGGGAGGAGTGATTTTAGTAGTTTTTTGACCCGTACGAAATACAAATGTCCTACAAACAACTTCATTGTAACATGGGGTAGATCGAGCTGGGTGGTGGGGGGATACGTTTATTATCGTCTAGTGATGACGAATCAGCAATAAAAAAAAATGTCCTTCTTTTCCAAACGGCTCAACCGATCACCCCAAACTTTATCCCCTGAAAGGTACATGTCTCAAATGATTCAAGTTCGAAGATGAGCATAATCGGTAAAGTAATTTCGAAGAAATGGTCGAAAAAGTGGAGGTCGGACATAGAATTTCGAATGTCAATGAAACTTTTTCGCAAATATCTCGGCAAGTTGCGCACAGAAATTGTTCATTTTGAAGTCAAATTAAAGCATTTTACCTCAGAAAACTGGGAATTTTTTTTTTGTGGAAATCGGGTCAGTGGTCTGGGCACACCGTGTGCCCGGCACAGGGACCAACGGAGTGGACGATATTGAGTTTCTTCGCGTAGATTTACTGTCAAAGGCTTTGTAGAGGGACCATTCCACGAAAACTTCATTCCCGCGCTCGAAATGCTACGTTGTTAAAAAATGATATTCAAAGAAAAAGGTACATAATAAAGGTTGGTCCTTTAACTAGAGGTTAGTCATAGGAAAGTGACTAACATTTTGTAACTACTGAGAATTTCATGCGTGAAAATGGTGAAATTCGTGGAATTGCTTAGAGAGTAAAATTTTAGGGAACACGTGTTTCAGGGTTTTAAGGAAAAATGACCTAACGCTGGAATATGACCGCTTCTAGAATTAGTCTGAATGACCCATATTTCCAGAACGGCTCTATGACCGATTATCCCCAGTCAAAATATCCCACAAAAAACAGTCAAAATATCCCCAGATGTGATGTCTACTCAGCAATGGTGAATATAGGTAGGCTCCGCCCCTTAGACTCCGCAAGGGGGGATATTCCCGCCCCTTAGACACCACAAGGGGGATATTCCCTCCCCCCCTTGACCCCCCTTTTCGGGAGCTGCCGCCCCTCGACACCGCTTTTTTGTTTTTGGTTGTTTATTTCAGGCCTGCGGCGCCAAGTACATTTCACATTGAATATTCTCAATTTTTTGAGTGTGGATTTTGTCTGAGGGGATATTTTGGTTGGGTATATTTTTTTTGGACATTCGGTCCTAACCCCCTCTAGAACTATGAAAGTTAAAAAGTTGCATCTAAAGGCAATGTTGTAGAGAATAAAATTCAAGCGAACACGTGTTTCAAGGTTTAAAATTATAAATCCATCTTGTACTACATATGTGCAATACAGTGCCACGCACTGCATGAATAACTAATCTGGTTCGTTTAGCTGACACACTTCAAAATACTACGGAACTGAGAGTCTTAGGAACTCTTGTGGCCTAATCACATAATGGAAGTCCCAAGTATGGTACACGGCAGGAGACTATAAATTCCACGCCTCCACAATTCATTCTCTTCATTCTTTATTCTATTTGCTGCAACGTCTTCTATAATATAAAATCCAAAATTTCACTGCACCTCACTACACCTCACTACACCACACCTCAGTGCACCTCACTACACATCACTACACATCACTGTACCTCACTACACTACGCCTAACTGCACCTCACCACACCTTACTGCACCTTGGTACACCTCACTACACCTTACTGTACCTTACTCGACCTTGGTCCACCTTACTGCACCTTGATACACTTTACTGCCCCTTACTTCACTTTGGTGCAGTAAGATGCATCAAGGTGGAGTCAGGTATACCAAGGCACAGTAAGGTGTAGTGAGTTTCAGTGAGGTGTGGTTTGGTGCATCAAGGTGCAGTGAAAGGCAGTGAAGTGTAATGAGGTGCAATGAGGTAGTGTAGTCAGGTGCACCAAGGTGCAGTGTAGTGAGGTGCGCCTAAAAACATCTGAATTCTTCGAATACGAGGCAGAGACTGTCGAACAAGTACTTTTAAAGATCACTCACTCGATTCGATTTTCTTCAAATTTGGCTTAGATTCTTTTTTGCTCAAAAACTGATTATGTAGATAACTGTATAATAATGGTATTAGTAACCGAACAATTTTTATAAGTTTTTAAAACCATATCCCGGGTGAAGCCCGGGCAACAATGCTAGTTTGAATATATTTATGAAAAATTACCTCTTCATACGGTGATAATTTCGGAGGGCTGCCGTTGTCCTCTATTTCCTGAGGTTCCGTAAACACTACCTATTTCGTGACAAAACATGAAATTAGGAATTTTCGCAGATTTTCACATGGAAAAATTAATCGAACGATAAATATGCGAGGAATAAATCGGAAGATACATAAAGGGGATATATCGTAACATCATGTAAGCAATAAAAACTTTACGCATTCATCGCAATTTCAGCTCCATTATATCATCCAATTTAATGGATTCGTTTCATGTGAAAATGTAATCTAAAACCCGAAAGCGATGGAGCGAATTTAGGCCGAAATTATTCAAAGATTCAAGCATTGAGGTTAACTTCGCTGTGATGGATATGTTAATTATTTCCCTTTCAAGTTATTCAATCGAAAAATTTGCAATTTACGCATAAAATTGGTTAAAAAGTGTCAAATGTTTACGAAAAGATGGAAATGGAAAGGGAAATATGAACTAGAGACATACAAAAATTGAATGTAAATAAATAAACAAAACTTACATGCAAGTCGTCATCGGTATTTGTTTCGAATTGAAAATCTTGTCCATTGATTGGCAACAGGCAAAATAAACTCAAAAATATCACAGTTAGTTTCCAATTATTATTAACATGATTAACACAATGTCTGTATTTATTCCAAGCCATCGCAATGTACTTCTTGTTTAAACGAGCATATATTATGCTTGATGTGTATTTATTAATTCAATTTAGTATTCTATAATTGGTACAAAACACCAAAGATGTGAAGAGAAAATGATGGAGATGATGAAACAAGCGTGCCCGTACACTAATGCATCGTTATTATCTGAAAGAAGAAGAAAAAAAAATGAAGATGAGCGCAGAAGAGGTCAAGGGTCATATAATTAACACTTGTTTAAATTAAGATTGTTATAATGCATGGTATAAAGTAACATGTAAATATGGAAACGGTATATAAGTTAACAAAGATCGAACAACTCCATCACACTGGTTGCCGGGTTCGTTCTGGGCTATTTGAAAAACTGCTGCAGTAAAGTATGGTATGCTTAAGAAAATATGGAAAATAAACACAAAGACAGAGATTAATTTATATTTTTACTCGGTTCTTCTCTTTGTTGTTTGGATAATGTTCTTAATGTGTTGCGTATGGTTGTTTATTCAATTCTTTCAGACTTTGTGTTATTGTTTTTTTTTTCTTAAATTGCTTCTTAGTTATTAAATCAATACTTTCAATAATCTTTACTCAATTTCAAAAGTCCGATATTTTTTATTTCCACTAAATTTCTGCTGTAATTAATTTGAGAATTTATATATTTTTAGCTCTGAATGTACTGCATCTAGAAATACTCCAGAAAAAATGTGCGATGTCTGCATTTACTCATTCTAATCAGAACATAAGAACCACATCCACATTCAGTGTGATATCAATGTTTTCGTGTTTCATACTTAACGTCTGGAATTTAAAATTCAACGTTTTGGTATAGTTTTTATTATTCACATTTTGAGTTTTATATCAACATTCTTTTGCTGTTTTCTTGATACTTCGCTATAGAATCGTTCATAGATCGATTTCGCACATTTCGTCATTTATCTAATGTGACGGCCGATCACCGTCAGAGCTATGCGCCGATATATTTGGACAGTTGGATTATACCGACTTTTGATACCAACAGACTCGCTGTCCTATTAAAGCGCGCACGCGTGTAGCTCTTGTAGTCACATCTCCATGTGTGTATTGAAATGAAGGGCAGTTGTAGAATTCGAGTTGGATTACTGTTGTGGACAACATCATTCTTTAAACAAGTGAACAGTATTGAGCAAAAAGACATGAGGTGCATGTCGTCAGCCTCCACATTTTTTAGTGCTGTGTTAATTTAAACGCCACTAGTTGCGCTTGAATTAGTGCTTTCTATTGGTAACCATCCGCACAATTAGTGCTGCTCATGAAAATGAATTTTTCGTTTTTTCACATTTTTCTATGGACTTTTTTCTAAATATTTGTTTTATCTTTAAGAAACTTATAGCCGCGTCCGCAAATAGTCGGTATCCTCAGTATCGAGGATACCGGAAAATTTTTGGTCCGAAAACCTGGATACTGGGAAACGCATCTAGCCTAGCGGGACAACAAATTGATATTTATCAATATATATATTTATAATTTAAAGTTTTAAAGTAAATATGCGAAACAAAACTAACTAGGAATTATAACTGACAGGAAAGTATATGAGACCGGGAAGTATATCTCGGACCGGGAAGTAAAGTTGATCGGGAATTATGTCCGACCGGAAATTAAAGTTGATCGGGAAGTATAACTGACCGGGGAGTAAAGTTGACTGGGAAGTATAACAGACCGGTAAATAAACTTGACCGGTAGGCATACTCGAAGCTCACCGGGAAGTATATCTCGGACCGGGAAATAAAGCCGTAGCTTACCAAGAAATACAGCCGTAGTTGACCGGGAAGTAAAGTTTACCCGGAAGTATATATCTGACTGGGAAGTGAAGTTGACCGGGAAGAATAGCTGAGAGGGAAGTGAAGTTGACCGGGAAGTAAAGTTGACAGGGAAATAAAACTGACCGGTAAGTAATTGGGAAATAAAATTGACCGGGAAGTGTAGTTGACCGGGTTATATAACTGACAGAGAAATAAAGCTGACAGGGAAGTGCAGCTGACCAGGAAATAAAGTTGATGGAGAAGTGCAGCGGACCGTAAAATACAAATGACACCAAAGTATAAATTAAAAAATAAAAATAAAATAAATAAAATTAAATTAAAATTCTATTTTTTTTGAGCCGCCGCCATACCGAAGCGCGGCGGCTCCTACTTCCATGGGCGAAAATGATCCCCTCAACTTCCTCTACAACATATCAAAAGTTTTTTTTTGAGCCGCCGCTGCCGCCAAACCGAAGCGCGGCGGCTACTACTTCCATGGGCGAAAATGATCCCCTCAACTTCCTCTACAACATATCAACCACCAAACCTCTATCTCAAACACCCAACCTTGTCTCATACAAAAATATGCTACCGTACATATTACACACACGAACACATACATATGGGCTTTATTTGGCGCCTTCTAAGAGCCCTGGCGCCTAAACGAGGCCGGTACCCCCCCCCCCCCCCTTTTAAAATCTCATATGGCGTAGAATGCCCACCCGAAGGTCCCTGCAAAATTTCAAGAAAAGTTATCGAGCCATTTTCGAGCACGAGCCAAAAAAGTCGGTTTTCATACAAATGACCCTGTAACTAACTAACTAACCCACTAGTCCACTAGATTAGATTTATCAGTTTGGGACGACCTATTGTTGGTCTAGAGACACAGATCCTGGGATCCTTTGTTACTTTTCCCGTTAATCACATAGATTTTTTTTTAGATTTCTGGTCGAGGCGGCCAACTGGCCTTGAAACACAGATACTATGATCCTTTGTTCCTTTCCCGTTACTCTTCTATTATTCTGTCTTAGTTAGATTCCCACATTTAAATGTTCCAATTTCAGAACGCATAGTTGTAACCGGTACGCCGAATAAGCCTCGTCGTCTGAGCACACGTGCTACGATACATGTTCTAGCCTCCGGCTAAAGCCGTACACGTTACTTTCATGCTACAAATTGAAGAAAAATCCTATACAGAATTTTATCCTCATCGGGTATTCTTGGTGGAAAACCAGTACGTTACCACTGAGCTAATCCGTTCCGCCCGTTCATAATATAAATCATTATGTGAGCCTTCCTGTCGCTTCTAAGAACCGGTCCAAAATGACAGGTCCACATTAGATAGCCTCAGATTGTCTCACAGTAAAATTCCCAAGAGGAATTTAGGGTTTCCTCTTCTAATCCGCATCCATTTTGATAAGGTCCTTGGCCCATTTTTCATCAGGTTTCGGGAAGAATCGCTTCGTATGCGCGCCTCCTTCATACGCTTCCCAGCGTTCTGCATGTCTCCGTCGCACCCAGTTGCTTAATGCTTCATTGCATAATGCCTGGGGTATTGGTAGACGTGGCTTCACTTCGCTTGTTGTGGTAGCGGGGCCCACCATAGCAAGCTCATCTGACCTTTCGTTTCGCTCCACGCCAGAGTGTCCAGGTACCCAGGTTTTCTCTTTCATCAGCTTGGAGGTCGAGGTGGGTGACATGGGCGCCCTAATCATCTCTTTACTGTCCGAACAGATAAAGATCTCTTTTCCCTGCGTCCCCACCGGCAGTGATTCTTGAGCTCCCATGAGAGCTGCGTAGACCTCTGCCTGGAGGACACTGGAAGTTTTGCCCAAATGGAACCAACTGCCATGTGCAGTGTCTGGATCGTATATTCCAGCCCCTGCTCTTTCCACGGCCTTGGATCCATCAGTGAAAAACACTTTCGCATTTCTAGGTAAACAGGTTGGCCAATGGCCACCCATCCAGCCATTCTTGCCTGCTCGGAAATATCGCTTCAAAACGCATCCGGTCTCTTGGCATGTTAAAAATCGGATCCGAAATAACGTCTCTAATTCTGCCATGTCCTAAACGCAAGTACGGGGCCCATAAGCCTGACTGCTCTATCCTATCCGCAGTGGCGAAAGTTCTGGCCTTAATTACTAAGTCCAAAGGCGGTATCCCACTAACACACCAACTAACGTAGGATGTTTCCATTAACTTTGACTTTTATGAAATAGCACATTTTGTATGGAAAATGACGATTTTCTAAAGGTCATATCTTCGGATCCACTAGACCGATTTTAATGAGTAAAATGTCGATTTCAATCAAGATTTTACGTAGAATCCGAAAAACTAGGTCTCAGGGGGGTACGACGCAAAGGAAAAGTCAAAACTTAGCTGTATATATGGTCGTCCGTCGTCTAAGAAAAAAAATTTCTTCATTTTTTGATCGTATGGGGACTTGCGTCACGGGCGCATTGCTACCGCGCGCCCACGATTTTGCCGACGTATAGCAAATATTACTACTGAAGAGACACAAACACGCCTTCAATGCTGAAACTTAGCTTGAATTCAAAACTTAACTTGATAACAGGCGATGACTTCTTCGATGAAACTTTCCATTGCTACCACCAAGTTAACTTTTAAAATATTTGAGAATACATTTGGTAAGTGAGAAGAATGATACCAAAAAAAATGACACGCTAGACTTAGATAAAAAGTACCCTTGAACCTTGAACGATGATTTGTGGACACGCAACCTAACGTTAACTTGCAGGCTTTCACACGGTCAGACACAACATCCACTCCCCAGTAAAATATTAGCTACAACGTTTCTGAATGAGGATTCCATTATTCAATTGACTGTAACAATGAACTCATTATCGCACTGGATTGAATGTAGACAAGATTTTAAGTGAAACTTGTTGAGAGATGTTCTCCCTGAGATGAAAACGTTAAACGTAACAACTTCTTTATGTTCAAGTAGTACTTATGCTATCGAAGCTTATGCAACCTAATCTGTACAATCTCAAAAAAAATCATGTTTCATTAAACCGATTCAGGTTCAATTTTGTAAAACAAACAAAATGAAACTGATTTATAAACACTAACCAAAAGTACGTAAATATTGCAACGTAAGATTTGACCACTAAAATTTCGTAGGAACGCATACCCAATGGGAGACTTGCGTGAATATTTATGAACAAATCGGTTTATTGAACTTCCTTCAATACTTTATGCTACAAAGTTTTTAGTTAATTTTTTTCTGTTCAATTTACACGAAAGTCAATATTAAATGTTCATGAATGCAACATTTTGTAATAATAAACAATTATCGTTGAAAATATGTAAAGAGAGTTTTTATGATCGGATCGCGCATATAATTCCAATACCATAAACAAAAATAGGTTTTTGTTTATTTTGTCAATTCGAATGTATTGTGAAATTTCAATTTGAAGACTCATGTTTTTAAATAAATTATTGCAAAAAGAAACAAGACGAACCTGAAAACACCAAGATCTGTAAAACATTCGTCGCAGCGGAGTATTATTAGCTGGAAAATTGAAATATTTAAATTTGAGCTAAGCGTATTGCACTAAAAAAAGGTTTTTCAAGCATGAACTGCTGTGGTTTGAATGCATGGCTCTGATGTTGGTCTAAAAATATCTGCACATGTTGGATTTGTACAATCAATTCGAATAAATATGTTTCGTTAACGCTGTGATGAAATAACAAATAGGTAAAAAGTGAACTAATGATCTTTAAGAGTTATCGCTATACGATGAATTTTTGTCTGGAATGTGAAATTTTTCATCTGTTTTACTAACGTAGCTTTTAGATTCGTAAATTACGGAAAAAGAGGTTACGGTGAAATGCTCAAACTTTGACCATTACTTTTCAAAGGAGTGCCTATTTTTCGTAAAGACGAAAACAATGATGGCACCACCGGAGACCCCCCAGTTGAAATGTACTCAGTATGAAAAAATTTCACTACTGACGAAAGCAAGTCACACTACCTATTTTTTGCTTGGCATTCCTCTAGTTTTTGCTCGATATGGGCGATATGGCTAACGTTGGAATACCTTGTGACAGTTTTAGCGATTTTCAACTCTTTACTTATTCTTTTGAGAGAACCGGTAGTCGGGTGCGGCTGATAGGGGTATCGTTGGAAGGCTACGGTTGTATATAGCATATATATAGGTTGGATACAGCATATGTCGTTTTCCAAGTGAAGTTTTCGAAGAAAATGTCAGCTGATACCACTACGTGGAGCAAAAACTAGAGGAATACAAGCAAAACACTTAAAATTAATTTTTCAGTGTTTCACCAATCATGCTATAATTCTAGGCTGTGATGCAAATTCGCACCATGCGGTCTGGGGCAGTACAAACATCAACCCGAGAGGAAGTTTGCTGCTGCAATGCATAGCCATTGCGGAGTTTCGTTTTGTGAATGAGGGCTCGACCCCAACGTTCGTTACGAAATGGAAAAGAGGTACTGGATATCACGCTTGCGTCAGAGCATATAGCAGATCAGATTGGATCGTGGAAAGTCTCACTGGAACCTAGCTTTTCGGACCATAGAACTATACGATTCAGTCTGAAAGAATACATTCCAAAAGTGGTGAGATTTAGAAATCTCAGGCGAACGAAATGGGAGCAAAACATAAACTTTCTCAAACAACACGTCGAAGACAAGCTAGGCACAATTCTGCCGAGATCATCAACAGAGTTGAGTGAAGCCGTGAATAAAATCACAGCTCTACTCACATCTGCATATGAACACTCGTGCCCAGAAACCAAGTCCATCAAGAAGAAAGCTGGAAAAATTTGGTGTGCTAAAGTAGAGAAACTCAGGCACACCGAAAGGAAAGCCTGGAATAAAGCTTTAAGGACTTTGAATGAGGCAGACTGGGAAGCCTAAGCCTATAAGGCAGCTGAGACCCCTTCAGGAAAGAAGCCAAAGGAAAGACAAGAGAGACGTGAAGAAGTTTCTGTGGGGAAATGGAACATATTCCAGATTATGCAAGGATCCATAAAATCCTGTCGAAAGACCCAAAGCTACTGCCAAGCTCTCTCTTAAAACCCAGCAGTGAGTATACGAGCTGCTGCCAAGTGGGGCACTTGCTTGAGGCACATTTTCCAAGTTGTAGGGAAGACAAAGAAAGACGATGGGCCGAAACCAGATCTCACTCCTCCATCGGATGAAGACTGGGTGATCGACAAGAAAATTATTACAATTGACAAGCTAAAATGGGCCATAGGAAAGCTCAAACCTATCAAGTCAAATGGAACGACGACATCTTTCCTGCGCTATTAAAAGAAAGCGGAGAGATTGAGATTCTACTGGAAACACTGCGAGAGGTGATGATCAGTTCTCTGGCTCTAGGCCACATTCCAAAGAAATGAGAAAAGGTGAAAGTATTTTTCATACCGAAGCCTGGTAAACCGTCACATAATAACGCGAATCAGCTTAACTTCTTTCATGCTGAAGACACTGGAAAGGCTGATTGATCTGTACATAAGGGAAGAAATTCTTGCCGAATATTCGCTGCACGGAAAACAACATGCCTATCAGGCAGGTAAGTCCACAGACTCCGCTCTACATGGTCTCGTAGATGAGATAGAAATTTTTTTTCGCGTGGACATACAATTAGCTTCGACAACAGGGGATTTGAAGTGATTGGCAGGACGCTAGTAGAGAGGGGAGTAGCGCCAGTTGCAACCAGATGGATAGATAGGATGTTCAGAGATAGGACCGTGGAAGCCGACGTGTGCGGCCGTGCGGCGCCATGGCTGATCTCTGGGTTGCCAAACCGGCATTCTTTCAGCCCTGCTATGGCGCATGGTGGTTGATTCCCTACTATGGGAGCTAAACGAGAGTGGTTTCCTTACCTAGGGCTACTCGGACGACCTGACCATTTAGATCAAAGGTAAGTTCGAGAGCACCCTGGGTGACTGTTTGAGAATGGGTCTGAGAGTAGTGGAGCGGTGGTGCCGAGAAAGGGGTCTGCAAGTAAACCCAGATAAGACGGACATAGTGCTGTTCAGCCGAGGGCTCACAGGTTCAGATCTTGTTGGGAAAGTTGGTATCTTCGGGAAGGACGTTGAAATTAGTTAGTTAAACTCGACGGCCTTTTGGATTTACAGAAGTGCTATCGGGAAGAGCTAAGGCCTATCCTCAAAATCAATGATGTGGATGTACGAAGCGGCAGTAAAGTCCGCGATAAGTCATGGCTGCGTAGTATGGTGGCCGAGGCTCAACGTACAGACGGCGAGTGAAAAGATGAAAGAAGTTCAGAGGTTGGTGTGTGTGTGTGCTACGGGTGCCATGAAGACGACGACAACGGCTGCCCTGGAAGTGCTATTAGCAAAAATGGTTGGTGGTCTCCAGGTTTCAAGGCCGGGCATGGGAAGATCAAAAATATGATCTCTGATCAGATTTTTGACATCCCACGGGACTTTATGACACAGAAGCTAAGTTTTGAAAGAAACTTTGAAGTACTGTTCCCAAACAGGGATGAGTAGGCGAATGAGGGGCCACTTACGCTACCCGACAGTGAATGGGTCATATTCACAGACATGTCGAAGACAGGTGAAGGGACCGGAGCCGGGGTATACGACCCGAGGACGGATACCGGCACCTGGATTCACCTGGGAAGGTTATCCAGCATCTTCCGGGAGGAAACTTCAGCAGCTATTTTGGGAGCTCGAGAAATTCTGCCAGAAGGGCTGAATGGCAAAGACGTGATCGTGTGCACTGATAGTGAATCAGCAATAAAAGCGCTGATATCACTCATTGTGACTTCTAGAATGGTAGAAGAATGTAAAGAGTACTTGAACCAGATAAGGCTGAGAAATCGAGTCAAACTACTTTGGGTGCCTGGGCACTCCGGAGTAGACGGTAATTAGAAGGCTTATGAGCTGGCAAAAACCGGCTCAGCGGCAATCAAATACGAACCCGAACCTCACATCCCGCGAAAACGGTGAAGGACTCGGTAAGGGCAGAGCATAGAAAAAGCTGGACAGCATACGAAGGAGGAATGCATATCAAGCGTTTCTTCCCCACTACGAACGAGAGATGGAATAAAGAGCTCCTGACGATGGGCCGGGATTGCATAAGAAGTGTGGTTAGTGCAACGACCGATAATTGCGGACTCAACAAGCACCTGACGAAGGTGACCCAGACTGTTCCTGTGGCTTGGAAGAAAAAACGGGCTTTCACGTTATATGTGAATGCCCTAAATTCTATCAGCTAAGACACAGGACACTAGGCGACTACGTCGTGCACCCTTTGAAAGTTGCCAAACTAGGACCTATCATATTAGACAGGTTCCTGGTCGGCACGCAAAGGTTTTTCTGATTTTTTTCAATGATGAAAGGGAAAAGGAACAAAGGGTCACAAGATCTGTGTTCCAGACCTCGAAAGTGATCGTCCCAAACTGATACAATCTATAAATTCACCAATCATCCAGTCTACATTGTCGACCGCCAAGATTTTATTTTTGATTTTGAAAGAATGTGAGGTCCCGCAGTTAACGACGTATAACACAAACCTGTCGGCCAAATCACTCAAATTTTAATCGAGTTATCGCAATGACAAACTGACAAATTTTTTTGCAGATTATTCTAAAAAAAAACGTCAACTTCAAAATCGAAGTTCGACAGCTTACAAGCGTAATAGATACGTACTTCGTATGGGTCTCCAAACTGTCACGAAAAAAAAAATCTGTTCCGAATTGAGAGATGCATGAGATTGAATTTCACATTAAAATGCAAAATGCGTGCATGTTTTCAAATCATTCAATCTTTTATAATATTAATGTAATTTTTCCACCATACACGTTTATTACCAAACGCAACAATTTTTTCACATTTGAATGCGTTGTCATTCAGTTGTGCGACAACTACCGGAAATTAATTTACATTTGTATAAAAAATACGTGAACATAAAAAAACTATCTTTGTCTTATAAAGTGAAAAATATTGTCTTTTTGAATCATCTTGAAAAAAAAACAAATTGTTGGTGCGTTAAATTGCTTGAGAAGGGTATGTCACTTCAATAACACAATGAACAACAACTCGTTTAGGACTTTGTCAATTTTTATGTACACAATCCTTTAACAATCTGAAAATTAAAAAGCACCGCATATTGAAATTCTACACAAATGTAAAAGACACTAAAAACAGCGCAGACAGTATGGAGAAACTTGAATAGCAAGTGAAACACCCACGTTAAGAACTTAATATTTATGGACAATTTGCATTACGTATGTGATGTACGAATGATGAATACTAACGGAGTGCTAAATGTATCTACATCAAGCGACATCACACAGTCGGATATATAATGCTCGTACGATCCTTGTGATCATGCTTGAATGCAAATATATCGTCAATACAACACCAAAGACTCATTACTTCATACCTCTTTTATGTTTACATTTTACAAAATTCGTTTCAAAGAAAAAAGATGGCGTAATTTTGAGTCAAATTTAGCTCAACAAATTTACATTAAGATTATTTGCTTATTTGTCGCAAACTTTATGTGCTTAAACATAATTAACATTTTACTTGAATGTTTATGTGCAAATGAAAAGCAGATTATTAATGCGTGGTCTTGGGTTTTTTCTTCAATCATTTAAAGTGGCCGACTGATTTTGATTCTGTACTTAACTATGAGGTCCCACAGAGCCTCTCCCGTTCTGTACATTCTAAAATTGTAACATTTGCACGGTCTGCTCCAGGTTTTTTTTAATTTAATTAAGTATTTCTTAACTACAAAGATGCGACAATAGTTATTTTCATGTGTGCGGTGTGAACGACTTTATTTCTATTTTTTTTGTTTATAAAAGCGTAAATAAATTGAGGTTTTTGTATCGTGGATAAAAACGATTATTCACACCACGCACACCTGAAAAACGATGTGTTACCCTCGGAGAAATTATAAAATTCCTCTATTCTTGTTGAAATTCCCTCAATAGGGTTCGAAACCGATCGGTTTTATTTGATCTGAATCTGAAAAAGGAAAATCTGAATTTTTAGATCAGTTCAGATTGCTGTATATCTGATCTGAACTGCACATTTCATATCTTTACTTTTCAGATTCAGATCATATCAGATTTTTTTCAGATTGACTTCAGATTAAACCTAATTAATTGTCACACACACTTTTCACATCATACCACTTCATCCGATACACTTTTCACGTCATCCCACGTACCTCCCACACACTTCCCACTTCATACCACACACTTCCTACTTCATCCCACACACTTCCCACTTCATCCCACACACTTCCCATTTCATCCCACACACTTTCCACTTCATCCCACACACTTCCAACTTCATCCCACGCACTTCCCACTTCATTCCACACATTTCCCACTTCATCCCACACACTTCCGACTTCATCCCACGCACTTCCCACTTCATCCCACACACTTCCTACTTCATCTTACATCTTTGAGTCTTAAGTCTTAATGTGGTCTTAATACCTTTCATAACCCACATGAGTCGCATTTTTCACAGGAAGGTTTTTTCCCTTAATAGAATAAGGCTCCGGACAGAGCTTGACCTTGGATGACAACGGTCGAATTCGTTTGATCTAGAAATTAAGGTCAGATCAGGTCACTCATATTTTAGTCGTCTGATCGGACTTCAACTCGATTTTGACTTAATGTGACCAGCTCAGCTAAGCTGTGAAAATTTAAGTTTTCGTACAAGTTGCGGTGCAAAAATCTTTTACATGTATCAAGTGCGAAAGTGCTTTCTTCTAACCAATGTGAAGTTTGCCACAGAAGGTGAATTTTTATAATTCCTAGGGACATATGGAGCAAGAAAATAAAAAACCATTCCCAAAGGGCGTAGCTGAGCAAAAGGTGCAGAGACTTGATATGGCGGCTGGGTTCCCCGGATAGACTTCAAATGTGAGCAAATTACGACGAACGATAATATCATCCACCGGAGGATTTGATCGGCACCGTACTATAATAACATCTATAGGACGATATTATCCGGCGGACGATATTATCACCATATTGGCATATCATGCCCGGAGCGGTAGCGGAGGGCGAGACGCAGTCCCCACACCCCAAAAAAAAAAAACGTCCACAAACCCTAAAAACTCCATACAAAAACCTTTGGGACAAGACACGATGTATAGGCGAACTTTGGAGCTCCCAAAAAAATCGTGGAACTGAGTTATTGGCCTTCAAAGTTTCGATACAACCCCCATATATGAAAATCCACCCACGGGAGCACTTCTTCGGCTATATGTCGGCCGGTAGTGGTCAGAATGAGGTATTAAATGAAAGGTATCGATCTGACGAAGCCAAAGAAACCGAATTTGTGCAAATTGGTAGGGTAGTTTGCTGTCAGGAGTCCGTCAAAGTGGTCCGAAATGAGCTGATGATACGGAAAGAGATTTTTTGGTCGAACGCAAAAAAATTAAATGGAAATAACTTTATCTCGTGTTCAAAAAATGCGTCACAGATGCCAGACCCTCCAAAGTAATAATTTTTCTGCACTTTGAGACTTCACACCCAAAAATTTTTTTCTCATAAAAAATTTCTCCAGGCGGAGACAAATTTTTCCAGTTTGAAAACAAAGAGAACAGAAGAATTATACGTTGGTGGGTCTGGCATCTGCGACGCATTTTTTGAACACGAGATAAAGTTATTTCTATTTAATTTTTCTTGCGTTCGACCAGCGTAAGCGTCACATCCATCGGTATCATTTATTTTGGAAGTGGACATAGGGACTGCGTTACCTTTAAGAGGTTTTTGTTGGGTATTATCTTCCCGGAAGATTGTCTACTGGACGTTTTTCCCCACCCACTTGACATCTCGTCACCGTATAAAATACAAAAAAAAAATTTCTCCATATTACAATTTCTTTTATCAGATCACTCCTCTGAAAATTGTGAAAAAGACAATTACAAAACCACAAACTTCATTTTCCATATAGCGTTTTTTGTTCCCTTCTTGCTGATTCAATTACAAATCAGTCAAACCTGAATGTCAATTTCTATGAAAAATCAAATTCTATCTTCAATGATTGGATCAATAAAATCAAAGTGGGAAACTGTATGTGTAATCTCGAATTTGTCAATATACCGCGTGAATAGCGATATGTTTTTTGGACTTTGTGATTCTCTGCTAGTGATTGGAAGGAGCTGTAATCAAAGTTCGATTTGTTACATTATCAAATGTAATATTTGACATAACTAAGTTAAACTTCATCCATATCACTGAACATTCGACTATAAATAAAATCCTCAGACGTACTAGGACGATCTTTTTTCAGGCAGTACACAAAGTTTTACGTCTACTATTTACTACTATATATTCTTCTCAGTGCCGATAGTGAGCATAAAGCGAATCAACAAAAAAATTGAGTCCTTCCGCTTACACCCAGGGAATTTTAAATCTGTGCAACTTTTAACAAATATCTGTTTGTAATCATGACTCAATTCGTAACGAAAAATTTACTAAACTTTGCACATATTTCTACGTACCGTCAAGCTTTAACGGGGGGGGGGGGGGGGGGGCATAGCGTGTGACGTCATTTTTAAACAGCCCCTTAGTAACTTTCAGTGTTTACGACGAAGCCCCTGAGTGATGCACAACCCTCCTCCAGGCCACCCTATCAACCGCCACAGTGTCGTGGTCGACGGTGGTTCATCAATCACCTAAAAAGTATTCGCCTCCAACAAAAGATTTTTCGAAAGTTGCATGGCCGAAAAAATTCTATAGTCGGAGAAACTTGCTCACACCCCCGCACAGTGTATTTTTTGTAAGGGTTTGGGGCTTGGGCTTCAACTCGTACAGATTTCAAAATTTTGATGATATTCTATTTTATTTGAATCAAGAAAAGAATATAGGACAGCTGTAATTCCTTTCGATCAATAAATTTTCAGGACTCCCACGTCCAGAGACGAAAACGTTTGTATGGTCAAAAACCAATTTTTTTTTTTTGAGAGTATTGCCACTTTGGCCATATATTGCAGGGAATTTGCTTGAAATAGATCAATATTTTTTTGTTTTTTTAGATCAAGGAAAACGTTCTTCTTCTGACCATTTATAGCAAGGCAGCCTGGTGCCAAAATTCTTTTTACGCCCGCATCTCGGCTTTACCGAGAAATATTGATTACAAAAAGTTTCAACTTGGCACCAGCCTGCTTCCCTGAGTTCTAGAACAAAGAATACCGAATCCGTATGACAGCTATAGGAAGGCAGTCTGGTGCCAAAATTCTTTTTACGCCAGACTCTCGACACCAACATGGATATTGTTCCCAAAAAGTTTCAACTTGGCACCAGCCTGCTTCCTTGAGTTCTTGACCAAAGAGTGAAATCTTAGAAATATTTTTGATTTTTTTGAAATTTTGTTTCTAAACACTCAACACGTCTCCAGTCACACTGGTATATTGTTTTTAATTTTCAGAAGTTTGGTTCTCCTCAACTCATTTGTTCCCACGGGAGTCAGAAGATTTTTCGAACCGAAAAGGAAATACGTTTGTCCTTTAATCTTTCCGATTAAAAATGAAAAAAAAGAAACGTCAAAATATTGAAAATTGTACAAATTAAAGCCCAAGCCGCAAAACCTTACAAAAACTACACTGTGCCCCGCAAAGTGGAAAGCGCTCATTGATATGACAAAGGAAAAACATTATTTGACACATTCCAGCTTTACCTTTACAGTTACTCTTTATTTGTATCTCATAAACTACAGCAGATACAAAGTTTTTATGTTCCACAACTTTGCTCACAGGAACGTATCTACTAAACAAAATTTGTCTTGTCTTGGACACATACACACTTTGGAAGATATCATGAAAAGAAAGTCAAATGTATCTTGGGTAACGCTGGAATGTGCCATTTATAGAAAACTTTGGAAGATTCATGAATGATCAAGAGTTTGAAGAGTACGAGAATAAAAAAAAAACTTTTGGTTCATTATTGAATAAATAGAAAGGAACACGATTTGAACATTGCCTTGGGAAATTTTCTACTTACGTTGAACATGAGACAGATGCCATAACAGAATATTAAAAAGGTTTTAATTTATACGTACGGGTTTCTTCTTATGCTATGCTTATTGCTTATAACTCGTCTATTTTTAGGAAAACAAAAGTTATGAAAATACAAAATGGTAAACAAAAGGTTACAAGATATTCGAACATAATCAAGCTAGGCACCATGACATGCAAAGAACTGGGGGAAGTCTATTACATGATTTTCAACCAAGAGAAAATCAACAAAACATTTATTGTGGCAAATGAAAAACAATTTTCTTATCCACGTTTCAAATAACACACAACAAAAACACCCACGTGCAATTTTATGTTAATAACGTTGATATCGTGGCTGGGAATCCATTTTTCAACGAAAAACATATATTTCACTTTATAGGTCACGGTACGATTTCAATCAGTGAATTTAAGGAAGTATAATGTGACATTTTATTTAATTGGTTCTGTTGGAGATTAGAATAAGAGGCTCTGTAAACTCTTTTTCATTTTACTGTCAACGCAAACCCTGGCTTTAAAATGGAGTTGTCATTCAATTAGGATTTTACGATTATTAGCTTAGTATGAATAAAAATGGTTTCGTGGCGCAAGGCCTCACATCAGAAATGCTGCTTGAGAAAAGTTTTATTTTATTTGAAAGCATAGGTTCGTATAGTTGGAATATTCAGCAAAATCAAACCGTTAAATGTAAAAACGATGGCTACGGACACGGATTTGCAACGTCGTTAAGATTTCAGTTTCGTATAATTGTCTCTCGTATCTTGGATTCCGTATTACTTACATTTCGGCGCTACAGCCACTTGTGGACCTTGGCCTGCTCAAACATTCTGAACCAATTGTACTTATTCCTTGCGCTGAGTTGCCAATAGTTTACTCCGAAAATCTTGTTCGACACCATCGATCCATCTAATTTTCGGGGGACCAACTCCTCTTCGCCCTTCTGGATCGTAACGGAATAATTTTGAGGGGGCGCTGTTTTCATCCAAAAAACGCCCGCCTCAACCTTTGGACTTTCGCCACCGCCACTATATCCGGCTGATTGACTACCGGATTCGGCCCGGTCTTCATGTACTTGGTTTTAGATTCGTTTATCATCAAACCCATTCTCTCGGCTTGGATTTTCATATTTGTGAAAGTGTCAGCTGATGCTGCATGTGTACCTCTGGCGAGATCCAAGTCATCTGCAAAGCTCAGAACTTGAACTGTTCCATTCACCAGCGTTTTGTTGGTTCGAATGCCAGCACGTCTCATTGCGATAAACAAAGCCAAGTTAAAGAGTAAGCAGGATCCCGTCTATGAAAAGTTGGTACGTCCGGACTTGAAACTCTCTGCCCTTTTGCAGAATCAGGCGAAGTGTGAATATTCGATCAGTTGTTGAGCGATCTCGTCTGAATCCGCCAGTAAAACAAGTCTCAAGGAAATGGTTGAACAAGACGCTTATTCAACGGACACTCTCTCGAACCGTGCAGGAAACAATAATATCAAACCCGATAACCTCACACGACACATATTGTAAGAACAACGAATGAATTCGCGTCGAACTTACCACTTTGGGTTTATGGAATGTCCACCTGAATTAGGAAAGCTAAAATCAGGAATCAAGAAATCAGGAACAAAAAATCAGGAAATGAAAATCAGGAAACGAAAATCAGGCACCTAAAATAAGGAAAAACAAAAATCAGGAAATACAAAAATCAGGAAATACAAAAATCAGGAAATACCAAATTTAGGAAAAACCAAAATAAGTAAATACGAAAATCTGGAAGGAGATGAATCAAAGTTTTCAAGTCCTAAGGAGATCACAATCTGCGGCAAACTACTAACACCCTGCAGGCTGCCTCCCGTGCATGGGACTCTGCCCCAAACCCCGCTAGGGGTCCTGTCCGTTAGACCCCGCAAGGGGCGATATTCACCCCTTGACCCCCCTACGCCCCTCGACCCCGCTTTTATATTTTCCAGTATTTATCACGGCCTGCGGCGCATTCTCTCAAAAATTATTTTCCTGATTTTGGTTTTTCCTAATTTTATTCATTCCTAATTTTTGTTTTTCCTAATTTTAGTTTTTCCTGATTTTTGCTTTTCCTTATTTTTGGCAAATAATTTTTTTCCCCTAATTTTCGGTTTCCTAATTTTTTTCCTAATTTTTGTTTTTCCTAATTTTTGTTTTCCTAATTCGTGTGGAATAACGGGTTTATGACAGTGTGTATACGGCAAACGTCATCAAATTGATTGGCGAGACTAGTTTGCTCAAAATTCCTATGCCACATTACGCCCATTGTTCACGATCATTTGAATATCGAATTAAGCTGCCGGAATATCCCAATTCGATTTGAAGATAGTCAGCGGACCAGATATAAGGCTTCAGTTGTTTTATTTATAGTCAAAATATGCATGATGGAGCCTGCACAAACACAGCCGCAATCATGCCTTGAAACGATTAAACCGAAAAGGACGGGAAAATCACGAGAATAGCGAATTTAAAATCAAAATCAGAATCGACTGAAATTTGAGGTAGTACGCAGATAAAACAGACTAGACAAGTCTCAGAGAGGCACTCGATAATCATAACAAAGCAAAACGACACAGATAGACTCTGAGAAATTTAACAACTGAAAAAGCAAAGACAAATGAAGGAGATTTTGCGAAATATTTCGCAGTATCAGATTCAGTAATGTCACCAACACCATTCACATATTAAGAGCGGTGTTAGCTTATGTCAAAGCATAGTGAATTTTATCGCGTGATGTGTACATTATTTGGGACCACTTAACACTGATCTATAGCAACAAAGTTCCACCTCAACTACCCGTCCAAAGTTTCGTGTCATAGTATCAAAAAATGAACCAATTTAATTAAGAGAAAGAAATACGAGGAAGTGTGAAGAACCCATTTATACGCAAAATTTATTCCTTTAGCCCGGAAGTAATCGGAGCCTCAGGAAATAAATAACATTTTACGAATTCACCTCGAACGGTCATAATGCCTTGTACAAAGAGTTTTCAAACTTTGTATAAGTTCCAACTACATTCATTGGTCGAACAACGTCGCATTTGTATAATTTGTCACCTCTAGAAATATCTGTAGCATAAACAGAGTGAACTAAGTAACGAAAATTGATTAGGACCAATACCGCCTAAGTCATATATTTACACAATTTGAGTGACAAAGACATTTCTGTTTATATAAATAGCACGAATACGAAATGACAAATCACGTATAATAAAAAATAAATGATGATAACTAATTCATGAGCACTATATTGAAATAGTCGGTTTAATCGTCCCTATATAACACTGAAAATAGCTAGCATATTTGAGCAGTAGACAGAGATGCAGTCGGAAAAAGTACTTTTTCGAACAAATGAAAAAGGGGACTTTTTGGTGTAATGTCAAGTTTTCAGCACCAGCCGGATGCAAATCTGGACACGATTTATGACGTGCGCGAAGAAAATCTAGTTACTGTACGAGGGGTTAGGACCGAATGTTTAAGAAAAATATTTCGAACCAAAATATCTCCAGACAAAATAACCGGACATAATAACCACAATTTTCCCATTAAAAAAAAAAAATCCTCGTACAAAATATCCCCTCATCCACACTCAAAAAATTAAGAATATTCAATATGAAGTGTACTTAGCGCCGCAGGCCTGAAATAAACAACCAAAAACAAAAAAGCGGGGTCGAGGGGCGACAGCCCCCGAAAAGGGAGGTCAAGCGGGGAATATTCCCCCTTGCGGGGTCTAAGTGGCGGAGCCCCTAGCGTAAGGCTGCCTGCAAGGCTAAGAAAAGCCCGCCGCAGGCGCGGGGGTGAGGGGACAGAGCCCCCCAACACACAATATAATATCTAATCAATAATGCCTACCTATATTCACCATTTCTGAGTATGCATTACATCTGGGTAAAGTTTCTCTGTTTTTTGTGGGATATTTTGTTTGGGGACATTTTTTCCGGGGATATTTGGACTGGGGATAATCGGTCCTAACAAACATCGTTGTTTTCACTTCATATCCGAAATAGACAACATAAAACAGACGCACTGAATGACACTGCATAATTGATTACATTTGCATTGGAAGAACTTTGTGTAAGTGATAAAAAAAATAAAATCTGTTCTGAAAATGTTCTTACGGACACTCGTAGAAAAGTGTTGTAATGAACGACAAATGTTAAAATGTCGGCCAATAAAACATCCTTAAAAAGACGCTGTAAAACCGGTCATTACAGGCATCGTCCAGAAATTACGTAACGCTTTTTCAGTGTTGCCACAAATTTTGAATCAACGATATCTAGGGATAGAAGCATCCAGAGTGGTCAAATGTATGGTCGATCACTCTTTTATACCTCCTAAATGGGGGTCGACCATACATTTGACCATTCTGGAATGCTTCTATTCCAAAATATCGTTGATTTAAGGGCCCATTCACAAATGACGTCACGCTTGCTATAAAAAATTAGTATCCATAAAAAGGTCATAACTCATGCGGTACAGCAAATTTTGTTTATAGGACTCTGGCTACCCCCCCAAACAGGGCGTGTGTTTGGGGGGGTAGCCGGAGCACTATAAACAAAATGTCTGACCGGTCTGGAGTTATGAACTTTGTGGATTTTATAGCAAGCGTGACGTCATTTATGAACAGCCCCTAAGTGGCAACACTGAAAAAGCTCTACGTAATTTATAGATGACCCCACAATATAAGGGAAATACCTCATACGTCATGAAGAAAAGCGTTGGAAATACACGAAAGTTACGATACCTCCGACAGTAGTAAGAAAAAATGCCACTTTGCGAATACAAATTCATACATTTTGTAGAATAATTGAATCTACAGGGTAGAAGGTGCAATATACATTGTGATGCAATTTGCATACAGAATGTCGTTTAGTGAATTTTGAATAAATTCGATGTTCGATTGTTGGTTGGAACAATTAAAATCCCCAACTACAGTCGTTGTAAGCAACTCAAGTTAAATAGAAGATTCCTACCGCACATACACCCATGTGAGGGCCATTGTAGTCACTACTAATGGAATAAATTTAATTGAATCACCACTGCCAGACAAATACATACGGTAACACATCAACCAAAAAATACATCTTTCAGTTTCATTTTCATTGACTATTAAATATTAATTGAATTTAATTTAAATGCGCGCACAATATGGTATGCTGTGGCGTTATACCAACAATAATTTCGTCATTGAAAGCCATGTGCTTGAAAGAAAGGGAATATTTTCATGTTACGACAAGAATATATTTCAGTATAACAACAAGTCAACACCCATTTTCATGTGAAGTAACAAATAATAAAACAAATTGAATGAAAAACAGTTAACTCCGACGTTAACTCAAACATTTTAAAATAAATTTGAAAATGAAAACGAATAGTAATATCATTTTATGCAGTTATCGAGTGTATAGCTTGTGATTACAATTTTAGTATCAATTTACATTACATTCGGAACAGCATTTTTTATTATCGTATTATGTTTCAATTATTTGAACGAAACTAGATTAGAAGAAGATGAGCTCGCTTCATCTGAAATATTAAACTTACGATTCATGGAAGAAAGAAATTTGCGCGCTTTGCTGGTCTTCGAGTTCAAATAGAACTTATTTCCGGTCATAAATTACAGATGCACGCAAGCAAAGTATGAAGTTTCAAAGTCTACAAACTTTTGAAACAGTCTTTTATGTATATTCTTTGAGGAAGATTAAAACCATTTAGTCGACATGCCCGAGGACATTTGTAATTAAGATAGCAATTTTTTAACAAACTGATAAATAATTTCATAAATCGAGTCATTTGTGTTAATACACAAAAATTACGATGAAAGAGTGTGTATTTCTCAAGTGACGCATTCAACACTTTTTTAATCGATAAGTGACGAGCAACACTCGAATCCATTGTAAATTCTGAAAATTGTTGCATGACGACACTTGAAAATGAGTGATTGATCTTCAAAAAATATAAAAAAATTCTTCTCACCAATAGTAATCACCACTAAGTAATTTATCTAACAATAACAAGATAAACCTTTACTGGCACCCAGGACACAGTACCATACAGGGCAACGAAAAAAATGATACCATAGCTCGATGTTAAGCGTGGGAAACGCAACTACATTCCGCAAGAATGGGCGAGATTCGATTATTGACGTGACATTCTGCAGTCCAGTACTAGTACCAAGCCTGAAATGGAGAGTGGACGAAAGTTACACACACAGCGATCACCAGGCAGTGAGGTACACTGTGAAAAATAGTACAGAGGCGGGAAGAGAAATCGGCAGAAGAATTGACAAAAGAAATGGTGAATGCATGTGACGCGGCGATGCCAAGAAGGATGGAGCAGAGGAATGGGCGAAAACCGGCATTTTGATGGAACGACAAAATAAAGCGAGCGACTTGTTTTAAGACAAGAAGGAGGATGCAAAGGGCCAGAAACGAGAGAGTAATACAAAATTAGCACTGAAGCGAGCAAAAAGTCAAAGAATAACAAGGCGCCAGGACTAGATGGAATCCCCAATGTAGCTCTGACGACAACAGCATACGCAACGCAAAGCCTAACATGCTCATATTGACAATGCAGAAGTGCCTCGACGACGGATATTTTCCTGAAATATGGAAGAAACAGAAGCTGGTCCTAATACCAAATTCAGGGAAACCGCCAGACATGCCATCATCATATAGACATTTATGCTTGTTGGGTGGATTGGGAAAAATGCTGGAAACCGCGATCCTGAATAGACTAAGAAAACACAGCGAGGGCGAGCACGGACTGTCAGACGAACAATTCGGATTTCGAAAAGGCAGTTCGGCGATTGAGATCGGCCATTAAAAAAGTCATAGAGATTACTGACAAGGCGCGGAAGCAAAAAAATACGGGTTAACCGCTTCTGTGCTATAACGACGATAGAGGTTAGAAATGCCTTTAATAGTGCAAGCTCGATGGAGATAGCCAAGGCGCTGCATACTATTTCGGGCAACGAGTACTAACGTACGATACTAATGAAGGGAAAACGACAGTAAATATCACAGTTGGAGTACCACAGGGATCCATATTAGGACCAACGCTGTGAAATGTAATGTACGGCACAGCGCTGCGGCTGAAACTACCAAGATGTGCTAAGACGATTGCTTTTGCCGACGACTTGATCCTCACGATATCCGGAACGTCGAAGATGGAGGTAGAGGTGGTTACGATGGAGACGCTAGAAACTGTCGAAAACTGGATGACAACGGCAAAACTAAAGCTGGCCCACCAGAAAACTGAGATCATGCTGGTGAGTAACTGCAAAAAAACTGAGCGAATCGTAATGAACATTTAAGGGGAAGAAATCACATCAACTTGCCAATTAAAATACCTTGGAAGACCGCAGAAATTTTAGTAGTTATGTGGACTACACGTGCGAAAAGGCAATGAAAGTCACCGCAGCACTGGCCAGAATAATGCCAAACGGCTTTGGACCGCGCAGCAGCAAAAGGAGGCTCCCACCAAGCGTCACCCTATCGATATGGCGCTACGGGGCACTAGCGAGGTTGAATACAGGCGCTAGATACGAAGAGGAATCGTAGGAGGCTGGCAAGCATAAGAGTAGCATGCGTAAGCCGAACGATATCTCTAGAAGCGGCATGTGTCATAGCCGGGGCGATGCCCATATGCATAACGCTGACGGAAGACAGCAAATGTCATAGAAAGAAGAGAAGGGAGGGTCAAACTACCGAAACGTTTATGACGCAATTAAGAGCCGAGTCACTGAAACAGTGGCAGCAAGATTGGGACTCCACGGACAACGGAAGGTTATAGACTATATAGACTATAGACTAATACCAAACATAACGACATGGGTACAGAGGAAACATGTAGAGGTTAATTTCCAACTGGTACAGTTTCTGTCAGTGAGCTTTTCGGGAAATCTGTTTTATTTCGGGTTGAAAGATATGTTGCATGACTCTGCGTACTTCATTTTAGAACACCTTTCTAACTTAAAAGCAAAATGTAAATTTCGATGGATGATTCAAAGTCAACCAAGCATTTACGAGGCATACCAACAATTTTTCAATCACATATTAATTCAGCCTCATTTCAAAATAAAATTGATTTTCTTTCTAACGTAAATATAATTTGGAAACGACTGTCATGTCGAAGATTTAAAGGGACGGACGTAATGAAGACAGAAAGAGAAATACACACATTGAGTGAAGGGCTTATGCACAAACAGACGTTAATAACTAAATAATCGCATTAAAAATATATTGTTTGCCAAGCAGATGTAATGAATTTCTTTCATTGAATGGTTTATGATCTCAAATAGATGGGTTTTGCCAATTGACAACGTATTACTAACACACGACGATTTAACTGTTTTTTTCTTTAACTTCTGTCATGTGTTAAGAGTAATGAAAAGGAGAGAGTGTTGCGTTCATTTTCTTTGTTGTTCTGCTGTCGTAACGGAGAAATATAATATAATGTAACGAAATAAAAGCTGGAGTCAAAAAAGTATAAGGTTGAGTCATAAGAATTCTTTATGTGAAACACTGAAAGTGACGCAAGTTCTAGAGTTCTTAACAAATAGAGACATGGAAATAATAGCGTGGCTAAGAAACATATATGAGTGTGATTGTAAAGTTGCATTTTTTGCAACTTTTCATTAGAAGTTGTTGCCCTATTGCCTTTTTCGTACCTTTTTTTTAAGAATTTATTTTATTCGAATATCTAAAATTTGAGATTTTTTTAGAAAAAGGTACGAAAAAGGCAACTTTTGAAGAAAAAGTCTAAAAAAATCTTTGATTTTTAAAAGTCCTGACACACGTTCTTTGGAGTAATTTACCACTCGATCTATAGTCCCAGATAACAATTGAACGGTGTTCTGCACCACAATGAAAACACTCAGTTACTGCAGAACACCGTTCAATTGACCCCACGAAATGTACATAAAGTGCCATCGGAAAATGTGCGTATACCATTTAATGTGCTCCCCAGGACATTTAATGTATAGTAAAAAGCGCCCTTACCGTTACATCTTTTCTTTGGGACGTGAAGTGCATTTAATGTACATTAAATGTGAATTACATGTACATCTAATGTACATTTAAATCACTTTGAATACACAACTAATGTACCTTTAATTTACTTTTTAGTGTGAATTACTAGCACATTTCATGTGCATATACTGTTATGTAGGAAAAGAAAGGAAAATTTAATTTAGTTTTCCGACTTTTTTATTTCGGTTTTTCTTATTCTGATGATCTCTACGTCCCCCATCTACATTTTTTTTATGCAGTGCAATAATTTTGAGCTTCAATGGCACAAAAAATGTGCCTTTTATTTACACCAAAAATGTACTATATCACAAGCACATTTTTGGTACATTAAATGTGATAGAAATAGTGTACAACTTATCACGCACATAAAATCTGCGAAAAATGTACTTGTGATATATTGCAATAATTTCGAGTTTTAATAGCACAAAAAATGTGATTTTTATGTACATCGAAATATGTACCACTTTACAGGCACATTTTTTGTACATTTTATGTACATATTCTGAAAAATATTGAATTTCGCACATTTAATGTACATTCAGTGGGCAACCACATTAAAAAGTGTGATCTGTGTTATCTGGGAGTGTAGTTAAAGCAGATACAAAAAATTTGATGCTCAATTTTGTCACACCCCTACCTCAAACCGTGTAACGCCTGATTTTTCAAGCCCATCTCTCTACTCTTTTCAATATTGCATGAGCCCTTGACTTCATTTGAGGAAAAGTAAGGACTTACGCCACTACTATTTTTTACCGCAGAATTCGGATCTTTTCACAAAAAATATGGACGGATTAAGTCCCTTATAAGCCAACGTCATTTAATAAATGGTTGAAATAAATTTACCCGAAGCAGAAGTTTAAATGAGGTATTTAGGACGCAAGCATGAATAAAAGATGTCGAGGCAAACATAAATATGAAATTATCTATCAAAACCGTGCTCAACAAGCGACAGAGTTGGCTTATACATTGGTTGGGGTCACAGTTACTTTAAATAATTTGTTGCGTTATCTACTGTTATTTCTTTTCCCTTTAGTTTTCTAGTTTTTCGACTAATATTTCAAACAAAAATTCTTGTCAGAAACATCTTCCATATCGAATTTCTCATTACCCACTTGGCACTAAACTCTCTCCCATATACAGAATTTTCTTTCATAAAAATACATAAATGTAATTTATATATGAGGAATGCAGACAAAGAATCTTCTTTATTTGGAAATAACACACACAGAAGCACATAGTCTGACTTAGCATACATAATATTTAGCTATAGGATTAGCATTTTCTGCTTACTAATTATACGTCGAGGAATATAGTCACTTGATCAGGTAAAGGAGGGTTCACAAAATGACAAGCGCAAAAACTGTATGTGAAAATAGTTAAATTGAAAAAAGTGCACTCGTCCATTATAAGTTCCACAATTTTCTATTGATCACACATTCGCAAATAGAGTATAGCGAACGTAATTTGATAAGTTTGGTGGATTTTGTACACAATGTCATTGAATTCAATGAACATTTGAATTGGATACGAAAAATTAAAAACACATCACTCTACCAACGAACTAATACTCATGTTAATTTGTCCGGTTCACGTGCCCTAAAATATAGCAGAATCTAAAAATCTCACAACAACCTACTACTTGAGAAACTTACGTGCGTTCGTAACAACATCTTCCGACAGGGTACATATTTTTTTAGAACGTCATATTCATATGAGTTATAGGCGCGTTCACATTTTATGAATCAGAGCAGGAAAGAATCGAAAAAAAAAAATAATGAAATAAAATAAACCAACAACACACAAAGTATTGTATGGAAATTATAGCATTCTTTTGATTATGGCCCTCCAATGTGCAGTTTTATTTCATTTATTTCGAAATTCAGCGAAAACGTAATCAACACATTTGTGCGAGGGGGAAATAATGTGAACAATTTGTGGAACAGGGGACATATCCCATTTGAAAAACTAGTAGAGGCTATGATGAAGAGCAGGAGTGAATAAAATAAATTCAGGTAAAGTGTAGACAACAGACGAAAATTTTCAATCAAATCTTTTAGTGCGGTATCGGCTTATGTCAATTGAAGCGAAGAAAAATGGTTTGTTGATCAGTTTCTGCATTTCGTCACGAAATACTTTGACA
The DNA here is from genome assembly GCA_029228625.1 of Pseudolycoriella hygida. NCBI lineage: Eukaryota > Metazoa > Arthropoda > Insecta > Diptera > Sciaridae > Pseudolycoriella > Pseudolycoriella hygida. The sequence goes on along the minus strand of CM055405.1, from coordinate 54,308,306 downwards.
TAAGCAGACGTCGCTTGATACGTCTGGATAACTAATAGAAGGCAAAACAGATACAATTTTCATTAACTTAGTAGCCTTTTACATTTCATTTTGCCTGCGCGTCGGATCCGCCTCTGGGCGTGGTAAAACTTAAAAGCAAATCTCTCGGTAAATCGAATCTTATGGCTTTTTTTGCAGCACTTTTGCCATATATTTCCTTCTAATTGTACTTAATGCTAAGAGTTTTATTGCTTTCTATTTTCTACTATTCCCTAATCTTTTAATTTTCTTCCGTGGGAGACTCTTCTATTTTCTATTACCTTTTTCTGCATACTTTCATTTCACTTTTGATTGTTACAGGGCAAATAAATAGAAGCGCGAGAGAAGAAATAAGGCGAATAGAAAGGTAGTAGAGCGAATCAGAAGAGTTAGGTGAGCTACGTGTGGGACATGATTTGCTAGTGTCTCTTCCCCTCGAACGCAATTAGTGTATGAAATCCAATTTGTTAATGGAAATTTTTCACGTTTTTTTTTCTAGATTAGTAACTGTTTTTTCATTGTATTTGTCGCTTTACTAAAAGGAATTTTGAATTCAAACATAACCAAAAACCCGTACGTATTAGAAAAGATGCGGCAAACAGAATAGATGTTGCAAAAAGACTCGAACGTATCTAAATATAGAAATGAGCAAACAATCCAAGGTTTTGTGGTAATGTCAAAAGCCCTAGCGAAGTACGTCTGAAACCATTGATTTTGATGGCCTAAATGTTCACCCTATCAAAAAGAGGACCAAGAAATCCTGAAACTATTTTCTCTAAAATGTAATTCTCACCAACTTTGCTTTAAGAAACAAACATCAAACTGCCGTAATTTTATAGATATGTCTCATTCCTTGCAATTCTAGAAGTTGCTTTATCCCGGGATTTGATAGCTTTTCCTTAAAACCCTGAAACGAGTATTCCCCAAAATTTTATTCTCTACAATTTTGCCTTGGGAAGCAACATTCTAACTGCCATAGTTCTAGAGATATGTGTCATCCCAGCCATTTTGCCCTAAAACCCTGAAACACATGTTCTCTAAAATTTTATTCTGCCTTTGACAGTAAATCTCCATATTGCATAGTTGAGCAAAGCTAGACGAAAAACCATCTGATTGCGTATATCGCCAAGAAACTCTATTTCGTCCAAATTATTACATTGGTGGGTCCGGCATTTGTGACGCATTTTTTTAATCAAAAATGAAAACATTCCAAAAGAATTTTTGCGTTTCAAAGCTTTAAGCGTCACCCCAAATTGATATCAGTTGTTTGGAAGGAGGAAGAAGGACTTGCGTCACATTTCCCTTTTAAAAGGGTTTTTGAGCCGCCGCCGCCGCCAAACCGAGCCGCGGCGGCTACTACTTCCATGGGCGAAAATGATCACCTCAACTTCCTCTACAACATATCAAAAGTTTTTTTTTGAGCCGCCGCCGCCGCCAAACCGAGGCGCGGCGGCTACTACTTTCATGGGCGAAAATGATCCCCTCAACTTCCTCTACAACATATCAAAAGTTTCAAAATCAAAAGGCCCATTTTCCACCATTTTGGCGGTCACCCCTATACACTACACACCCAACCCAACATCTTTCCCTTTGACACCAAACCTGTATCTCGAACACACAACCATTGCCTCATACAAAATGTGCTATCATACACACTACATACACAAACACATACATATGGGTTTATATGGCGCCTTCTAAGAGCCCTGGCGCCCAAACGAGGCCGGTACCCCCCCCCCTTTTTTAAAATCTCATATGGCGTAGAATGCCCAGCCGAAAGTCCCTGCAAAATTTCAAGAAAAGATATCGAGCCGTTTTCGAGAAAACTCCAAAAAAGTGGGTTTTCATACAAATGGCTCTGGAACTAAGTAACTAACTAACTAAGTAACTAAGTAACTAACTAATCCTACGTCCATTAACTTTGGTTTCTATGAAAGTGCACATTTTGTATGGAAAATGACGATTTTCTAAAGGTCATATCTCCGGATCCACTGGACCGATTTTAATGAGTGAAAAGACATTTCGCCTTAGAATTTTCCGTAGAATCCAGGAAAAATATTTTCCGGGGGGTACGTCGCAAGGGGGGGAAGTCAAAACTTAGCTGTATATATGGTTCCGAAGTCTACGAAAAAATTTTTTTTGCTCGTGGGGACTTGCGTCACGGGCGCATTGCTACCGCGCGCCCATGATCAGTTACTTTCGCACCTATGTTTAGAGGACCGAAAGTACTATCGCTTCCCATAGCATTCTAAGGCCTACTGAGAGTTGCATTTTTCAATTTTCGCGTCTCATTTGGGAAGAGAAATATACAAGTTTCGTATTCGATGTAATGAAAAACTTAATACGCAACACGGGAAAGAATTTTTAGCCTACTTCCTTGTTGCGTAAATAAGTATTTCTTAAAGAAAATTCTCAACTGATTTTTTTTTTGATTTCCACAGATTTTCTATCGTTTTCAAGGATTTTCTTTGTCAATTTCTAAGGATTTTCTAGCATTTTCAAACTATTTTTAAGGAATTTTCTTTTAATTTTCAAGGATTTTTTTGATTTTCAAGGATTTTCTTTGATTTCCAAGGATTTTCTTGCGATTCAAAGGACTTTTATGAGGATTTTCAATGAATTTTCGGATTTTCTTTTTAGTGAAAAACGATTTTCTACGTTCATCTGCCCCTCGGGTTAGCCTCGCTAAGAGGCACGATTTCCATAGTGAATGTGACTTATCAAAATCTTTCATTTCCACATTAGATTCTGAGACAGGATAACCATTTTCTGATTTAAAACGCTACCTCAATGCAGATTGTTACATTTTTACCAAAGAGCGCTTAGAACCATCGGTTCAGCGTAAGCATTTCTTTCTTTATATTTCAACGTTGTGTATGTTCATAATGTAATTTCAATTAAAACATAATTTATAACCAACAAATATGAAGTAGATAAATGTCAAATTAAAGTGAATGCTATAAGTTTTAATTATGTTAATGGATTTTTGTTTCGAGTTACCAAATATTACATTTAGAGTTTCTACAAAGCACTTAAGCGCGTGCCTATGTAGTTTCTATTTTAGAGTAAAATAGTTGCTATCTGCGTAAAGCTTCAAATTAAAAGTACATCAGATTGTAGTCAAACAATCAGTTAGTGCGCTAACAGCCCTCCGATGTAATTACGTACCCACTTCCAAATTTTTGTTTTGACTCATCGGAAGTTTGGAGCGTTTGGTAAACGACTTTTCAGAGTCCCAACATATAATAGAGATTTTATCGACAAAAAGCCTTTAGTTTCATAAATTGTTAAAGAAAGCTCACAAATAAAAGTTCTGAAAAGAAAACTCAGACTTATTCAGTGTTTCTAGGTGTATACAGCCGGCAAATTGTTTTCTGATTGACACGAACGACGAATTGGCATTAATGGCGGTTTCATAGATTTAATGACGATGGTACGGTAGATAACAAAATTCCTAGATTAATACTTGACTTCAATTAAAGGGTGTGCTACCGAAGCAAACAAGCACTTTTGCGTTATAATTAACAAAGGTTTTGTGTAGCTCTTGAAATGAATAAGCAACGTTCCCATGTCATGCATATGACAGTCTGTTGTTGAATCGTATGTTTTTTAGTTGAATGAAGAAAAAAAACATTCTCGTATATGTATGCACAGAAATCGTAGACATTAAACAACGATAAAATAAAATGGTTGTGTGAATTAATTTGTGGTAAAAATATGCTGAGTCTTTTTAAATTAACTAAATTGAGTCGGCTGGTCGCATCATGATAAATGATTATAATTCGTATTTACCATTCATTTTTCTAAGTTTTATTCGCTTAAATAAAATGCAATTCTTGTTCAACAAGGAAATTTATTCAGAAAATTGTCTGATTTATTAAGTACTTTATGACTAAATTGTAATGTACAGTACATTCTCATCAAAACGCATTTCAATTTGTTTATACGCACTTCAGTTCAAGTGATAAGACTTGTGCCAGACTCCATGTTCAACACATCATAAAAATTATGATTTTCTGTGCCGTAAAACACAGCGATATGATTCATTCAGAGAGTAAAATGTATTTTATTGTGTAAGTTCTTGAAAAGATGAGGGCCAAGAGGGCTTTCTAAATTAAAATTCGTAAATAAATTTGAGTAAAATAAGTCGAAAATTGAGAGAAATCCTTCCCAACCCACAATACATCGGTACAGAAAATTTGTATTATGTGGCGTTATCAAAACAAAGATCATTTTAAAAGGGAAATGTGACGCAAGTCCCCGTCCCTTCTTCCAAAACAACTGATATCAATTTGGGTTACGCTTACAGCTTCGGACCGCAAAAAATTCTTTTGAAATATTTTCATATTTAATTAAAAAAATGCGTCACAAATGTCGGATCCTCTCAGCGCAGCGTAATCATTTTTCTGCGCTCTCATATTTCAGACGCAAAAATTTGACTACCCGTTTTGACGTTACATTTTTGCGTTTCTTCACATTTTGGAGACTTTTCCTTGGGTACAAGACTTGATGTAATGGCGAACTTTTGAGTTCTTTCCCCTCGCTCTCCAAACGGGAGCACTTCTTCGGCTATATCTCGGCCGGTAGTGGTCAGATCGCGGTGAATGGGGTATCAAATGAAAGGTATCCATCTCACGAAGCCAACGGAACCGGTGGAAATCGGTTGGGGGGTTCGTTGCCAGTAGTCGGTCAAAGTGTTCCGAAATGAGCTACGCTGCCGAAAAAAAACTTTTTGAAGTGACCGAAAATGATGTGGAAAGTGCGTAGGATGATGTGGGAAGTGTGTGGAATGATGTGGGAACTGTGTGGGATGATGTGGAAAGTGTGTGGAACGAAGTGGGAAGTGTGTGGAATAAAGCGGAAAATGTGTGGAATGAAGTAGGAAGTCTGTCTGATTATGCGGGAAGTGTGTGGGATGATGTGGGAAGTGTGTGGGATCATATGCGAAGTGAGTGGAATGATGTGGGAAGTGTGTGGAATGATGTGGGAAGTGTGTGGAATGATGTGGGAAGTGTGTGGAATGATGTGGGAAGTGTGTGAGATGATGTGGGAAGTGTGTAGGATGATGTGGGAAGTGTGTAGGATGATGTGGGAAGTGTGTGGGATGATGTGGGAAGTGTGTGGGATGATGTGGGAAGTGTGTGGGATGATGTGGGAAGTGTACTGGAGAACAATTTTTTTCGGAAAGAAAATTTTTTTCGGAGAAAAATTTTTTTGAAGAAAATTTTTTTTTGGAGAAAAATTTTTTTGGAGAAAATTTTTTTGAAGAAAAATTTTTTCTTCGGGAAAAAATTTTTTTTTGGGCGACAAATGTTTTTGAACGAAATTTTTTTTTGGCGGACCACTTTTTTTCCGCGAACATCTTTTTGGAAAACTTGTTTTTGCGCACACCTTTTTACCGGATCACCTTTCTTTAAGGCACCCTTTTGTGAGGAAACTTTTTTGCCCCACTATTTTTTTGGCGCACCTGTTTTTTCGAAGAAAATTTTTTTTGGAGAAAATGTTTTTTCGAAAACAATATTTTTCGGAGAAAACTTTTTTTCGTAGAAAAATTTTTTCAAAAAATAGACATTTTTTCAACAACTGAAAACTTCCAAAACGACTGATATCACAACAAAAACTTCTCTAAAGGTAGAGTTGACGCATTAAAAAAATTGCGTCACAAATGTCAGATCCACCAGCGGAATAATTTTTCAATAATTTCAGTTTTTACACGCGAAAATTTAAATTTACTCTTAAAAATCTACGCAATAAGAAATAAAAGTCAAATTTTTGCAGCGCAAAAACTGAAAGTACAAAAAAATTATTTCGTCGTTGGGTCCGGCATTTGTGACGCAATTTTTTTAACACAACGTAATTTTGTTTTAAAGAAAGTGCTGTAACTTTTTCAGGAAATCAAAACTCTCAATCAAACAGGCCCTCTCTTATGCCTCATTGCCTCTTCGTCGTAATATTAAACCTTTGTTTCATCAAACTTAAGTTATTTGAAATTTAAGATCATCAAATTTAAGAAATTTTGTGATTTTAACGACATAACTCGAATCGACCAGCGGAACCCCATAAAAAGGATTTATTTTTCGTTACAATATCATAGAGAATGAAATAAAATGTCATGGAGGGACATCCGGTCCAAAGAGTCCAGCTCAAGTTCAAAGCTTAGTTAAAAAGAGCTGAAGGAGCGCGAGTGCGAGCGCTAGAAATGAGCGGCGCTTGTACTTCCGCTCGTCAGTTTGAAAAATGAGCGGCGCCCGGAGCCTTAATGACAAAGCGTTGATTGGGGAACTGTTTCTCACTCATACCTTGTCATATATATCTTCATAGGTACATATTTTGTGAATTTTATGTAAAAATAATTAACAATTGAATTAAGTATCGAAGCGTGCGTGTTTCGGAAGGTAAAAATTAATAAAAAAAAACCTACAAACTCGTCGAAAAGGTCACCAGTAAATTTGGTAATCATGTAGAGCCTTCCACATGCGAAACAAACAGTCTAGTTTCCGAAATTGTGTGCTTTCAGTTATCATATTATACCCCACCTACATTTTAACGTCCCAATACGCTTATCATAATGAAATGTGATTACATTTACTGCGAAAACAATGTCTCCATACATTCAATTTATTATCATTCTCACCTTTTGCTTTCTTGCGTACCCAATACGTTCTATCGACAAGAACACCTTGAAATTATCATTTTTGATACACTGAGGCTAGTATTTATTATTTAATTATGAGTTATTACAAATTATGAAAAAATGTGCGTAAAGGGATACTATACATAAAGAAGATATAAAATTTATCGGTCGAATGCAAGGTTTTCGATTTCTTAACGTCTACTACATATGAGTGGGAAACCAGACGTTACGACAGATTTCAGTTTAATGTGGCGACTAAATTGTGTTTGGAATGAAGAAAATTATATTCAAGCTGGGTAGATGAATGTCTGGTGTATCGTTTTGGTATGAAATCACAACAATTGTTGAAAATTCAAATATAGATTTAACGACGGCTACGTGATTATTGATATACAATTCTTGGCAATATGGTTACGGAAATCCGTATATCGTTTATCTGTACATGTCGGTTCAACAAAATTGGACACTCGAAAATTTTTCAACGATGTAGACCTGTTGAAGCTATTGGAAAAAGTTTGCTCGTAAATAAATACACTTCTTAAACATCTTGTGAACTTCTATCGATTTTTTAGATTTCTTCTCAAGTCTGCCTTCAACTTGTTATATCTGTTGTTCTTTACAGCATGAGATGTGAATTTAAAATAATTTTTGCGGTACAAACTTGCGAGAAAGCTTCAACTTTTATAAAAGTGTAATATAGAACGGACTCGTTATCAGTCATTACATCACTAGTTCGCAAAAGAATTCTAGTACATCATTAAACATGGCACTTTACTGTGTACTTCTCGCAAATTTCTCATACTCATACTTCAGAAAATGAGTTATTCGTGTGAATACGCACGAGCAAGCACCTCGTAATTATTGGCGAGGAAGTATGAGTTCTAGAATTATCGTCAAAGTTGTAACTCTGATTTCATACCAATGTAAATTTCGTAAAAACTAACATTAAACTAAGAAACAAATTTGAATTAACCCGGTGAATTAGTTTGAAGACAACAGGCGAAAGTATTGAGACACAGATGGCGACTTGTGACTTGACGGCGTGTCGTTGAGATGAACGAACGCCAGCTGATATTCTGTCGAAAGGAGTAAGTTCTGCCTTTCGTGTTTTGGACTTCGAGAAATGAAGTATTCTTGATTTGACTTCGAGTAGCGAAGTAGTTTTGATTTTCGAGTTTGAACGAATGACCAAAGTGTAACGTTGTAGTAATTTTATTTGAAGAGTAAAAAGTACATTGTGCAAGAAGCTCGTGGTAAACGAAGTAAGAAATTTGGTTTTGTTCTGTATTTTCAACATTTTCAAGAACCAAACAACAGCCTGCAGGATACGATTTAAACTTTGATGTTTAACGTTTTGGAAGTCAAGGCCTATTAGCTTTTGGAATTTGATTCGTTTTTTTTAAACAAAAAGGATTTCATTAAACAAAGCTGTGTCTCACAACGTGTCTTTCACCCAACGGAAATTATTCAGATTAGTAATTCAAGGGGTAGCGCTATTAGTTTTAAGTTTTTCAATCCACATGAGTGGTTGTATTTTATGAATAAAATGTTCATTGTGTGTTTAATTTGATTAAATGAATTTTGATTTTCCATAAGAAGAAGAATGTATAAGAGTTGTGTAGAGAATCGTTACAGTGCCCACCCGGCCCGTTCGATTTTGAAAACGGGCAGCCCGTGCCCGCCCGTTCTCGAAATATAGATGCCCGGGCTCGACCGTGCCCGGTACGAGGCGGGCGGGCTTGCAAGAAGAATGTGACAACCTTCAATTTTGAGGCCAGCCAAATCGTTTCTTGTAATCTGGCGGATGTCGGAGTGACAAAAAAATTGTCGCCGTTGGCTAGGGCCCAAACAGACAATAAGCATATTGAAGTCATTAGTGTTAGTATATTCGATCATAAAAGGATATAATAAAAGAGAAAAATCTTTTAGAACGACGCGTCGTCTGCTTATGCCAAAGTATGCAAAATAGTACGGTATATTTCTTGGATTCTAGGGGCGTAAGAATCCAAAAAATATACCGTACTATTTGAACCATCGGCGAAGAAACAAAATATACAAAAAATCATGACAAATTTTATAAGACGTCAGCTTGTCCACTTCGTCGTAAAATTTCACGGCAACGCACTAAACGCATGGACAAAGTCTTTGACGTTTCAAATGTCACTTTGACATTTGGTGTGACTTTTACCACAGATTCAATTTACCAGGCGCTAATATAAAAAAGTCCTAGCCCCTAAACTCTTCAAGGGTTGTTGAGGCAGATTATTATTATCCATATAAAATAATTTCACATTTTTGTATATATGTCTGTTTGTTACCAATTCACGGCCAAACGGGTAGACCAATTTGGATGATTTTTGACAGGGTGATAGCCTCATGTCCCGCGAGTAACATGGTGGAGCCGGATCTGGCACATAAAACGCCGCAGGCACATAAAGCGCCGCAGGCGAATAAAGCGCCGCAGGCACATAAAGCGCCGCAGGCACATAAAGCGCCGCAGACACATAAAACGCCGCAGACGACTAAAGCGCCGCAGGCAAATAAAGCGCCGCAGCCACATAAAGTGCCACAGACACATAAAACGCCACAGACACACAAAGCGCCGCAGGCGAATAAAGCGCCGCAGGCGAATAAAGCGCCGCAGGTATATAAAGCGCCGCAGGCGAATAAAGCGCCGCAGGCAAATAAAGCGCCACAAGCACATAAAGTGCCACAGACACATAAAGCGCCACAGACACATAAAGCGCCGCAGGCGAATAAAGCCCCGCAGGGAAATAAAGCGCCGCAGGACCATAAAGTGCCACAGACACATAAAGCGCCGCAGGCACATAAAGCGCCGCAGTCACATAAAGCGCCGAAGGCGAATAAAGCGCCGCAGGGACATAAAGCACCGAAGGCGAATAAAGCGCTGCAGGCACATAAAGCGCCGCAGGCATATAAAGCGCCGCAGGCTGACAATTAGCGGGACTGCAGTCCCTTGAAATAAAAAAAATTCTTTTAAATGACATCACAGCTTTTCCGCTTACAAGTGCTCTCGCGGGCACCGTCTCAAACCTTTATGAGTCCACTCACACCCACCGTCTTTAAGCCTCATAACCCCCAAACCTCGCGTAGCCCGACGGAGTTAACGGGATCGACTAGTTATTAATATAGAAACGCATTTTCATATGCAACGACGACATTGCCGTTATTTGCTTGCGCTAATGCATATGGGGAAAAGAGTGTGACTCCCCTACCGCGAATTCTCCCTTCGTATGCAATTTCACGGTTCGGATCACTCATTCATACTAAGTAAAGGAATGTTTTCTCAGGGTTGACTGTCTAAAGTAATTAGCAATAAATGAACAAAAACTATAATTACTTTTCTATTGTGATGTTCTGTTTCCTGTGACCAACTTTAATTTGAAATCAATATTTTCATAAACGGAAGGCGGAGATAAGAAAAGAAGAATGTTTATGATTTCGAATGTAGATCACTGTAAAGAATGTCCGTCATTTTTTCCATTAAACTAACATGATTTACATTCAGCCGGCTGGCATAGAGATAAGTTTCAAGTTCTCTAATTTACAATGTACGTAATATGGTAACGTAATTATCGATACCTACAATGTAAATTCGTTTTCTTTTGTTGATTTCTTATCACTCAACAAATAGGTACGTAGACTAAAATTTTGGTATTTCTTGTGGATGTATCGAATAAATAACCATAAATAAAAACGGCAACATATTCTGAAAACAATATACAATCTGAAAGAGAGAAGAGAATACATATTCATCGGCTACCAAAAATACACAAGAGAACATGATGAAAATCAATATAATTCTTTACGTTTTTGTGTACGGAAGTTAAACTTTCATTTTACACATTTGTCGGATCTTTACAGATGCTTTGGCAAGATGTGCGTTGAACCAGCTGCTTTAAATAGTTTCTCTTTGTCAATAATTGATTAACATTTGCAAAAATTCGCAACACACGTATTTTCTTTTCTACCACATTTTCTGTATTTTCTAAAAATTAAGAAGAACAAGAACCAATTAAACTTACCACTTGGTATCAAAATCCAATTATGGAAAATCCGATTGAATGCAGTGAAACGTCAATAATCCATTCAGCTGATTATGTGAATCAACAAAAAAAAACTTCCCAAATACAATCTGTTTTCTCACTTATGAATTATTGCACAATCCAACCGACAATCAAATAAACCGAACACAAACTAATTGTGCGGAACACATGTAGTATTTGAAATTTTATCCGAGATTTTCACATATATTTACCATATCAATCCAATGGCCGGTAATTTTTTCTTCAACGATGAAGCACACCCATGAAAAATGTTCACAACTAGGCAAAACCTGAAGAAGCAAGAGACTGAAGGCAGACGAAATGTCAATATGCAGTTGAACTAAACAATTCGTTCAATTTATAAAATTGTGAAGTTAGTAACGTGTCTTGATTATGGTGTAGAGACATCTAGAATCAAATAGACTCGACAAGAAGCAAATTCTAAATAGAAATACATCTTCTTACGATGGGATGGCGCTTGTTCGAAAGCTAAAAGTAAAGGTAAGTGTAATTTGTGAAGTTCACCGAACATATTGTGATGAACTAGAAGTGTTTCTTCCAATCTGAGGTTGCTGGAAAAACATTTTTGTGTTAAGTTCAACCGCTCGTTCGAAATTTATTTTCCTGAAAACTACAACATAATAAATGCTCTATATGACGAAGTTCAAAAGATGAGCAAACTCCTTGAAGTTGTTCCGGAGATGTGGTGGTTTCAAAATAACACTCTTCCACTCATACCCACCTCTAGAACTGAATCTCAGCCTAAGATCTTTTCTAGGGAATGAATGAAATCCTTTCAAAGATGCGAATGCTTGGCAGCCGCAAATTACGTTACTGTTGTTATTTATGAAAGAATAGTTTCATAAACAACGGCAGTAGCAGTTTAATAGAGCGTCTTATATAGCACCCATGCTCGATTCACATATGTTACTGTTGTACCCGTTGTACCTATGAGCACTTCGCGACGGCAAAGTCCGTCATCAACTTCTAGGACCACCTGCAACCAACTTCAGTTTTTGTTTGAAAATCCAAAGAGAAAAATTTTTTTGGAGAAAATTTTTTGTGAAGAAAAATTTTTTTTGTAGAAAAATTTTTTTTTGGGGGGCAGACAAATTTTTTTCGCGAGAAAACTTTTTTGGAAAAAATTTTTTTCAAGACAATTTTTTTGAGCGAATTTGTTTTGAGAAAATTTTTTTGGAGAAAAATTTTTTTTGGAGGAAATTTTTTTTTGAGAAAATTTTTTTTTCGGAGAAAAAATCTTTTTTCGAGCCAATTCTTTCGGGAAAGAAAATTTTTTTTGGAGAAAAAATTTTTTTGGACGAGAAATTTTTTTTTTTGCGAGAGAGAATTTGTTTGGAGAAAGACGAAAATTTTTCTAAGGAAAATTATTTGGAGAAAAATTTTTTCAGAGAAAATTTTTTTCGGGAAAAATTTTTCAAGGAAAAATTTTTTTGGAGAAGATTTTTTGGAGCCAAATTTTTCGGAGAAACTTTTTTAGAAGAACATGTTTTTTGGAGGAAATTTTTTTTTGGAAAAATTTTTTCGGAGAAAAAATCTTTTTTTGAGAAAATTTTTTTTTTCGGAGCAAATTTTTTTCTTTTGGAGAAAAAATTTTTTTTGGAGAGAATTTGTTTTGGAGAAAAATTTTCTCCGAAAATTTTTTCGTAGACAAATTTTTTTTAAGGAAAATTTATATTTGGAGAACATTTATTTCAGCGAAATTTTTTTGAGAAAATATTTTTTCAAGGAAAATTTTTTTGGAGATTTTTTTTGAGACAAATTTTTCGAGAAATTTTTTCAGAAAATTTTTTTTGAGAGATAAAACTTTTTTCTGAGAAAAATTTTTTCGGAGGCAATTTTTTTCGGAGAAAATTTTTTTTCGGAAAAAGTTTTTTTCAAAAAATAGAAATTTTTTCAACAACTGAAAACTTCCAAAACGACTGATATCACAACAAAAATTTTTTTAAAGGTAGAGTCCGCTTCCAAAATTAATGATATCGCTTGAGGTGACGCTATCGCTGATAATACGCAGAAGTTTGTTTGAATGGAACCTTGTGTTCAAAGTTTTGATTTCCAGAAAAAATTACAGCGCTTTTTTTTAAAACGCCTTGTCCATGGCATTCCTAATTAATTTGTCAATTGATCATTCGACTTTCATTTTGGTCCAACGGAAACTATCGCCAGTCCCAGTTGCTAACCCTCCGATGATAATTTTTTGAAAGCTTTGTCTTTGAACCAAAAAGTAAAAAGTATTGTAAAGTGAAGACAGTGGAATATATAGCAAACAAAATACAACAGTGTGAAAACGACAAACAGACATTGCCCGATGCACATAGGTATATACTTTTAATAGAAATAGTGTGGAATACGTGCACACGATATAAAATAAGATCCGAACGAAATGAAACAAGAGAAATTGGTACGAGATAACCGTGTAGGGGTGAATGGTGACAATTGATAAATAACCTAGTGCGCGAAGCAGTTTGTTTTAATTTACCACCCGATGCTTTCTTACAGTTCTCCATATAGGAAATGAAGATGACTTTGACATTTAATTGGTTGACCCATTAGTTCAGTCTTCTATAGTCGTCTTCTTTTATTTGTCTAAGCCGAAAAGGAAAACATTGTATCGCAACGATTTGAGACGATTTCTTTTCAATATCACGTTTTAGCCCGTACAAAGTTAACTGATTAAGTGAAAATAATTTTTTTTATCAACACACTGGGAATCAGTTTCTCGTGTGCAATCGATCCATTTTTATTACCAGTTAATGCTACGTGATCTTGCAGCATTTTATTTTATTATCTCAAATAACTTTAATTAAATTGTTTCAAAATTGGAAGTGGCAACATTGGCTGAACTTTTCGCAGCGATAACGTGGCAAAGAAAAAAAAACTTTAGCAAAAAAGATTTTAATTTGAACGGGAAACAAAAGACTCCGTAGAATGAAGTGACACAAACACAAAATTATTATTACTGTAATCTAACATTTCCATTATTTTTTCCAACGAATAAATCAAATTCCAATTTACCAGCATCGTTCATAGTGCATAATGCAGTTATTACGATATTTTCACACATTCGTAGACGAGAATATGGAAGTTTTGCACGCTAACACACATGAGTGTTCACTGCAAATATAAATATATAAATCGGGTTCATGCAAATATAACCGCTCAGTCATTCACGATGTAGCTGTCCGCTTTATGTTGTCATAGGGAGTCTTTGCAGAATGAAAGTTCGTTAAAAGTCGTTGTGACATCTAAGGCTCACAAAAAGGCTAAGAGTTTTCGTAAAACAGGACAATATTAGGAAATGTTTTCAAATATTTCGATATGGCTGATTCCAAGTTGTGTCTATGTTTTTTGTCTTTTTCTTAAGGTTTTTCCTTATCATCATCATTCCTTATATCATCAAACCCAAAAAACTCCATACAAAAACCTTTGTGACAAGACACGACGCATAGGCGAACTTTTGAGTTTTTTCCCCTCGCACCCCTCCCCCTCTAAATTATATATAAAGCGGAAAATTTGTAGAATGGAGTAGGAAGTGCGTCTGATTATGCGTGAAGTGTGAGTGTGAGGAATGATGTATGAAGTGTGTGGAATGATGTGGGGAGTGTGTGGAATGATGTGGGAAGTGTGTGGAATGATGTGGAGTGATGTGGGAAGTATGTGGTATGATGTGGGAAGTGCGTGCGATGATGTGGAAAGTGTGTGGGATGATGTGAGAAGTGTGTGGAATGATGTGGGAAATGTGCTGGAGAACAATTTTTTTCGAAAAGAAAATTTTTTTCGGAGAAACATTTTTTTGGAAAAAAATATTTTTGGAGAAAATTTTTTTTGGAGAAAAGTTTTTTTCGGAGAAAATTTTTTGGAGAAAACTTTTTGGGAAGAAAATTTTTTTCGGAGAAAATTTTTTTTGGAGAAAAAATTTTTTGAGAAAAATTTTTCGGAGAAAAATTTTTTGTTGAAGAAAAATTTTTAGAGAAAATTTTTTTGGAGAAAATATTTTTAAGGAAAAATTTTTTTGGAGAAAATTTTTTTTGAAGAAAATTTTTTTCAAAAAATAGAAATTTTTTCAACAACTGAAAACTTCCAAAATGACTGATATCACAACAAAACCTCTTTGAAGGTAGAGTGTGCGGAATAATTTTTCAATACTTTCAGTCTTTACACGCAAAAATTTAAATTTACTCTAAACAATCTATGCAATACGAAATAAAAGTCAAATTTTTGCAGCGCAAAAACTGAAAGTACAGAAAAATTATTTCGAACGTAATTTTGTTTTAAAGAAAGCGCCGTAATTTTTTCAGGAAATTAAAACTTTGAACACAATGTTCCATTCAAATAAACTTCTGCGTTTTATCAGCGATAGCGTAACCTCAAGCGATATCATTTATTTTGGAAGCGGACTGCGTCACACTCTACCTTTAAAGAGGTTTTTGTTGTCATACCGTAAAAAGATACGATTACTTTTTAACTTTTCAGTTTGATCAAATTAAATTTATAAATCTCCTATGGATGCACCAGAAAATAAAATGCTCTTCACAGAATATTTATGATATGATCATTATAAACATGAACGACTGACAACTTAGAATCCACCTAGCGTGATTATTATGTATAGTCGTTAGTTTCAGAGTATATTTATTTATCGATTTTTCGTAGATTTCGTTCAATTGTGCATTATTTTCACTGAATCGTTTAATAGTTATTAATGCAACTCGTACTACATAGTGCAATATTGTGCAAGGTTGAAGAAAAGTCCCAGGGCTAAATACCCAGTGGGTTTAAATCATATGAAAAAATTGTTTAACATGCTTCAAGTCCTGCCTAGAGCTGTGTGTCGGTCAAAAATTTTCGGTTACAGCTTTAGCATTTTTCGTTCTACATCAGTGACGGCTGCGATCGGATTGGAGGCGTATCGGTGACGACGTAAATCTGCGCACACTTACCAGCCCCTCATACTAATAGAAGAACAAAAGTCATCTGCGGCTGCCTAAACACCTAGACAAAAGTTGAAATTGATACAGATTTTCATAAATTTCGGTCATAAATTCATTCATAAATTTCAAATATTTTTTATTTGCATATAATAATTTTCCACTTCGATCACTAAAATTAAGCGAATACCAAGAGAATACCAAAAAAAAAAAAATCGAGATAATGAGTGTATCGCAGAATGGCAAAAGTCAAAATGACAAATGTTTATGTAACATTTGTTGTAAAATTGTTGTGGAAGTGTTGTGTTGGTTGTAAAGTTGTTTTCTTTTTGTTGTGTAGCCTACGTAAAATGTCTGAATGTTATATGACTGATGTAGATGTTTGGGTAAATGTTGTAAGTGTTGATGAATTGATGTTTTAGTGTTGTGTCGTGTGTTCGCAACTCACATCACTCACGCAACACCAACACAATAACGACACAATAGGTTTACAACACTTTTCCACAAAAATGAAACTCGTATAGCCTACACACAATTTCTCAATTTTTACCTTGGAAGAGCGGATGGCTCTCCAACTTCAACCAACCACAAAAGCCTTTCTCACAAATTTACAAGACTGGAAAAACTTTCAACGGAACCAAGACTAACGTCAAATAAAGTTCAATCGCGAAAAAAACTAAATTTCCGGCGTCCCATTTATCCTTTTACCCATTATCTCGAGCGTACCTAAAGGCACCGTTTCGTCTCGCTGCACTTTGTGACATTTCTTTCAAAATGGCGGCGTGTGTCGAAATCGGGCACTACGCCAAATGTATCATATAAGGCAAAACCGCATAAGGATGTTGAATCTATTATGAGCTACAAGCAACGCTACAGTAATTTTTTTTAATTTGTACCGAATTTGCCAAATTTGGCGTAGTGCCCGATTTTGACAAACGCCTCCATTTTGAAAGAAATGTCACACTGTTCGCTGGTTGGTTTAAAAAAAATGCTTTTCTCTTATATTTTTAAGAGGAATATAAAATGAGACAAAATGAATGTGAAACTTTAGCTTCGGAGTGACAGTACTTAGAGAGATGGTTTCTTCTAGAAAGTTATAGAGTTTGGTTAGAAGAATCTTTGGGCATCTTAACAGCTGTAAAAGTGACGTCATCTTGGATTTTTCGCTATCCTTCTGAATTAGAGTATCTACACAGTTGGTTTTTTTCGGGAAAGTTATAGATTTTGTTGAGGAGAATTTTATGAGATACTGAAAAAATTGCTGCCAGCTGTCAAAGTGATGCCATCTTGGATTTTTGCTATATTCTGAAATAGAATAACTAGAGAGTTGGCTTCTTCCGCAAGTTATATAGATCGCCGAGGAAAACGAAGTGTTCCGAAGGAAGCACGCCATTTTGGACTTTCGTAAGCAATAAATTATGCTTCTATCGAATTTCGAATTTTATCTCTGGAATGAAAATACTTAGAGAGTTGGTTTCTTCTAGAAATTTATTGCAAAATTCCAAAACGACTGATATCCCGAGTGAAAATGGCAGTCTCAGTGAGTACTAAAATTGAGTGTACTCACAGCCTCAAATCAGTCTCAATTTCTGAAAAAAACTCAGAAGTACTCAATTTCGCTTTTTTTTATAAAATCATCATTAATAAGACCAGTGAGTACACTCATTTTAAATTTTTTTTAGATTTATACTGCCTGAGGTCATTGAGTACACTCACTTAGACTATTTGAGATCGCTGAGTATGCTTATTTCGAGACTTTTATACTGTTGAGCATGCTCAATTTTAATTTTTTTTTTTTTAGCCGATGAGTGTATTCATTTCCGACAAAAATATTTTTCACAATCATAT
Organism: Pseudolycoriella hygida; assembly: GCA_029228625.1. NCBI lineage: Eukaryota > Metazoa > Arthropoda > Insecta > Diptera > Sciaridae > Pseudolycoriella > Pseudolycoriella hygida. Next base: position 54,290,793 of record CM055405.1, on the reverse strand, counting down.
TGAGGCTTTTGAGACTGTTGAGCATGCTCAAATGTGAAAAATATTTTTTTAGCATTCGGATTGAATCTGGGCCTTGTCGGCCCAAGGGCCAATGAGCTAGGCATAACTAGACATAACTCGAGTAAATCTTTTTCGATTTTCATAATTTTTTTTTGTTTGAAAGATTTGGGCATGGCCAACAATTTATGGATTTGGATTTTTGGATTTGAGTCCTTGGACTTAGCTAGGGCACTAGAAACGAGTGTCTGCTAGGGCCATACGTGTTTTTTGCACATAACTCGAGCAAATCTTTTCCAATTCTCATATTTTTTTTTTTTGATTGAAAGGTCTGGAAATGCCTGACAATTTATGGAAGAAACTTTTTTAATTTTGAGCTTTTGGGCTCAGCCAGGGCCCTAAACTGAATCTCTAATAGAACCCAAAATGTTTTTACTACATAAATCCGATTTTCAATTTTTTGTTTTTTCTTAGAGATATTCTAAAAATTAATTAAAGGATTGGGTTTAGACAAAATCATTTGAAAACTTTCGATGTTATGGTCGAAAAAATGCTCAAAAGCGTGGTTTTTTCAAGGTTGGTGGAACTTTTTCACTTACATCTCAGCGAAATTAGAACGGAAAACGATCTTGAAGGTTCTAAATAAAAGATAAGGACATCAGAATATCACGAAAAGTAAATTATAGAAAATCGGTTGAGTCGTTCGGGCTGTAGTGTCCTTAGTGTGGGCCAAACTCACCACCCACGGTCTTTTTTGTATGGAAGTGTGCGTTAAAGGTCTCTACTAAGTGCTCTAGATCAGTTCTAAGATCGGCCCTAGTACAAAAAAAAAAATTTTTTTGTGAAAAAAATTGTTTTTGGAGGGGTTTCTTGCGCCGTTGCTTCAGATGTGTTTTTCAATATTGTCCTTTCGGCAATTTCCAATCCAATTTAATGTGGGCGTAATTTCATACATTTGAGAGTAACCTCTTTTCTGTTTGCCACATCTTTTTTTGATGCGTACGGGTTCCTTGCATATGTCCTTTGTTTTTCTTCATCTGAATTTTATGTAGTTGACTGAAGCTGGCAGCGAGTACAAAGAAGCGAAACACCTTACCTGCTGTAAATGCAATGTACATATTTGAATAAATATTCAAATACAATTTGAACTGTCTTACAAGCATATTGGACAATCTTTAAGAAAATTTTTTACCTGAAATTCATAGTATATTATAATACAAGGGGAATAATTGCGTAATTATAGTCGAGGTGGGCTGAAATTTCAAGGGGCGTTAGCCCCGAGAATTTCACCCACCGAGACTATAATTGACCGACTGTTTCCCTTGTATTATACGATAGTTTATCACATTTTAGCCTATAATTGCCAATTATGCACAAAGCATGACAACAAAATTAACATAAAATCAAAACTCATCGAATTTGTTGCAAAAAATGTCGTCTAGATTGATTTTTCGATTTAGTATGCGGTTGTTATAACAACACTCGTTTCATTCTCATTCATTCGTATTGTTTCAGTGTAGCCTACGTCATCATTAAAGAACTGGGTTATAATAGCGTCATTACAACCCTACTTTTAACAAGAAAGTCGACTATAATAGGCCAATTATAGCCCCATTATTAGTGCAGTAATTGGGTAATTATAGGCTCGAATGTGATAAAAGCATTTACTTCATTACGTTATTTACCTCTGCTGTTCTTTTTTTTTTGTTTTGTTTTCGCCACTTATCAATTGAACCATTGAATTGACAACAGTTCAGTTGCAGACACTCAATTAGCACATTTGTCCTTGTTGAGTGATTAACGATTTTAAGTAAAGATCCCAGTTGAACGCAACAAAAAAACAAAAGTTAGTGACTTGTAATCCCCCCTTCCTGTGGAATGAGTCATATATTTCATTAAATATTTGCATGCAGCTTCCATCACAATAAAAATATTACAATATTTCAAGTATTTCAACAAACGGATTCATTTAGTTATATCATTACGACCCTCGTATTATAATATGAACGCAAAAACTTCATGCAGTCATTGTATTGTACTCACTATCCTTTTGTATTATATCCAACATACGTAGCATAATTGACATAAAATATTATAATAATTAAAGAGAAAGAGAGTTTAAGCTTCGTGACTTTTAGTAGCCACACTTCATTTAACAGTTGTCAAATTACATTAAAACTCCTATTTTATCTTGTTTGTTACTCAATTAGACAAGAGTTTGATTTACATAAAATGAATGTTTTAATAATCGTTTTCTTGGCGCTTGGTGTTTCATACTAACTGTTTGATACTTAATTTTATGCGCGCGCTATATGCAAATTTTATTTGAAATGTTTTTGTTTCGTTAGGTTTATCTGAAACAACAACGGTGAGTCCTTATTGAACATTATTATGAAAACTTGTGCACCTCAATTAAAGTTTGGAGAAGTGTTTCAGTTGTTTGATCAACAATTTAATGGACTTAATGTTTCTTGTTTTACTCTTCGAAAAAGCGCTTCAGATACTAATGGAAATTAACACTTCTTTGTAATTAGCAAATTATAACAAACTTCATACGAATAATTTCGTTTAGTTCACCTTAATCAACATACAAACTTTTACAAAAATATTCTCTTCATTTAGTTGATTTAGTTTTACTTCAGAGTGGAATAATCAAGGCTGCCAAAACAAATAAAGGATCGGAACAGGTTAGCTTCATCTTAAAAAACATATGCACGGGACCCGTACGCATCAGAATAGATATGGGAAACAGAGTTGATGTTACAAAACTCGAACGTATCAAAGTAAATGTTGTCTTAACTCTGAAGTTCTTCCCGGAAGAAGTCTAGTAGGGTAGAACGACTGGGTCAAGTAACCCTGAAAGGGGAGGTGGTTGAAGTTGTAAGTTCCTTTAAGTATCTTGGGCTTATGCTGGACGAGTCTCTAAGCTGGAAACCACATATCGCTAAGCTCTGCGGGAAGTTGGCTTCGCTCAGTGGAATTCTGAGTAGGCTCAAGCATAAGCTACCGAAACCAATTTTGATGAAGATCTACCATGCGCTCGGACACTTTCATTAGAGTTACGTTGTGGGAACATGGGGCAGTGCGAGTAAGGCTGATCTGAAGCAGCTCCAGATATTACAGAAACGCTGTCTCAAGCATGTGTGTAAGCTCAAGCAGACTCACTCGGCACGTGATCTATTCAGAACACAATGTCCTGGTGTCTTGAATATTTCTAGTTTATATCAGTTAAGTGTAGGATGCTTTACCGACGGAGCATTAGTGGGGAACACTCACAACGCTGTCTCTGTCGGCACTGGGCATCGTTACCCCACTAGGAAAAAACCTATGATAGCCCTGGCTCATAGAAAGACGGGTAGAGGGTGCAAAGCAGTTACGGTTGCTGGTGGGCGCCTGATAAACAGCTTCTCAATTACCATACAAAACGCGACAACTATACAGTTTAAGATTAAGCTTAAGGAGTGGCTTTCAGAGAAGCAATACCCAGAATGATCTTTAGACATTCACTTCTAACACTGATAACCATTGAAATTAGTTTATAGCATTGATAATAGCAAATTGATACCCTCTTGCGAATGCCAGATCTTGCCACTGTTCAGCTATGGTAAGGGGTGATCTTCGAACTATTCGCACCAATTGAATCCAATCACAAGTGTAATATATGTGATTGAAAAAATCAGGATACAATTACATATTACATAAATACTGTGTAATTGTAATAGGTGGAAAATCAAACTTGAAACAATCACAATTACGGCGAATTCAATTATGAAATGTTTCTCTGTGTATCAGCTACTATAAATGAAACTTGGAGACACACAGAGCTGTGCATCCGAGATCCTATTCGGCATCCTGTAATTAAACATCCTTTAAACGTGCGTGAACTAGCGCAGATGATTGACCCTTACACCGAAAAACCCTTAAAATTTCTCTGATATCGTCGCTCTTGATATGATTACTTCACAGTTCAGCACGGAATTTTATGTCAAACAAATGGAAGAAATACATGGATTCCCTGATATGTTTTTTAAATATTATGATTACTGCTTCAACTCCGCAACACAGGGGTGTTAAAGCATACAATTTTTGAACACATTTAACACAAGAACCGTATCTTCTCATTCTATCTCTCAAAATAGTTGTCACCATCATTCGTCTACCGTTTATACTGTTATAACTTTAAGTAATGTACATTTGAATAACTGCGTGTATAATAATATTTAAAATCAATTTTCACACATGACTAACATCATGAGCAACCCTTTAAAATGCAAAATAATTTTCCAAATGAAGAAACACTGTCAAAAATAATCATTAAAATCTATCGACCATTATAAATTTGCTTGGAAATTAATTCAGAATAATTATTAGAATTTCATTTTATAAATATTATTGTCAAATATGAATATTCAAAAGTCAGGGTACAGCTTTGAGTTCATCTGTAACATTTTATCATTTTCTTAATATTCTACAACATAAAAATCGTGCAAACATTTTGTCCTTTAGTTTTTATTAGACGTTTTGTATTTAAGACATAGTTTGGGAAATGACATCTAGCAAGAAATCCCTCCTATACTGGAAAAGTTTTGAGCTATTTTTTAACCCAAAGTTGTGTGCTGCCTTCAAATGAATTACATGCAAAGTGGGAAAAACAAGTTTGTTATAACCCGTGACGGAGCCACAAAACGTGGAGTAGTTTTTTAGGGGATAGCGACTTTTTGGTGAGTATGCCGACGGCAAGGCTGCATACTTCCTTGAGTTACGTATAAAGCCCTGTGACCTGACCTGAAAAACCTGAAACCTGATTTTGTAAGCTGTGACCTGACCTGGTTGACCCGACGAAACAAAGTTTTCATAAAATTTCGAGTATTTATGAATTTACTTTGCCGTTCATATTATTTATGTAATGTCAAGTTTTTCTTATCTCCATCAACATTGTGTACTGATGTACACAGTCAACTACTGGAGCTACTTTTTTGTGATTCCTTAGTTTTTTTAACAAATCTTTCGCTAGAATATAGGTCTTCATTGGAAAAAGTACGCAACCGTTCACTAGTTTCGAACTCGGCATCGGGCTGCGTACTTGATAAATTTGATTGACAATGTAGAAGGCAGCCTGGTGCCGAAAATGGGTCGTTGTAATCGAAAAGGCTGTCATGAATACTATTATGAATATGCGGCATACAAATTTTAAGTCGGCACTAGGCTGCGTGCTTAAACTTTTGTTTTATGAATGTAGGTGGTATTAGCAGCCTGATGCCGAACTGAAACTTATTTGACATATATAATTTACTCCTGCCTACAATTTGGCAAAACAGATTTACAGCGTCAGGCTGGTCACTTAAGTGGTAGAGCTGGGAATGAAGATGGCAGCCTGGTGCTGCAAATCATATATCTCACATCAGTTTCAATTTGGCAACAGGCTGCTGTTGCCATCTACATTCATAATACGAAAGTTTAAGCACGCAGCCTAGTGCCGACTTGAAATGTTTATAACGTATAGTATTCATGACAGCCGTTTCGATTACACCGACCCATTTTCAATTATTGTCAATCAAATTTATTAAGTACGCAGCCTGGTGACGAGTTCGAAACTAGTGAGCAGTTGCGTACTTATTCCACCATTTTTCATAGTTAGATACACTTTTTCGGCAAAAAAACAAAGTAATCACAAAAAAGTAGCTCAACTACTAGATTAATGAACGATGATTGTAAACCGCTATTTAGGTACTTTTTTGAAAATGACAAATTTTTATAACAAAACTATCGCACTATCGCTAGAAAAGCATCGTTTTTACAACGATTGCTCTTAATCGATTTTTAAATCTCTATTTGCACATTCTTTGGTCAAACATTCAGAATGATTGCCTTTAGAATTTTTCAAGTCAGGTCATCAGGTCAGGTCAGGTCAGGTTAAGGTCACTTGAATAAAGAAGGTCATCAGGTCAGGTCAGGTCATCGATGTATCAGGTCAGATCAGGTTCAGGTCAGATCAGGTTCAGGTCATTTGAAAGAAGAACCTGACCTGACCTGAATTTTTCAGGTCAAATGACTTCAGGTTCAGGTCAGGTCAAACCCGACCAGCTTTATCTCACGGATCGAGAAAGATACGAAGAGTGCGACCACAACAACCTAAGTCATGAGTAAACTCTCGATGAGATGTGACTACACTGCGCTTTTACTGATTTCAAGAGAAAGACCATTCTTCACTGCCCAGTCACTAACTTGCATTGAATCCGCGTCCATCTTATTCAAGTTGGAGCAAATGGATATTTCGTCGCGTTCCGAGCCTACAAAATTCTGTATAGCTCTGTAAGGCTCCGTATGCTGCAGAATTACTGGCAGATCATTTATAAAGAGGATAAACAATAGCGGGGACAATGTCGAGCCTTGTGGGACCCCTTCTGTACACATTGTGATCGATCATTTAGGAAACTAGAGAGTAGGGTGATTGATGAACTAAAGGAGAATTTATCTTTCAGCTTCCGCAGTAGCAATGCGTGACTGACTTTATGAAACGCCTTGCTAAAGTCTAGCAGCTAATTGCCGTCGATTAAAGCATCTAAGCATATAGTCTGTGGCCAGAGCCAAAGTGGTGCTGTGACCGAATCTGAAACCCGATTGATTATGACTAATTTTCCAATGAGATGCAAACCCTGCCATCTGCTTTGACATCAAGTCTTTCCAAGAGTCTTAAACCATTAATACCAAAATAAAATCAAAGACAAAACAGCTGGTGTAAATTTGAATACAAACCGAATTCGATGCTTGTATTAGTTTTCCTAATACAAGCAGATGCAGAATCATATGAGTCGGAAAAACCCTTTCGTCAGCATTCATTTCCATTTTTTCTTTTGCAATTTTCAAGCTTATCAAACGCATTTTTTCACAAATTTACAAATAAAGACTCTTACGTTTGATAATGGTATTCCACTAGCTAACGATCGGCATCTTAAAACACTAGAAAATGGTTTTGAATAAAGATAAACAAGTAGAAATTGTAATCATTTCACTATACTGCTCTACAGTTCAAGGATGACTTTTCTTTAAAGTTATAAAATCCTTTGTTTCGAATAAACGATACAAGAAAATTTCTTTTCTATTATCTTAATGGAAAAAACAAATTATCTTTGAATACATAATGAAGATTAATATTGTCTGCTCTTGTATGAACATAAGTAAAATTAATGTAAAAATGTAAAACTCAAACTAATCAACTACACGTTTTTGTATTATTTTTAGGACGCCAGGGGTGCTGTTCTCACCCCTCTTTGTTCAAGGAGTTAACGAACTAAAAAAGATGTCACTAAAGTGTTGTCAAAAAATCTTTCAACTCCAAATTCGAAAAAAGAAATTTTCTCGTAACTAAGTATTTCCGTTACATTTTCTAAATGGAAAATGAGTTTTCGTTGCATCTTTGCATTCTATAACCGTACAATTTTGATGAAATAACTTTGCTAGCTAGAAACAAATTCTACTTCCTAATTCTAAAACCGAAGTTGGCAACGTATGCTAATCCTATCGCACTTATTTCCATTTCCTTCTGTCCTGTAACTATTGGCCTATTCTCATGCCTGTTTTTTCTATTTCACTTTCCATCGATCCTATTTCCACTATTTACCTTTTTAATTTCGATAATTATCTTTTAGAAACTATCGTTTGTCCTCCCAAGTTTTTATTGGACCCCTACGAAGTACAAATGTCCTATACGTTTACCACAAACAACTTAATTGTAACATAGATGGGGTAGATCGAGGTGGGAGTTGAGGGGACACATTTATTATCGTTTAATGAAGACACATCAGCAATAAAAAAATGTCCGTCCGTCCGTCTCCATTTTTTTTCCATACGGCTCGACCGATCACCCTGAACTTTTTTTGCCTGAAAGGTACATATGTCCAATGATTCAAGTTCGAAGATGAGCAAAATTGGTCAAGTGGTACCAAAGATACGGTCAAAGAAGTATCCAAAAACATGGATTTTCGAGGGTCGTTTTCACAAATATCTCGGCAAGAATAGCACGGAAATAGATAGCAGTTGGAAAGTTGCTTCAAACAACAAAGTTGTAGAGAATACAATTTTTGGGAACAAGAGTTTCAGGGTCTTATTGACAAATATCCCAATCCTGGGATGTGACCACGCTAGAATTGGGAAGGATGACTCATATCTCTAGAAATATGAGAGATAGTATGTTACTTCCAAAGGCAAAGTTATAGAGAATAAAATTTTGGAGATCACGTGTTCCGGGGTTTAAGGGAAAATGGTCTAATCCTGAGATATGATCACTAATAGAATTGCGATGGATGACTCATGTCTCTAGAACTATGAGAGTTAGAATGCTTCCAAAGACAAAGTTCTAGTGAACAAAAATTTAGGGAACACGTGTTTCAGAGGGAAAAATGGCCCAATCCTAGGATATGATTACTTGTAGAATTGGAGGAGGGATGATTCATATATCTAGAACTATGAGAGTTAGAAGGTTGCTTCCAAAGGCAAAGCGTTTCATGGTGGTATATAAGAAAGTGCGCTGTTCATAGAAGTCATCATTCTGTGACCGAGTGTCATTCTGTGACACATGATGTAGGTAGGTAGGTAGTAGGTTTATTGACAAAATATGTATAAGGTCTTGGACCTTTTCATTCACCTATTACTTCTATTACTACTATTACTTACTATTCACTTACTCTTAACTGTGTTCGGAAGCATGTTGTACTTAGACACACTCCTGATATAGAAAGAATCGTTTACGATATCTGTGTCGTTGCTTGGTATAATTAGGTTTAGGGTCGAACCGAAATTCAAGTTCTCGTAGACATACCCAGGCTCCTTAAAGAAAATAACTTTGTGCAAGAAGGAGGCAGTGAGGTAGTCAAAGAATGCGAAAATACTGTTTCCGAGGAGCTTGTTTACGTGGTCGGATACCGAGCCGCGTCGATCAATCATGTAGACAAAGCGAACACAAGCGTTAAAAGCTTTTTCGTATATCTTTCTAGTTCCCGCAGAGAGCTCACGGCAAACTGGGCAGCAATAAGTAAAATGTGGTAACATCAACGACTTGATGAGAAGTTCTCTCGTTTTAAGTGGAATAAAACGAGCGCTAGGCCATATATTGCGGAGGCCAGCGAAAATTTTAGCAGACACCCGATTTGCGTGCTGATCCCAACCCATGCGGTTATTCGTAATCAGTCCCAGATTCTTTATACAATCAACATATCGAATCGTCACACCTTCAAAAACCAGCTCGGGGATGTCTATGGTCCAACTACTAGTGGAATAGACCACCGTCATTGTCTTGTTCGCGTTGAGCTTCAGCCCATTCGTCTTCGCCCATGAACAAACTACTGACAGATCCGACTTCAGGAGACTAATATCCAGAAAAACGTTATCCTGATTGACGGATCGGTACTCCTGAAAGTCGTCCGTAAAGGGATGACTTTTGGAATGCTTCAGTTTTTGGGGGAGATCATTAATGAACGAGGCAAACAGAACAGGGCTAAGCTCTGAAGTTCAGAGCTTAGCCCTGTTCTGTTCAGAGTCTGAACCTTGCGGCAGCCCCCGCGTAACGCTCAACTCAGCTGACTTCAACCCATTGATGAACACAGACTGCGAACGATGTGTAAGGTAACTCTTCATGAGATCCGCGGCACACGAAGTGAAGCCAAATTTATCCGCCAGTTTCACGAGGAGGAGACTATGCGACACCGAGTCAAATGCTTTTGAGAAATCAAGAAGCAGGAGAACAGTGGCAACGTTCTTACTCATGTTAATTCTTATGTCATTTATAACTTGCAAAAGTGCGGATGTCGTACTGTAACCAGTCCGAAAACCCGATTGGAATTTGTACATCATGTCATGTTCATTCATATAGTCAATCACCTGCCACTTCAAGATCCTCTCAAGCGCTTTGGATAGCGATGGCAACATACTTATGGGTCTAAAGTCGTTCAGCGAGTTACTGCGCGTGTTCTTATGACGAGGAATGACCCTCGCTACTTTCCAGCACTTTGGGAACACAGATTTCGTAATCACCAGATTAAATCGGTGACCTTATGCAGCAATCACCTTTTTCCATTGAAGAACAATGGTAAAAGTTGGTTAGTGCATAAAGGCGTTGAAGGGGAGTAATCACTGGCAATACAAATGGTAGGAGTAGCTTGATAAATGAAATTGGGATTTGGTCAAGACCAACGGAATTCACACATCTGATCGCCTTCGGCTTGGGATACAAACTCTACACTCGTCAAAAAACAGTTTTCAGAGCTTTTTGCTTAAAAACACCCTCTTGAGTCTGGCTCATTTCACAAAATGAATCCCTCATGTAATGACTTATTTCCGAATCCCCCACTAGAATTTGTTATACGTGGGGAGAAAAAACCGAATTCCAACAAGAGCGAAAGTTTGCGGCCAGAGCGGAGCGAGGACCGTAATTCGCTCGAGTTGCAATTCAATTTTCTCCCCAAGTGTAACACAATATTTTTTGTGCTTGCGCGTGAGAAAACGAGTGTTTCCACGACAAAATGTTCATTCAGTGTAACGTGGGAACAGTGAGAAAATAACTACTTTCTCACCGGCAAGAATATTTAACTTTCTCACCGCTTTTGTGGGGACAAAACACGGGTTTTCTCACCGCAAGCATGAAAAACACTTTTTTCGTATGAATTTTTCCAAAACGACATATCGAAGCATTCCAGTCAAATCTTTTAAAAAAGTATTTATAGCTTAGCCGAATGGGGGCACTTTTTCTTCACGAATTATTGCCTGGAACTGATAATATTTTATGCCTTATGTTGTCACCTGATGGTGGTTGTTCCAAAGATAGTCGTCACAAGTACCACGTTAGAAATTTCGTTTAAGACAAAGCACTTGGAGACACTTGGTTTTCAAAATAAACATTCGAAGTTATACGACGGTTTAAGGAGAACAAGATTTTTTCAAAAGTTAGTCTAATGTAACGTCCTCTTACGTCATTTCAAGTTCTGACACGCAACGCTTCTTATGTTATTACAAACTACGTGTGAAATCTGTACGACGCGTGATCTTGTGAAATCATACGACTCACGTTATTGTGAAAAGTACAATCCTGAGAAATCATAACAACGGGCTCAGAATACTCACAAAATATTACGCTCCCATTATGGTTTTTGAAAAACATACCAATAGAATAAGAATGATTAGCCTCAGGTCATAATTTTATGTTTTAAGATCACATCTCGTTCACAAGATTGTTATTTTCATAAGACAACGGGTCGTACGATATTACAAGATTGAACCTTTCACAAGATGAAATAGTAACGCAATAACATTAGCCGCGTTACGTGGACCAACTTAACATGAAGTAAGGGGACGTTACTAGAGATGAGCGGGTCGACCATTTTTCGAAACCCGACCCGATAAAATTTTTCGAAACCCGAAACCCGAATTGTTTCTAATCCCGACCCGGACCGAACCCGACCCGATTAAAATTTTTGAAACCCGAAACCCGAACTGTTTCAAAACCGGACCCGGACCGAACCCGACCCGATAAAATTTTTCGAAACCCGAAACCCGAACTGTTTCAAAACCCGACCCGGACCGAACCAGATACTCAAGTTTTTCGAAACTCACAACCCAAATTACTTCGAAACAAAAATTATTTCAAGGCTCGACGACGTCTGCATTCTTCACGGACCTTAGATTAAAACAAAATTCGTGTAATGTAAGATGATAAAATTTAGACGAGTTTTGTAAAATATAAAAAGTCAATGAAGGATCGGGACCCGAATAAGATGATACAACAACCCGACCTGGACCGAACCCGACCCGATAAAATTTTTCGAAACCCGAAACCCAAACTGTTTCCAAACCCGGACCGAACCCGACCCGATTAAAATTTTCTAAACCCGAAAAAAAAATCGGGTTCGGGTTCGGGTCGGGTTTACCGAAGTTTCGGGCAACCCGCTCATCTCTAGACGTTACATTAGTAAGACTAACTTGTGAAAAAATCTTGTGCTACTTAACAAGCATCAAAGATATCATGTCAAATCATCGAAAAATTGAATGGCCCGAAACGGTCGACTGTTTTTCACAAATTAAAGATGTTATCTCTTTCCCAAAGCGAACGTACCAAATTAACACCAAGAAAAGCATTTCTGTATGAAAATATGATATTTTATCGCTACAATTTTCAATCGACCGGTTCAAGTGTGTTATTTGAAATGAATATCAGAAAGGACCATCGTCCCCCTTAGTCAAAGATATCATATCTTAATTTAACGACAAGTAAATAACTTTTTTTTACAATACCAAAGGCCATAGTTACAGTTCATATGCCATAATTTTATGATGTTCAAATGAGCGACGAATATGTCCTGGAAATACAAAAGCAAAAGCAAATAGAACACTGTCGCCAGTTTGTCATTTCCATCGTCACACAATAGACGAATCGTTTATAATGGACATTTATATAGATTCAACATCTATGCTCATGCAAAAGCATTATCGTATATAGACGATATTTTTCCTCTTGTCATTTTCTATTGTGATATTTACACAATTTTTGATGATCACATTTACGCATCGAAATGACATGTTGTTGTCGGTATTGAATAACCTAGAAACTGTCGAAAATGAGGACACTCCATTTATAACAATCCAAAGGACTTTACTTATATTAACAAAACTAAGTGTCAAATGTACATCAGTTGACATATTACAACATGATATACGTATGGCGATTGAAGATTCATTGAATCCACACTACCGACTAGGATGCCTCATACAATGTGTGTCTATAAATATGTTTTATTAGATAGTACATTCAGTGTTTACTTAGCCACAGCAACACAACACATAATGACTCTTGATGAATAGTCCACTAACGAGAAGGTAATTTTGGTTCGAATTACACGCTGGGAAATTTATAATACACCCATAATTCGGTGTCAGTATGTTTATAACAAAATTAAATTTATATTATAATTAGAAGGCGAACAACTCTCAAAACTGTATTTCCCTGCACAAACCATAATATTATCGGAATATATGGTACTTGTTGTACATACACACTGAAAAAAAGAAACATTTTTAGCTACAAAGCAAATATATTTTAATCGATGACTCACCGAAAACTTGCCATTACATGCGTATGTTCATCCCCCGGAAATTGCGGGAAATTGTTCATTTCATGTATGTTTAGGGCGCCAACCGGAACCTTTTCTCACTACATGTATGTAGGAACAGGCGTAAGGGGCCGTTCACAAATGACGTCACGCTTGCTATAAAAAATGAGTATCCATAAAAAGGTCATAATTCGTTCAATACAACAAATTTTCTTTATAGGACTCTGGCTACCCCCCCCCCCCAAATAGGGGGTGTGT
>CM055405.1:54194407-54276941 GCA_029228625.1 Pseudolycoriella hygida | reverse complement strand
GGGGGTAGCCGGAGTACTATAAGCAAAATTTTTGACCAGTTGGGAGTTATGAACTTTATGGATTTTATAGCAAGCGTGACGTCATTTATGAACAGCCCCTAATCGGTAAAGTGAATCTAATTTTTATGTCAATTGAAATGACAATTGCATTGTATGGAGTAAAGGATTTTACAAATCATTCTGATTTGGTCAGTTGTCAAAGTCACACGTTTTTGCAACCTAATAAATTATTTTATTTGTACCGACAATTCGTGTCTTTGATTAATCTTATCGTTTCTACGTATGTATGTATCGCAAGCTCATTCGTGTATTTATAAGCAACTTGCTTTAAAAAATGTTTTTTGACTCTTGCATATGGATGCCTCGCCTTCGGCTCGGGATACAAACTCCACACTCAACAATATTACATTACAGTGGACCCTTTGAAACTAATTCATTACATGAGGATACAATTCTGTTGTAAGAGCCAAACTCACGAGTGTTCTTTTGAGCAACAAAATATCAGTTTTCAAATCGTGTTGCTCAAAGTAACACGAGTGAGTTTGCGAGTTCTCAAAATTGTGTCCGAAGTAATGAATTATATGTAGCAGGGTCCATTGTATAATGTTTATTGCGTATCCATCCGAAAGGTGAGCCTTACATGTATGTTTAACCCCTACGAAAATCATGCATTGCATGTAGGGTCTCTTTAACCTCACTAGTGTAAACAAAAGTTTTACCTCACAGAGCTTGGACTGTTCCAGATTTCGTGTGAAATCGTTTTCGCCACATAAATACTTGTTGCTTTCGCTTCAAAAATCGTTTTCACCTCGCTTTCACGACAGCTATATATACGATGTTGAACGTGGTGAAAACGATTTTTGAAACGAAAGCAACAAGTGTTTGTGTGCTGAAAACGATTTTTGACACGAAGTCTGGAGCAGTCCAAGGGAGGAGCCGTTCATAAATTACGTAACGCTAAAACCGACATTTTTCAGACTCCCCTCCTTACCCTATTGTGATATTGCTACCCAAAAGAAATTGGTTTGTCGCGTTAACGCGGCATCCTCTGTTGTCAAAGTATGAAAAATTTTATGATGAGATTCATCATTTCATCGTAAAATTTGCTATTATTTGACTGTTGAGAATGTCGTTTACATACCTGCAGTGGGAGCAAAACACTAAGCAAAGACTTTTACACACGATTTTTCAGAGTTTCCTCATCAAACAAATGACTTCTTTAATCTTCAGTGCATATATCATACCTAGCATCCTTCGGAAGGACGAAATGTATATAATAATATGCCAAGCGCGAAAAGATTGTGCTTGTGACCTTATCTGCCGTACAACGCATAAAAAACCTAGCGACGAGAATTTGTGAAAGAAAATATATGAAAATCTCTCATCTGATAACGTCGCTAGGTTTTTTTATGCGTTGTAGGGCAGTTATACACTTCATCATGAAGTTTAGTATCATTTTTCATAAGCCGACGTCATACTAAAAGCGTGGTATCATGTCACCTGTCGCAAGACTGTAGCAATATGTAAGAGTAATTCCATTCCCTAAATGTAACGTTGGGAACGAACTATCTCTGGAAGTATGAAGTATGGAAGACAGATAGGACCTAAGTGATTTTTTTCTACTAAATCATATATCGCCAACAACTTTGTCGAACATTTTAGATCTGTACCTTGCTCAGAAAGCATTGAAAAGTGCGTTTCTGACGTTACTTTTTTGGCACTTCAGCCTCTTTTGGGCATAGAATTTCTTGACTCCAACCCCTGTTCATCGGAATCATTCACCATATAAAATTTTTTCAAAATGTAGGGCGTCAAAATTATTCATACATAACGAAGAATAAAAATCGAAGTGACTATTCGCCACTGCCGCCGGTGAATAGCCAGAAGATATGAAAATGGCTATTCGCCGGCGCCGGCGAATAGTCAGAAGATATGAAAATGGCTATTCGCCGGTGTCGGCGAATAGTCCCAAGATATGAAAATGGCTATTCGCCGGCGTCGGCGAATAGTCCCAAGATATGAAAATGGCTATTCGCCGGCGCCGGCTATTCGCCATACGATACTCTAAGGTAACGAAACTAGAGGAGTTATCCTTTTATGAAACGTCACAAGAAAAAACACTAAAAATATTGCTAAAATCGTGAAATCGATAAGAAACTTGGTGACAAGTGAAATAATGGCCAAAGATCATGTGATGCGATTTCAGGAAACGTCACGAAGGCCTAGGAAATTTGTCCTTTTACGAAATTCAGGAAACCTAGGTGGGTAACAAAACTAGGGACTTTACGCTTTAAGGAAACATCATGGAAACCTAGGTAACTTCTCCTTTTACGAATGGTCCCGAAAACTACGTCGCTAAAGAAACTACGAAATTCAGGAAGCCTAAGCGGGCAACAAAACTAGGGACTTTCCGCTTTAAGGAAATATTCACGGAAACCTAGCGAATTTGTCCTTTCACGAATTGTTCCGAAAACTAGGTCGCTAAGAAAACTAGTGAACTTGAGCTTTAAAGAAACGTCAGGAAGACCTAGGAATTATTCCTTTTACGAAACGCCACGAAACTTAAGTGAATAACGAAATTAGTGACAAAATATATGAAAATGACTAATAGCACTAATCACGAAATAAACGAGTTCAGGCCGGACAACATTTTCATATGTGGTTGCTATTTGATGGCGCCGGCGAATAGTCATTTTCATATCTTCTGACTATTCGCCGGGGCCGGCGAATAGCGTCTACCAATAAATATGACTCTGCCGACATATTAAAATAGATATTGATTTGAACGACTATCACATGATATCATATGCACTTCAATGGTTATTGTCCCTACATCTATTGGTAGTGGCATGCTGCTATTTGTACATTAAAACTTTTTTTTTTCAATAATCTCCTCAAGCGGCCCTATGTGGTAAATTACAGCGAAACTAAATTTTTCCCAGTGCAAGTAATGTATCGCAGATACATAATATACAAGATATTTGTGAATAACTGGGATCCTTAATGCTTTTCTTATACCGCACCGAATACCAAAATGAAGCCAATATGCTGTGATTTGTATCAAGTGTATACTTTCATCCAAATTGTAATTTGGGGTTGTAATCGGGATAATTATGTGTACTTTGTATGACTTCATCAGTCTTCAGAAATTTGGATGCCAAAAATTATTCTTATGAGGAATTTTAGGCATCTCTTTTTACATCGGCTTTATTGTCGTTTTTCTTTCGTTAACAATAATTTAAATTGCATTTACGCTGTATAGAGAAATGATAGCTTAAAGTTAACAAGATTGTGGAAAAAAATATTTGATATGGAAAGTGAGCACAAAATAACAGGGTAACAGGATAAGAAACTCGACTAACCTTTTATTTTTATTACATAATCCGGGGTATAACTAAAAACCTAACGTGGGTGTGTCCACCCTAAGAAATCTATACGACATCCTCTTCGGCGTCTACTTGCCGTTTCTCCTACACACTAAGCTTTTCTTAACTTCTTCGATCTTAATCCTATACCGTTCTTTACTATTGCGCAAGATATCCGCAACCTGTACCGACACGTTGGCCCCGAGCAATTTGCGCTTCAGTGGTACGTGCGCGGGCGGTGCGGCCGAAGACAAAGTACAAAGGAAAATGACGAAATACGCGTCACTTATAGACAACAATTACCTCTTCGTACCTTTCGCAGTGGAGACAATAAGTCCATGGGGCACGGAGGCCATACACTTTTTCAATGAGCTGACCAAATTGATAGCAAATAAGACTAACGAGCCACGATCGAGGACATTTCTTAAACAAAGATTGAGTAATGAATATGGCAATACAAAGGGGTAATGCGGCGGCTGTTATGGGAACATTTAGGTCCGGTGATAAAATGGAAGAGATTTTTTATTTATTGTAACGGAGCACTAACTAACTAACTAGACTGACACAATTGTACTAATGCAAGAATAAAAAATTGATTATTAGATATTCGCAGCCTACCGAACTACCACCATCGTTCACGAAGACATTTCAGAGCTTGCTTATCAAGTTCTTAGACCCGTTCGAAGAATTTGGTGCTTTATTCGAATCATTTTTAAGGTATAAATAAAACAAATCTACGGATTAACAAGACAAATCGGGTAAATCTTGTTCGCAGGAGTGTTCGAGAACATCGTTTTTCGAGGATCAGAGGTGAGATATTTTCCATATAAATTGGTCGTCTAGTTTTTAAAATGAAATAATCCGAAAATTAACAACGATCGCTCGAATAGTGCTTCGGTCCACTAATTGGATTAACTCAGGATACTCGACCATACCTTTCATGAATCATTATTAAGAAGAAGAGGTTAGGTGTGTTGTTGAGAAAATGGTTATGATGGGGATGAGGAGTAGGTTTGGATGTGATTTAAGGATTTATATGGAATCGTGCGGGTGAGCGTTGCTTATGTCGTGGTCTATATTGACTTAACGATGTTGAGAAAAAATTATAGGGAAGATTGTGCTATGTGTCTATCATCATGGCATCCAAAAACAGCGAGACCATAAAAGTGATAATGTTTTTAGTGAATTCCTATTATTTTTGGAACACATGTAGTCACACAACTAAATTAAATCGTAATTGAACAAAATGTAAGAGTGTCTATTAGACAGCAAATATATTTGGCGACAAAAACAATCAACACCTCCCCCTCAAAGAAATTGAATTACTTTTCAATAATATCATCCACCAATGTATATAAAAAGTCCTACATAAAAGAGTACATGCCGTGTACACCAGCATACATAAATATAAATGAGAAGCCTGGACTTTAACTGTGGATATTGTCTAGAAAATCCCGTTTTTATTGTAACAACGTGTTGAACTTACTCGTCTTCAAACACAATTTGTCCATCCTGTAGGTTATATACGAATCTCTATTCACATGTTGTTTATACATAACCGAACCGCATACATTGAGTTTCCTCAATATATTTGTCGTATAAGGAGTGACATTTTTGTAAATTAAATAAAATAAATGAAAGTTACACATTTGAAAGTTATGAAAAGATGAAGGAAATCCGAAAGTCGGAAAATTAATTCCAAGATGCAACTTTTGGAACTCTCGAATCGATAAATTTCAGCAAAAAAAAAATCGACGGTTAAGTGAAAAAACGCACGAAAAAGGTCGAAAAAGCGACAGATCCACCAAATATGAATAGTTTTTTTTCGGGGTTTTCTGAGAGTAATTGCACAAATATGCAAGGGACCCGTACGCATCAGAATAGATGTGGCAAAGACAACAAATGTTACACAAAGCCTCGGACTAAACCTAAATAAATATTGCCTTGAGTATATTGAGTATATGAAATTACGTCGACATTAAATTGTATTGGAAATTGCCGAAAGGGCAGTATTGAAAACCCGAAGCAACTGTGAAAAAAAGTTTTCGGAAAAAATTTTCAAAAAACTAAAAAAAATATAGACAAAAAACTCGCCTTAATTTACTTCACAACATAGCAAAAGAAATTTTTTGGGTTGGGGTCGACCTTATGACCCTAAGGAGACGCCTCAAGTTTGGCTCTTTTTCCTCTACAACACTGCACAGAAAATATGCATGAAAAAATGCTCTAGATCCGATTATCCTCAGTCAAAATATCCCCGGAAAAAATATCCCCAGACAAAATATCCCACAAAAAACGGACAAAATATGACCATATGTAATGTCTACTCAGAAATGGTGAATATAGGCAGGTATTATTAATTAGATATTATATTGTGTGTTGTTGGGGAGCTCTGCTCCCTCACCCCCGCCTTCTACGCCTTGCAGGCGGCCTTACCTAAATATGGCGTTGTCCCAAACCCCGCTAGGGGCTCCGCCCCTTAGACCCCGCATGTTAGGATATTCACCCCTTGACCTTCCTTTTCGGAGGCTTCCGCCCCTCGACCCCGCTTTTTTGTTTTTGGTTGTTTATTTCAGGCCTGCGGCGCTAAGTACACTTCAACGCCTTTATACACTAACCAACTTTTACCATTGTTCTTCAATGGAAAAAGGTGATTGGTGCATAAGGTCACAGACTTCACATTAAATATTCTTAATTTTTCGAGTGTGGATATTTCGTCTGAGGGGATATTTTGTCCCTTTTTTAATGGAAAAATTGTGGTTATTATGTCCGGTTATTTTGTCTGGGGATATTTTGGTATGGGATTTTTTCTTTGATATTCGGTCCTAACTCCATGAAAAACCATCAAATATCGTGAGATGGGCCAACACTAAGGACCCTTCAACTCGGATCACTCAACCAATTTTCGTAAATTTTTTCGTGATTTCTGGAAGATTTACTCGAGTTGTCATGTTGACAGACAGACTGACACACAATTCTTTTTCCATTTTTCTCTTATTTAGACTCTGAAACGAGAAAGTAACCAACTCCCGGGACGAAATTCGACTGGTTACAAACGTCGTGGTAAACGAAGTAGACCCATTCTTCTTCGTACGGCTCTATAAATGGAGTCGAGGGGAGTAGCAATGGGGAAAGGGCGGATCTCCCATACAGGGCCTAAGGCTCTAGGGGGATTTGCATGTAAGGCATAGCTTTGTCCTTCGCAGGCGTATTGAAGCTAGCGAGTCCCCTTTTGTAATTCGAAGTGACTATTCACCCTTAAGGGCGATTATCCTGTGTATATACTATTCGTCCTCAAGGGCGATTAGTCTACCGATAAGCTATTCGCCCTTGAGGGCAATTAATCTACCTATTAGCTTTTCGCCCTTAAGGGCGATTAGTCTACCTATAGACTATCCGCCCTTAAGGGCACATAAGGCAATAAGAAAAGACAAATTCAACTTGAACTTTCTTTTTACAAAATGCTTAAAAAAAGACAATTTCGTTTGACTCGGCTGATTTTTCGTTTTACAAAATGCTACGAAAAACGTAGTTTAGTCGACTCAACTAATTTCTTCTTCTACAAAATGCTACGTAAACGCAATTTCGTCGCCTAGCATGATTTTTCTTTCAACATAATGCTACGAAAACGCTAATTCGTCGTCTCTAATAATTTTTCCTTCTACAAAATGCAATTTCGTCTACTCGTCTGATATTTCCTTCTACGAAATGCTATGAAAACGCAATTTCGTCGACTTAACTAACTTTTCCTTCTACAAAATGCTGCGAAAATACAATTTCGTCGACTCGACTGATTTTTCATTCAACGAAAAGCTGCGAAAACGCAATTTAGTCGCCTAGAATGATTTTTCCTTCCACAAAATGCGACGAAAACGCAATTTCATCGACTTGACTGACTTTTTCTTCTACAAAATGCTGCGAAAATACAATTTCGTCTACTCGTCTGATATTTCCTTCTACGAAATGCTATGAAAACGCAATTTCGTCGACTTAACTAACTTTTCCTTCTACAAAATGCTGCGAAAATACAATTTCGTCGACTCGACTGATTTTTCATTCAACGAAAAGCTGCGAAAACTCAATTTAGTCGCCTTGAATGATTTTTCCTTCCACAAAATGCGACGAAAACGCAATTTCATCGACTTGACTGACTTATTCTTCTACAAAATGCTGCGAAAATACAATTTCGTCGACTCGACTGATTTTTCATTCGACGAAAACGCAATTTCGTCTCCTCGAATGATTTTTCCTTCTACAAAATGCTACGAAAACGCAATTTCATCGACTTAACTTACTTTCCCTTCTACAAAATGTTGCGAAAATAAAATTTCGTCGACTGGACCGATTTCTTCTTCTTCGAAATGCTATGAAAACGCAATTTCGCCGACTAGAATGATTTTTCTTTCAACTACGAAAACGCTATTTCGTCGTCCTGAATAATTTTTCCTTCTACAAAACGCAATTTCGTGTACTCGTCTGATTTTTCCTTCTACGAAATGCTATGAAAACGCAATTTCGTCGCCTCGAATGATTTTTCCTTCTACAAAATGCTACGAAAACGCAATTTCATCAACTTGACTGACTTTTCCTTCTACAAAATGCTGCGACAATACAATTTCGTCGACTCGACTGATTTCTCATTCGACGAAAAGCTACGAAAACGCAATTTCGTCTCCTCGAACGATTTTTCCTTCAATTAAATGCTGCGAAAATGCAATTTCGTCGAATCGACTGGTTTTTCCTTCTACGAAACGCTACGAAAAGGCAACTTCATCCATCAAACTTGTACTTGTGAACGTTCAAACGTAATGAGCAAACAATGCAATCAAATTAATTTATGCTATTCACCCTTGCCTTGATGCGCTTCTTTGACGATGAACTTGTAGCGAACACATTTTTTTAACATAATTATTGAGCTTAACTTTGTCTTAACTATTTAAGGGTCACACTAAAAATCGTGCATCGACAAAATTGGATTTATTTAACAATGTGCTTTCGTACATATAAAGTGCATAAAAATGTACATAATTCTGTTATGGATAACGACATATCTCACATAAAAATTTACTCCACGAAATGTACGTTTGATGCCATCGAAAAGTGTGTTGCAGCACATTAAATGTGTATCAAAAAGCACATAGACTGTTACATCTTTTCTTTTGTGAAAATTGTACATTTAATGTACATTTAATGGGGTGAACGCTAAAAACTTCTTGTTGCACAAAAAATGTGCATTTTATGTACATTAAACGTAAACTCTACAAAAAAATTGTGAATCGTTACACTAGATTAGGTGTACATTTAACGTACACTTTTTGCCCTTCACCCCATAACGGTCTATGTGCTTTTCGATACACATTTAAAGCACAACATCACATCGAAAAATTTGATCGGTTTTATCTGGGTATGCGATCGCATCACAGTTAAAAAATGATGAAAAAGTCTTCGATTTGTTACCTACACCAATTCTCATATCAAAAATGTTCGAATTCTTTTTTGCGTTTTCAGATGTTTTACAACTTCAGGACGAAGACGCTATTTTTGAACGGACGATAATTGTAACCAATTAAAATTCCATATTTGTCGTTTACGATCAATTTCCATTTCGAAGACGGTAATAGCCTTATTGTGATTGGTTAGAACTATTGTCCGTTCAAATATAGCGTCTTCGTCCTGAAGTGTTGGCGTTGCCTAACTTTTCTACTTTCGAACTAATTTTGGTTACCCTATCATCATGTTTCCAGAATACATAAGTAAGACAGCCTAGTGATTCCTAGTGCCAACAACGTAACAACAACGCAATTGTGTTGATTACTGAATTACTGGAGCAACTGAAAAAATTTGTATACCGACCAGAAGAGCATAAAGCATGGTAGGTAATTACTTGATGTTTGCTATTCAAAGAAAAAATTAAGTAAATATGTAATTACATTCCTTCTTCCTGTCCTAAAAGCGTAACATATGTCAAATGATCCGTCTTTATAGTATGAAAGGGTTGAGTAAAGGGGGGTGGTGGTTCATTAATGATTGCCTCACATCGAAAGCCAAGTACTAAAGTATGAACACTGCTGAATTTCCTCAATCTTCCGCTCTTGCACTACATGCCTAATCTCATATTTCTTTCTCATAGAAATTTTCCTGCAACGTATTTTTGTATGTAATTCAATCAAATGGATTGCCGTTTGTAAATCATTATCATTGCAACATAATGACAAATCGCAAACACAATTAGAGCCTTATTATTTATAACTTAACATAATTTGCGAAAAATCACTGACATCCACTAGAAATGTGCAACAAGCATGAATGTGTGCATGTGTATACGTGTAAATGTATACGTGGAACAAACATGTCCTTTGCTGGCAATATCATCTATCCATATAAGTCACTTCCAAGAATAAAGAGTCAGTGTATGGCAACTGTGGTGTGGATAAGTAAGCCATCAGCCACAGTAGCATACCACAAAGAATAATAATTATTTGTAGTTTACATGAATAACATTACATCGGATATTTTCCCATGCGGTCATTAGTTTTTTTTTCGCTTATCATATTTTTTTATCTATTTTCCAATTTTCTCCTGAATTTTATCTTAATGTATGTGTCACTAATGTTACATGTTGGGAACCATATACACGCGTAGAAAATATCGTAGTATATGTTCAACGTGTTGCTCATTTGATGGGTGCGATAAGGATGACGGTGTTTTTCTTCGCTAAATAGACGTGCGGAAAATGTTACTGTTAATGGTATCGTCTTGTTTATACCAACGACTATGACCTATGGTCGTGCTAGTCATAAATGGGCTTTGCGCCGACGTTAAAATAATCGTTATACACCCTGATTATAATAATGTCTATAATGTACTTGCACGCGCTTGTTCATCGGGTGCGGCACCCTACTCTGTGTTCACACTCGACCTTAGTGTAAACCCAACACTAAGTTTGTGTTTCAGTCGATTGATAGACGTGATACGAGTAGGGTCGGTTTAAGCTTTTTCTGTTTCCTCAATAAAACAACAAGTTGTGTATTATTTTTAATTTGTTTGTTCAGAATGAGCAGATTGTAATTTTGTCGTTTAATTTCAAAATTGGTGCCGTAAGGAAACAACTAATTTTTTTTTTTAATTTCTTCGTTCGCAATTCTGTTTTCATTTTGTTGTTTTCTTTAGGAATGTTTTACTTGCATTTGATAATTTTTTTTATTATTTTCGATTTTCTATTAAAGCAATTGATTGCTCAACATATTTTTATTAAAATGTGTTCATTCATACATTTGATAAACAATTTAAGTATTCCATGAACATCTGTTTTGGTGGTAAAATGAATTTCGTTATCAGTAAAATTGTTGAAATCCAATTACGACGAGCTGTAAACGAAATAGTTTTTTTTAATGTTTGTAATCGCATCAACTTAATTAACATGTGGTAAGTAATTTAACATTTTGCCCCACCTGCTTGTAATTAATTGAAACATATTTTTTTGCACATTATTCTGTTTACTATGAACTCTCTACTGACATCACTTCGTGAGAGTGCAGCATGTAAAAATTCATAGAAAATTTTATGTCGAACTTCATAGAAAATGTAACACCGACCGTTTAACAAAGTGATAGAAAAAAGAACAATTTAAATAATGTAAAATAATGGCTTGATAATTATGCAAATTAAATTTTCATTTAGTAAAATGTAAAATATTTAACGAACATGATAACGATATAACACACAAATAATGAGTACATACAATTCGCAATTTTAGCGAACGAGGTTTCGTCTTTCTCTTTTGGTAAATCGTTTTTTCGATAATCTCATGTTCTTCTTCCATTATTTATGTGTCTGCTTCTTGTTCATACCTTTCTTTGCCTAGAATTTTGGGTTTCCTCATTTAGCCCGAAATATATCTAAACGCCTAATTATGTGACTTTTTGAAAGAACACTTTACCTTCACTTCTGTCGTTTCGCTTTGATGATACCATATTTCTAATTTTGATTAACTCAGATGGAAATTCAAATCGTATATCAAGTTTATAAGACAGCACCGATATGAAGGGCGAAACGAACGAAACACACTGTTTTTGATGAGATTTTCACTCGATGTCTATTCGAATTATAATTTGATTTTGGGATGTATTCTGTCTGTCGGGAAGAGTGGAATTAAGAAACTTTGTGCTTTAAATAAGAAAACGTTTGAAGTGGAATAACAGCTCTGAATTCATCAATTATTTTTGGTTTTGCGATACCTTTTCAGAGAAATCGGTAGTTGACTCGACTGCACCAAAAAGATAATTTATTTTTTTTTTGTCGTGAACTTTGATCTCTCTCAATATTGAAACGGTTCCCTTCTTGTTACTACAGAAACATTCGAATTTATTAAAGAACTTTGGAACATTTGGGTAATTTTTAACTAATTTTGTTTTAGAGGAGTGGGAATATAGCTGTCTCCTTTGAATCGAGCCGTAAACTTTCCACCCATCAGTGTAAGCGCGTACGTAATGTACTTGTCAGTATTAGAATACACTCAATTCAACCGAAAAAGATGCTGTCATGCGGTAACTTGTACTTTCTACGCTGCTAAGTGTAATGTAGTGTTCATTACGCAAGCGAAAAGGTCATCTTTTAGAGTTAGATTTTCAGTATGAGCCGAAGGAGAGTTCTGAAGATACACGAAATAGAAAACGATTTTCTGCATTGGGAACCATATTTTGGTGAGGGGAATGAACGCCCGGGGAATTATCACCCGGGAATTATCGCCCGAAACAATTGGAATTATCCCCCGGAAGGACATTCGGGGATGTGCAAAATCCCCCAGAGTATTATTGTCCATGAGACGATATTATTGTCTCATAGACGATATTATTGTCTCATGGACGATATTATTGTATCATGGACAATAATATAATACAAAATGTAACGAGGAGGCATTTTGTTAGTTCCTAGGGAATTCATTCTTTTACAAAATGTAACGAGGAGGCGTTTTGTTTGTTCCTAGGGAATTCATCCTTCTACGAAATGTAATGAGAAGGTGTTTTGCTCGTTCCTAGGGAATTCATCCTTCTACGAAATGTGATGAGAAGGTGTTTTGTTCGTTCATAGGGAATTCATCGTTTTACAAAATGTAACGAGGATGCGTTTTGTTCGTTCCTAGGGAATTCATCCTTCTACGAAATGTGATGGGAAGGCGTTTTTTCGTTCCTAGGGAATTCATCCTTCTACGAAATGTGATGAGAAGGTGTTTTGTTCGTTCATAGGGAATTCAGGCTTCTTAGTAATATGATGAGAAGGTGTTTTGTTCGTTCATAGGGAATTCATCCTTTTACAAAATGTAACGAAAAGGCGTTTAGTTCGTTCATAGGGAATTCATCCTTTTACAAAATGTAACGAGGAAGCGTTTTGTTCGTTCCTAGGGAATTTATCCCTCTAGGATATGTGATGAGAAGGGGTTTTGTTCGTTCCTATGGAATTCATCCCTTTTCGAAATGTCATAAATGGTAAAGGTGCCATCGACATGTCCCACATTTCTATCGGTATTTAATTTGTATCAGTGGACGATATTATTGCATCAGTAGACGATATTATTGTATCAGTAGGCGATATTATTGTATCAGTAGACGATATTATTGTATCAGCAGACGATAATATTGTATCGGTAGACAATATTATCGTCTTGGACGATAATACACTGGGGGATTTTGCCCCCGCCGGACATTCTTCTTATACAAATTGTGTATTTTCCTTATGCAAATTTACCCGCTTAAAGATTTTTTTTTTTTGTACTAACTTACCCGCTTTAAACTATTGTCACATTTGTCCGGGCGATAATTCCCGGGGTGATAATTACAATTTTTTCGGGAGTTAATTCCCGGGTGATAATTCCCCGGAAGTTAATTTCCCTTCGGGCGTTAATTCATGTCGCCCCATATTTTTGAACGTCATTAAGCCACGACATTCCATCACTGCTTAGGGAAACCAGATTACTTATCTTACCTGCTTCCACTTGTTTATAAGCACATTTTTCAGCAGATTTTTAGCATAAGGGATGGGTGCGAAAAAATCCGGGTGAAAGAAAAGTCTCTGAACTTTCAAACTATTAAATGAAACGAAGGAACCAGTGTATCTACGTCAAGGTTACTTATTTATTTTTAAGAATTTTCACCACTTGTTCATCTCGCCTTTTCTGATGAAATATCGAACTTTTCCTTTGACACCATTAAAAAGTGAGCGCACAGCCTCTTCCGACACCTCAGCGGCAGCCTGGTTCCAGCGAGTGAGCATTTCTTTCTCGTTTTTCACTAAACGCTTACTATAAAGCAGTTTCTGTTTGCCCATAGCCGACAACTTCTCGATGGGACGAAATTCTGGGCAATTAGGTGGGTTCATGTCTTTCGGGACCATGTCGACTCCATTAGCACTATACCACCATGGAAGCATTTGAATAGTGACAGCTTGCCAAATCCGGTCAAAACATCACAGGAAGGCTATGCGATTCAATAAACGGCAAAACACGTTTTTCGAGACACTCTTCCATATATTTTTTGGAGTTTAAAGTCTCTGAAGTGACAAACGCCTCACTCTTGAGGCCACAGCTGCAAATTGTCTGCCAAATCAGGTACTTCTTGCCGTACTTATCCTTCTTTATGTGCTTGGATTCGTCAGGTGCATTCAACCGATCTGTTGCAACGTAATATCGTTGGCCGGGAATTTGCTTGAAGTCAACAGGAACGTAAGTTTCATCATCCTGCATAACATAGCCATGAAATTTTGTCAGCACTTTGTCGTACAGCGACCGAGAGCGAGTTTTGGCCTTAGTGTTTTGAATATCGTTACGATTTGGCACTTTGATGGCTTTGTACGAGTTGTAGCCTGCCTCCAGACGTCGTTTTCTAACCGTGTATTTGGATGTTCCGTATCGTTGAGCTCGTTTTCTGTCTAAAAGACCTTGGTTGGAAGCCAAAGAACGGCGGATCTTCTTGGCCAGTTCCTTGTCAGCCGGTCCACATTTTCTACCACTTCCTTTAGCTCTTTCGACGGTCAAAGTGTTGGAGAATCGTTTTATTACATCCGAAACCAGGGCCTAATATTTGGGAATTAATTCCCAAAAATTCCCAAAAAATTCCCAAAAAATTCCTAAATTTTAGGGAATTTTTTGGGAATTTTTGGGAATTAATTCCCAAATATTAGGCCCTGTCCGAAACAGTGCTTTCTGGGATTCCAGTATCTTTCGCAATCTTTAAATGCGACCATCCCGGATTTTCAGTGTATTTGTGCAAAATTTATTTTCTGTTCTCCAGCTCCATGCTTTGGCAAACGAAATGTAAACAATAAATCGGCAAACTTAAAAAAGAAATTAATTCTAAACACATGAGAGATGTCAAAAAACCTTTGTACGCTCAAATTGGTGTAAAGACTGTTTCATAGGGTCAACCTAAAGTCACCCGGACTTTTTCGCACCCATCCGTTATGAGTATTTCCACGGTGTAGTTGGATAAAATGTAACGTCGGAACGCTCATATCGATGTTTTCTGCATTAGATAAAGCCTTACAATCTTTTAGAAAGTTGTTGGCCATTTGCAATTTAGTGGGAAAAAATGTTACCGAAATAAAAATTGCGGTGTGTATTTAATGAGTTCCGAGTGTTCCCTACGTTACGTTTCCCATATAATTAGTTAGATCGTGATCGTCGTCTTGGGAATTTTTAATTTCTGCAACTTTGTCTCTAACAACAGATTCTTAAAAGTTGCACATTCTTATTCCTTTAGTAGTGTGTCTTTGCTACACACGAATGGAAGGGGCGCACAAAGATAAAAAATTGTGAAAATAGGAGAAAATTATTTCATTCAACGAAAACAGCTGGTACGTTAGTCTGGAGTAGTTTGTCCATAGTAGAAACTAAAAACTTCAGAGAAGTTTCTAATTATCTTTTCATTTTCAATTTAAAATTGAACGGAAACAGTGAACAAAATCAAAGAACAAAAAATAATGAAACTTAACGCATAGAATAATTTTTTTTAGAATTAACTGTTCACATTGTGATGTCATGTCGCCCTAAATTTTCACTTTCAGCCGGCCGTTCACCTCTATTCTATTGAATTGAAGATATATATATGTTTCATGTCAGCTACTAATGTTTTTTGCTTAAGGAAAAAATTTTGTATTTGTAAATGTTACTTAGTTTTCCGACTGTACTGTATAGTCTCTCGACTGGTCGCATGACTCTTTCACTTTCGTCACAAAGTTACAGACGTTTAATAAGCTGATTCCCACTCGGAATGTTATTTTTAACGTTTTATGGATCCCTCGCCTTTTTTTATGCTTCTCGAAAAAAAAGAAATATTGCTGGTCGCGTTGTGTAGAGCTCTGTTTTGTTGGCTACCACCGGTTATTGTGCTACTGAAGGCACAAGAAGGCATTCGCATAATTACAATACGGTCGCATCAAGTACACTTTTCTGCGGTAATCAAAAACTTCCGGTGAATAAATGGAACTTAGTTCAATATTGCAATATTGGGGCTTCATACGGAAAACCAATTAAAATTCAAAATGAAATGCGAAAACTCACGTTGTTACGGTTTCTGTTTATTAAAAACTTAATTTTGGAATACTTAATGGGATACAGACAGTAACAATTATTTTCTCCAAAGTTTATTGTTCACTGCATCGTAAAAGGAAATAATTTCGTCTTATTTCTTACACCGAATACAAATTTTTTTCTCATCAAATTCAAATAAAGTCGTTGCGTAGAAAGCACTAAAACTGTATTCCACCCTCTCTACAATAAGCGATAGTTAAACATTTTTTTTCCTTATCCATAAAATAGAACTTCTTAATGGAACGAAAGCTTCAAAAGTTACGTCCATTGTAGAAGATTTAGCTGAAAATATTTCATTTTCATTCATATATTACACAGAGATTCAACTTAAGAATTTTTATTTATTCTCTTTCTCTGCGATAAATATTCAGAAGACCTCGTAGATATCATATAAACCGTAGATATGCGAGAAATAAGTATACACGAATACAGAATCAAAATGGATAAAAAAGAAAAAAAATGGGATAGGAAGTTATTTGCAGAAGCAGGACATTGAGACTTTTCACTTTTTTTTTGAAATTCTACGTTGACATTATAAGCGAATGTCTTTTATCTTATGTGTAAACGGAAAAAAATAGTCTATGAGATTTTTGTTTTATTTATTGCATAAAATGTCTGCTGCCTTCCATACAGACTCCGTTATGTAAGATATTACGGAATTTTTATATTAATACGAAATGGTTAAACGTTTTATTATCATTTGGATATATTTTTTCGCTAGATATTTTAGGCATCAGTGCCGAATATAAACTTACAACCCCATCACAATTGGAATGTCAGCAGGCAGGCTAACACAATGTAAGATTATGAACTTACCCGAAAAAACATTTACCACCACAAGCCTCTTTAGAAAATTGTTCCACCAAAAAAAGTAAAACTTAATAGAGTTCTCGTGGAAACTTTTAGAAGTACTGATTTACCAAATTATTGTTCTGAGTTTTCGTTTTTGAGCGAAGAGCCAAGTATATAGGGGAAGTGTAACGTACGGAACACTCAGATCTCATTAAAATGCCCATAACTTGTGTGCTAAAATATAGTCTACATTTAGGCGCTCAAATATTATATTTTCGCTGATATTCATGCACAAAGATGCAGTTTCAAAAAAGTAAGTCAGCATTTCCCTTCCTAAATATGTTGCCTTTTAAAAACAACTAAATTTATTTTTTGGGATTGAACCTTGTCTCAGAACCACGTGTTTTTGTGCAAATTTTTACGATTTTTTCGCCGTTCTCAGAGTAGGTAGGATCCCAAAAAATAAGTTTAGTTGCTATTAAAAGGCAACATTTTTAGGAAGGGAAATGCTGACTTACTTTTTTGAAACTGCGTCTTTGTCCACTGATATCAGCGAAAATATAATATTTGAGCGCCTAAAGTTAGACTATATTTTAGCATACAAGTTATGGGCCTTAAGTATACTACAATTTTTATCACTTTAACATTTCACCCCATTAAATCGTATATGGCCAACAACTTTCTAGAAGATTGTAAGACTGTATCTCACTCAGAATACAGTGATATGAGCGTTCCTACGTTACATTTTATCCAACTACACCGTGAATCTACCCACATATAGAACTAAATAAGTCCAAGTGATTACATGGAACGACTCGTGAGCAAAAGCTGCTTCTTTACATGACATTTCCCCTAAAAACATGGATCTACATGAAAGTATCTACGAACCTCTGTTGGGCAGATGATTTAAGACAATTTTATTTGTTAGGTACATAATACAACCCGTCCGGGTCAGAGGCTAGATCATTTATTATTTACTAGTACCACAATTTTTTATGAACTTTTTGCTCAGATCGGTTCTTCTTACAGATCCTTTCGTTACCGAAATTTTTACTGTGTCAGTGGTAAATTGTACACAAACCTAATGCCATCTATGATGTGCTAGGTGCGTAAACTAGTAGGACTTAGAATGCCAGTTCGCCCCATCAATGTGTTTTACCGGCAGGCATTTTTTGGACCACATGCTCAACGTGAATTCCGAACCACGCCTAAGGGTAGCTAGCATTTTACCTTCTTCTGGTGCTAATTATCTGTCCGCCTAAAGTTAGACTCTGATATTTGCACGCAGAATTCATCGAATATTGGTGACGTCAGATGTGTCATTATTCTGTGTACGATTCGTTGAGGCACCAAATTTACAAGATAAAGGGCGGAAAGAGGTTTGTTTCTGGATCCTTTTTATGTTCTATAGAATTGTTCAGCAATGGAAAAAGAAGCCAAAGAGACAGTCGGATCAAAGTTTTGCACAACTTTTTTTTTGGCGTGAATAGGGTTACTGTCATATGTATTATAGCTTTGATAGAAAAACGCCAAATTTTTTTCCATAAATCGATGCGTTGCGATAGCATTTTAGTATACTATTGACAGTGCTGCCAATAACACTTTCCTTTCAATAAAGGCTGAAGCTAAAAAGATAAAAATAAGGAAGGGAACTTACCAAAAGGTCGCTGCAGGTAAGATTGACTCCAGCAAAGGAAGGAAAACAAAACCAGAGTGTTTCAATGATGAATTAATTTCTGCTCCCATGCACGCACAAATGATCTTTCAACAAACGCTTAAATTCACTCTGATTTCAGAACTTTTGATTTTTTCGGTATTTTGTTAAACAAGACAGTTCCTGCAAAGGACACACGCGTTTACTAATTTCAGTAACGGAGCACACAGTCAATCTTTGTTCCTTGAAGTTTATAGTGTAGACTTTAGTGCTTTCTTTTGTAACACTTCAAGACTATTTATGAAAAATTTTGCTGCCCTCCCCAAACACCTCATATAACGGGTTAGCTCAGTAGGCTTTCCACCAAGACTATCCGGACTCAATCCTGGTGGGAACAATTCACGTTAAGCATGTGGTCCCAAAAAAATGCCTGTCGGTAAAACACATTGATGGGGCAAACCGGCATTCTAAGCCCTACTAGTTTCCGCACCTAGTACATCAAAGATGGCACTAGGTTTGTGTACAAGTTACCACTGACACAGTAAAAACTTCGGTAACGAAAGGATCTCTAAGAAGAAGCAAGGGAAAAAAGTCAAAACTTAGCTGCATATATGGTTCCGAAGTCTACGAAATTTTTTTTTGAATTTTTTGTTCGTATGGGGACTTGCGTCACGGGCGCATCGCTACCGCGCGCCCATGATCCATGTGAGCAAAAGCTCATAAAAAATTGCGGAACTAGTAAACAAAAATGATCTAGCCTCTGACCCGGACGGGTTGTAACGACGACTTATTATTATTATTATATAAGTGTATCAGCGCAAAGTATAATTTTTCCAAGACAATTTTTGGGAGGAAGAAACTTAGTGCGACACACGGATAGAGCAATCGTATGGCATAAATTTATGATGTATTCATTCAAGCTTTGATCTAAGATGACTCTCAGATATTTCACTGAATTCACTCTTTCAATGACAGTACCATCATACACAATGTCAGGGAAATTCTTGGCAGTGCTTTTTGAGGACCTAAAATGAATGAAATTACATTTTCCTAAGTTCAAAGTCAACTCGTTCGATTCAAAATATTCAGGTGTTTTGATGGGTGGCGAGTGTACATGCTCGTGTCATCAGCAAACAAATATGTCGAGGAAACAAATGGCAATTCATTAAAGTCATTTATGAAAATTAAAAATAGAAGCGGGCCAAGAATGCTTCCTTGTACTACCCTGTATGACATCTTCAATTTGGAACTATAAGAGTCATTTACCATAACATATTGAAACCAGATTGACCGGTTTTAAGGCCATACCCTCTTATACCTGCTACCTCAAGCTTTCTCAGCAATAATCTGTGGTTTACTGTATCAAAAGCTTTAGCCAGGTCAACAAAAATGCCAGATACTATGCTATTGCTCACGATTTTTTTACTCATCATTGATAAGTTCATATAATGCAGTTCGCGAAAGTGTACACACCGCGCCGTAAAGTGTCATGTGATTTTTTTACGAAATCAAATAATTGAACTTTTTTCGCTTAGTCGTTGTGTTTACCTCGTGGAGACATTTTGGGGTGATGGCTTTGCCTGTTAGGGCATTCAATAAAACAGTATACAATGCATAATGTCAATAAAAGTGAATTCGTCCTCGGCTCTGAATACCAAATGTACACACGTCAAAACAACAATTTTCAAAGATCGTTTCTTAAAACCTCACTGATGAGTTCAGCTCATATACAAAATTGATCACTCAATTGCAATTAATATTTTTCTGGTACTCTACCATTACCGAAGTAATTGCTGCTATTAATAAGAATTCTGTGATTCTCCTTTTCTAAAGTTGCAAGATGCCCAAAATATTTCTCTATCGTAGAGCATTTCAGGTTTTACTCCGAAAAACACACTTTTCCTCCCTTATTATGTACGAAGTGACTATTCGCACGGGCGTGCGGACAGTAATTTGGCTATTCGCACGCAACTAGTGTAAGATCGGATAAAAAATGAAATTTTCCTTTTAAAGGCTTTACGTCGGTTGGATGGTATTTCTTTAAAAAAAACTTAAAATTACAATTTATTCGTTAAATTATTTTATCGCGTGCGAATAGTCAAATTACTACTCTTACGCACCGAGTGTGATTAGCATCTGCCCATTATGTAACTTAATGTGTCTCTTTTAGACGGTTGATTCACACACACAGACAGTTTCACACCGACATTATGTATTGCTCATTTGGCTAATATGTCAAGCTAACACAGTGTCTTCTGATAAAAGAAAATGGTTTTGAATTGATTAAAAATCATAAGGAAAACTCGAAATATTCAACTTAAACCAAAAAATAAAAGAAAATATATACTTTGCGTCATAAAAGCGTTTCAAATATCAGGCTAAGTCGTTACTGTTGGCATTTCCATTTTGTAATCGCACCTTATTGTGCTAAAGGTGTCTCGTAACAAAAATGCTCGTAGTTTCATATACTTGAGGTATATACTTGAAGCCCGAAGTACTTAATAAATGTATAGCAACATACATAACTAAGAGTCATGGCATATTTCTCTTTGTTGTGATTAAAGCACTGTAATTCGATCAACCAGACGAGATGAGCAAGAAGTTGCAATAAGAATAAATTTCATGAAAATATTAGATTTCTTGACTTTATGTGCGCATTTTAGCTTTTCGGGTAATGGTATCGTCTTTTTGATTATAGTTGTTACTAAGTATAATATTCTATTTAATTTTGTACCTCTCGACATTAGGTGCTTGTTAAGATGATTAACGTTTTTGTCAGAGAGTTTTAGCTGAAAAAGGTAATATCATCACATTCATAGGCGAGACATTAGATTCCAAATTTCGATTGGAAGTGCACATCGTGTTTCCTTTAAAGCCAAACAACAATGTACGTTTTCATGGCATTTTCTGTTCATTAAATCTAAACTTTGTAGTAGGGCCTAATATTTGAGAATTAATTCCAAAAAATTGCTTGAGATTCCCTAAAATTCCCAAATATTAGGCTCTGTTTTGTAGTGTAAATTGTAAATAAACCCAGATAACACAGATCACAATTTTTAATGTGGTTGCTCACTGAATGTACATTAAATTGCAAAATTCAATGTTGTTGAGAATATGTACATAAAATGTA
The DNA here is from genome assembly GCA_029228625.1 of Pseudolycoriella hygida. Taxonomy (NCBI): domain Eukaryota; kingdom Metazoa; phylum Arthropoda; class Insecta; order Diptera; family Sciaridae; genus Pseudolycoriella; species Pseudolycoriella hygida. The sequence goes on along the minus strand of CM055405.1, from coordinate 54,255,417 downwards.
CAAAAAATGTGCCTGTAAAGTGGTACATATTTCGATGTAAATAAAAAGCACATTTTTTGTGTCATTAGAGCTCGAAATTATTGCACTAGATCACAATTACATTTTTCGCACATTTTATGTGCTTGATAAGGTGTACACTATTTCTATCACATTTAGTGTACCAAAAATGTGCTTGTGATGTAGTACATTTTTCGATGAAAATAAAAAGCACATTTTTTGTGCTATTAAAACACGAAATTATTGCACTAAATCACAAGTACATTTTTCGCACATTTTATGTGCGTGATAAGGTGTACACTATTCCTATCACATTTAATGTACCAAAAATGTGCTTGTGATGTAATTTCTATAATTTAACACTTTATACAAATTTAACACACCAACACATAAGTATTCGGTGGAACAATTGGTAAAGCAGTCGACTCATAATCCCGAGCGTCTTGGGTTCAGGCCCCGCAAATTAAAGAAATTTTTCTAAAAAAACAATGAGAGCTTGGCATAAAAAAATGTAGATGGAGGACGTAGCGATCATCAGAATAAGAAAAATCGAAATGGAAAAGACGGAAAACAAAATTAAATTTTCCTTTCTTTTCTTGTATTACATTAGATGTACATGAAATGTGCTGGTAATTTACACTAAAATGTAAATTAAACGTACGTTGAATGTGTATTCAAGGTGTTTTAAATGTAAATTAGATGCACATACATGTATCACACTTCAGTGTACATTTAATGTACATCTGATGTACAATAAATACACTTCTCGTTCCAAAGAAAAGATATAACGGTAAGGGCGCTTTTTAATATACATTAAATGTCCTGGAACTGGAGCACATTAAATGGGATCAGCACATATTCCGATGGCACTTCATGTACATTTCGTGGGGTCAATTGTTATCTGGGAAACTCAGTTATTCTCTTCACTTTAAGTAAATTAGTGGACCTATTCACAGCAGACAAATGTGAGAAATCGTTCGATCAATAGGTCTAGATCTTTTGCTGAGACGAAACGTTATAGTTATTTATGTATCTATTTTGAGCGTCGCGTGTTGTAGACCAAGCAAAGGTACAAAACTATTTTACCCCGAACTATTTTTCTTTCATCGATTTTCCATGTATTATCGTGGAAAAAACTTTTGTTTTAATTTCAACCTCCGGCAGACATTTCTTATGCAAATCTATAGACAATATTTGACACTTCTATGAACTTACAATTAAGGACTTAAAATTTATTCTAAACGAATCTGCAATGCTGTGCCTGTTGCATTCCACCTGAGAATTCCATTCTGTGTTCGATGCATGTATTTATATACAGAATTAAATTCGCAATTTAAATTCACGGAAAGAAATCCCACAACGCAACCTTATCGAATTCACAAAATAGAAAATGTAATTAAGTAATGGGCGCCATTAATTAAATTGCACGAGATAATTTATTTACAACAACGAAAGCGAAATTGAATGAAATAAAAGGAGCAAATCAAACCAATTCCTTCATGCACCACAAAAACTACTATATAACTATAAACTAAATGACTGTATCAGTTCCATCCAAACCACACTCTTCGTCAGCTTTTTGCTTAACATAAAATTAAAATTAAAAAGAAAAAAACTATCAGCAAACACCTAGCAAATAACTTTAACTTCGCAACTGGGGTTGTTCTTTTTCATTCATTTTCCTCCGCAGCATTCTGTTGAAATATCGTCTCAGTAAATTGCACTAATGTTTACGATCTGTCTTAAAGAAGATTTTAATTTTAATTAAAAAAGAACTGTTTCAATGTTTCGCCTTTTTCGGCTTGTGTGTCGGGTGTTTCTTTTTTCAACTTTTTTCCACAGCCATTTATCTACCTAAACGAACGAGACGTATACGTATTTTGTTGTATTACATTTCTGCTTCGCCACGTATTTATACCAAACAATTTTCTTGACATTGTTGGTTGTGAAGTTTTATGAAGTGAATTTTTTTTTTTGCAGCTACAGCACAGAATTTATTCATTCTCTTAATAAAGTGGTAAATTTGTGAATTGTTTTTGGTTTTCAAAAATTTTAAATAGAATTTTGTTTTTGTGAAATTGTTACGTTTAGAGAGAGTGGAATAAAATCCCATCCCGTGGAGAAGCCACTTCATACAAATATTCTATTTCAATTTTTCCATCACTTTGTGAAAAGCAAAAAAATAAAATAAAATTGACAAACCGAATCCGAAAAAAAATATAAATCCGTTCCTATTTTCATCCAATTAACGTTGCTGCTTCTATCGTAAAATAATTGTAAACTACGGCATAAATACAAACACAAATGGGGATTTTGGCTTTTCCGCACAACAAACTTTAAGCCAGGCCTTACTTTTCCGATGTTTCGTCTTCTTATCGTATTTTCTGCAAGACTAAACATGTTATTTAAAAACGTCTAACGAATATGCTTTTTGCTTGCTGAAAATTCATTTTTCTCTTTAGCTATATATTGTAAAACAAGAGATAATTTTTCCATGCTTTGTAAACGGAGGGTGTGTATTTTCCATTCACACAATATGGTGCACAGTTCAAACAAAAAGCTATCATTTGAGGATGTGGTTAACCGATTTTGATGGTCTTGTGTCTCAAAACACTGTCGAAACAAAAATACACAAGAGGATGGTAATAACAAACTGTTAGCTCCAATTTATGTCTGTTTATTTGAAAGATTGTTGACATTTTTGCTCGGTTTATGAACAATTTATAAAAAGAGATCAATAATGTCTTCTTATTCTGTCATCAAGTTATCCGTTTTTTGGAATTATAATTGTAGCATCTTTTCACCTCTCTAGCATGAGCGGTGATTTTTTCTTTACAAGATTTATACCATCAATATTTCATTGTACAGTAGTAATAATAATTGATTTTGACTACTAGTTGTGTAGGCCGAATGGACACGCCTTTTGATTTTATTATTATTTCAATGGAGAAATTTTTCGTCTTCACATTTTTCATCATTAAATTGCTTAAAAGCCCTCTCCCCAACGGGGTGTTCTAACTTTCGTGCTGGAATGGCGTATAATTGAACCCGTACGAAGTACAAAAGTCCTATACTGCAAACAACTTCTTTGTAACCTGGGGAGGTGGAGGCATGACGAATAAGCAATAAAAAAAATGTTCGCCCGTCCGTCCGTCTCCACTTTTTTCCAAACGGCTCAACCGATCACCTCAAACTTGTTTTCCCTGAAAGCTACATGCTTCCCATGATTAAAGCTCGAAGATGCGCAAAATCGGTCAAGTAGTTCCGAAGATATGGTCGAAGGAGTAGAGGTCGAACATAGATTTTAGAAGAAATTGTTCATTTTGGCGTCAAATTAGAGCATTTTATCAAAAAAAAAACTGGGAATTTTTTTTGTGGAAATCGAGTTAGTGGTCTGGGCACAGGGACCAGTGAAAAGCGAGGGGTGAACCAATTTTTTTCAGAAAAGATTTTTTTGTGATTATCTGGTGATTATTTAGTGATGATCTGGTGATTCTTTGATTATCTGGTGATTATCTGGGAGTGGTTCACCCCTCGGTGAAAAGGACGAAGTCGAGTTTCTTGGCCATATACGAAAGCAGATAGCTTTCCGTCTATATTTGATTAACTATGCAATATCGAGATTTACTGTCAAATGCAAAGTTGTAGTAGATAAAATTTTAGGGAACACGTGTTTCAGTGTTTTAAGGAAAAATGACACAATCCTGGAATATGACCACTTCTAGAATTGGGAGGGATGACCCATATCTTTAGAAGTATGAAAGTTAGACAGTTGATTCCCATCGCAAAGTTGTAGAGAATAAAATATTAGAGAACACGTGCTTCAGGGTTTTAAGGAAAAATTATCTAATCCTGAACTATGACACTTCTGGGAATGGTTGCCTTTAAAGGCAAAGTTGTAGATAATAAAATTTTAGAGAACAAGTGTTTCAGGGTTTTAAGGTAAAGTGACCCAATGCTGGAATATGGCCACTTCTACAATTGGGGGTGTAACGATTCGATAACCTAACTTTATATTTCACACTCAAATTTCATACAAAAACAAATATTTCGGAAAACACAAATATAATTTAAAATCACTGGTCCTTAAATACTAAATGCGTATCCCCTAAAATCTACCCAAACCTAAATGTTTGGTGAATAAAACTGTAAATCCTTAAGACACAGAATAATTCCAACGTGGCTAATTGTTCTCGCAAATTCCTCATTGTAAGAATGAATCTTTTGATAGGAGCTTCTTGTTTCCAACAGCCAATTTTATGCATGAACCTAAAAGCTGTAATCGAAGACCACTTTAATGATGAAGAGAACAGAACTGATCATTGAAATCTTACCCCGATCCGTCGGGCTTAATCATAATCACAACTAATAATTATGGCTCACGTTACCGTACTTCACTTTATCACGAACCTTTATACCTTAACGAAATGGTAAAAGTTCAAAACAACTTATCTGTTTGAAGTCCAAAATGAGAATCAAAAAACCATGTCTTGTCTGCTTTTGTGAAGTATTAACTTGACGATTTCAATGACACCTCACAATGTCTTTCGCGCCATCTGTTTGTCAACGGTTTCACCATGTGCCTCCAAGAACTAATTCAGCGGTTAATTCAAAAGTCTTAGCCTAGTGTTATGGATTCACAATGTTCAATTAGCCCTAACCAAACCGCAAGTTACAGGGGGATGACACATATCTCTAGAACTATGGCAGTTAGAAATTTACTTCTAAAGGTAAACTTGGTGAGAATTACATTTTAGAGAAAGTAGTTTCAGGATTTATTGGAGAAGCCATGTTGTGATATGGTGTAGGGGAGAACATTCAGGTCATCAAAATCAATGGTCTCAGACGTACTTCGGTAGGGCTTTTGACATTACCTTGGGTAATTTCTATGGACCTTTGAAATTCTTATAGTTATAAAAGAGCCCAAAACATTGGATTGTTTGCTCACTTTTATATTTAGATACGTTCGAGTCTTCTTGCACCTCTGTGAACAAGTTGAGTGTACCAGTAGAAGTGTCGAAAATTATAAGTAGAATCTCCATGAATGAGAATGTCCCATGTTCCATGGACGCTGACCAAAAGTGTGTATGGCTGGATCTGAGACGTTTTATGCGGAGCTCAACAGAATAATGTTCTAAAATTCGAAAATCATTCAACTACTGATACTGAATCAGGGAAGTATCATGGCCCAATAGCATCAAAAAGATACGCAAAGAAGTTTTTTGGATTAGGGACTGTCCACAAATCACGTCTGCTTTTAGGGGTGGCCAAAGAAAACAGACAGTTCATACAACATTTCCCTCATTTGTATTGGAAAAAGACAATGTCGGGGAGGGGTTCGAGAACTTGAAAAAAAAGCAGACGACATTTATGGACAGTCCCTTAATCATCAATCTAGCAATCTGACAGCGACTATAGGAAGTGGTAGTGAATAAACATAACGTTGATGACAGAGGGAAGGCGTAGTATCATCATATCATCTCTCATATCAGACTTGAAAATAGTTATTAATGCAACCGAGGCCACTAGATTTGCAATTATGGCAATAGGCCGCAGGCTGTCATCGTGTGTACTTTATGCGCAGACGGACAAAAAACGTCAGATTTCCTCACAGAATTTACACCCAGAAATAACTCATTTAGGCTCACTTCTGATCATTATTATTTCGACTTCATTTCCCACCTGTCAATTATTTCCCTGCCTTGTTTGTCCGTCGGTGTGTAATAGGATATTACAATAGGACGTGGTGGCTCAGCGGTGACGCGCTAGCTTTCCACTAAGAATGCCCGGGTAACGAATGGATTTTTCCTTCAAAACTTTAGTTCAGTAACGTCCACAAGTTCACACAAGCTTCGATGATTCGTTGGGTAGTTACAGTATTCGATTGTCTGTAACGAAACACGTGCATTTAATGACGTCACTCAAATAACAATGCACAGTGAATGGTCATCATAAATGGTCCTGCTGCTGTACCATAGATGACACCACATTCACCAAAAACAAAAGACACGAAAAGATGGCGCCCAGGTCACACAATGGGTTCGTGAGGTCCTAGCAGACAATAATGTCATCACCCGGTCGTCGGAACTGTTGGCTAGCCAACCTCCCCGGCAATAGCATCGAAAAAACAAATCGCCTATGATTTAGACTCAGGTGGTGGCTCCGCCATTTGACTTGTTCGCCACATGGTTCTAAATCAGCCATTTCAGCTCCTTGTTATGTAACATACTATCGTACCGAGTTGCATACAACGTTTTATGCAACATAGGCGTTCAAAGCGAGGTCCAAAGTTCAGATTTATAACATTCAGTTCCATAAAAATAATGTTGAAGCGAATATGCATATATGGATAGACTTTCATGCGCAACGTGATATTGCGATATGAAAATGAATAACTTTGAAAACAATCCAAACATTATTGATGCGATATCGTTGTTTCGCATGAAATTATATAATTGCGAAACGAACAAAAAAGCTGTGAAGTGACCTTTATCAAAACGTTATTATGTTGCAGATTTAAGAGCTTTGAAGTGACCTTTATCCTTTATCAAAACGTTTTTATGTTGCAGATTTACATTGATTTGAACTACATGATCGGTAATACCAGTAATTGAGAACTAAAATGAATCGAGCCGAATTTTAATTGGGTCATGCACATTTACTCGTTCCCTGGGCATTAAAAGCGAGTAATTTCATTATTATCTAGTGTGAAGTTTGTTTGTGTTACAAGCAACCACTCATCATTCATGCATACGAAAACAAAGTTCGTTCGGCCTTGATAATGCAATTTTAATGTATCCATGTTCTTGGTGTGTAAATGTGATTTGGATAAAATTTTGAGCGAAATAACATTACCCATATTTACCTCTCCTGTTTGATCAATATTTTACCAGATGTTACCAAATTTTAAAGAGTCTCCGTAAATTGTACAGAACTGACAAGATGAAATTTAGGTTTCTAGAGAGACCTGGTGAAACGAATAATGACTCAGAGCAGAAATTTTATGAATTGCCATCGGAGGAATTGTAACGAAAAAAAATGATCGCTCGGTTAAATGGAAATTATCATCCGGAAAATTGTCGGACAGACAAGTGCGAACTAAAACACTCGGAGCTCTGCCTTAATCACGATGAAATCTTGGCGATATAAATGTCTAATAGATTGTTTATCCAATAGATTGTTTATGCTACGAGTGGGCAGGTAATCGGCCCTTCTATGAGAAATTATAATTTCAATACTAATTGAAACTTCATTCACCCAATTACTAATTTCTTTCCCAATTTTCCCATTTAAATCGAATAAATCGACAAGTTCCATTAGCACCATAATTTCTGTAAATACGACATTACAACCATTAATTAAAGCCAAATACCGAATCGTTTCAATTCATTTCACCCATTTTTATTATTTTCAACATAAAAGATCCAATACGCTTTATCATTAGTCTTAAATTCAAATTCGTTCCAAATAAATGCGAATGGTGTAAAACGCTCATCCATAATTGCATATAATTTTAATTATAGCCATAGACCCAGCCATAGACTAACCCATTTGAGGTAATCTAAAACTATATTTTACCATTACCATCACAACCAGGATCAGCTAGAACCGAAACTCGATGCGATTATATGAAAAACATTTCATTTTTATAAATTGTATTTGTTTATGCTATTAAATGTTGTGTTCATTTATTCGTATTGGTCCTATTTTGGTTCGATTCAGGTGGAGGGATCAAAAGAAAGTTCATTTTTTCGCATCATGGGTGCTCGGTAGCAATGCGATGCTCCTGTGACGCAAGTGGACGTACGAACAAAAAATTAAGAAAATTTTTTTTCGTAGACTACGGAATCATGCTCGGAGGGGTAGCGGAGAGCGTGACGCAGTCCCCAAACCCAAAAAACGTCCACAAACCCAAAAAACTCCATACAAAAACCTTTGGGACAAAACGGCGAACTTTGAAGTTTTTCCCCCCTGCCCCCTCCCCTCCCCTGCCAATCAAAGATGACCAATTTCCATATAAAATGGTAAAAATATGTTTGAAAATAATCAAATAATCAAAATGTGTTGTGTGTCCACGATGTATCTATCTACTTTTTTTTCTCGAAAAACGTCCGAGCGATTTCCTTAAAATTTTTAGTGAAGTTCAGTTTCGGTCCCAAATGGAAAATTCAGCCGATGGCTACCCTCAAAAAAATCTTGGAACTGAGTTATTGGCCTTCAAAGTTTCCATACAACCCCCTTATATGAAAATCCATCAACAGGAGCACTTCTTCGGCTATATCTCGGCCGATAGTGGTCAGATCGCGGTGAATGGGGTATCAAATGAAAGTATCCATCTCACGAAGCCAACGGTACAGGTCTTGAGGAAATCGGTTGGGGGGTTCGTTGCCAGGAGTCGGTCAAAGTGGTCCGAAATGAGCTACGCTGCCGTAGAACGACTATGAGAAAAAATTTTTTTGGAGAGAAATTTTTTTCGGAGAGAAATTTTTTTCGGAGAAAAATTTTTTTGGAGAAAATCTTTTTGGAGAAAATTTTTTTTGAGAAAAATTTTTTTTGGAGAAAAATTTTTTCGGAGAAAAATTTTTTGAGAAATTTTTTTCGGAGAAAATTTTTTTTGAGAAATATTTTTTTGGAGAAAATCTTTTTGGAGAAAACATTTTTCGGAGAAAAATTTTTTGAAGAAAATTTTTTTGGAGAAAAATTTTTTTGGAAAAAATTTTTTTGCGAAATTTTTTTTTGAGAAACATTCTTTTCACATAAATTTTTTTGGAGCAAAAGATTTTTCGGAGCAATTTTTTTTAAGGAAAAATTTTTTTAGAGAAAGTTTTTTTGAGAAATTTTTTTCGAAGACAATTTTTTTCGGAGAAATTTTTTTTCTAAGAAAATTTTCTTTTCTGAGAAAATTTTTTTTCGGAGAAAAATGTTTTCAAAAATTAGAACTTTTTCCAACAACTGAAAACTTCCAAACGACTGATATCACAACAAAAAACTCTTAAAAGGTAGAGTGTGACGCAGTCCGTAAGTCTGCTTCCAAAATTAATGGTATCGCTTGAGGTGACGCTATCGCTGATAATACGCAAAAATTTAAATTTACTCTAAACAATCTACGCAATAAGAGATTGTCAAAAGTCAAATTTTTGCAGGGCAAAAACTGAGAGTACAGAACAATATTATTTTATCGGAAAAATTTGGCTACCCGTTCTCCATACATCGGGCGAAGCTACATTTTTGGGGTGTGAAATTTGAAAGAGTAGAAAAACTGTAACGTTGGAGGGTCCGGCATTTCTGAAGCATCCAAAGTGAAAATTATTTCAAAAGAATTTTTTGTGTTCTAAAGCTTTAAGCGTCAACCCAATTAATATCGGTGATTGAACTTGATTGAACTTTAAGTGCTTTTAGACTTGAATGGGTATGTCGCGCTGATGTAGAGAGCGCATGTAGGCGCATATAGCGGCCGAAAAAGTACTTTTCCGGGCTCAAACAACACTAACAAAAACTTTTATCACATTCGAGCCTATAATAAGCCAATTATTGCATTTATAATGGGGCTATAATCGGCCTATTATAGTCGACTTTCTTGTTAAAAGTAGGGTTAAAATGACGCTATTATAACCCGGTTATTTAATGATGACGTAGGCTACACTGAAGCAATACGAATGAATAAGAATGAAACGTGTGTTGTTATGACAACCGCATACTAAATCGAAAAATCAGTCTAGACGACATTTTTTGCAACAAATTCGATGAGTTTTGATTTATGTTAATTTTGTTGTCATGTTTTGTGCATAATTGGCAATTATAGGCTCAAATGTGATAGACTATCGTATAATACAAGGGGAACAATCGCGCAATTATAGTCTCGGTGGGTGAAAATTCTCGAGGCTAACGCCTCTTGAAATTTCACAACACCTCGACTATAATTACGCAATTATTCCCCTTGTATTATAATATACTATAAGTTTTCGATCGTCGAATTATGGTCAACAGGAGCAATAATTTCATAGTCTGCTTGGATAGCAAGGTTATTAGTGTGAAATGCCCATATTATTAACAGATGTTGCAGAGACTCCGCATTCACAACGTAAAGAGAATCACGTATATGCAAAAGTTTTCGCCCTTCAAAGCGCAGATAAGAAACTTTATCTCTTTGATTCAGTCAGATTCAAAACTACGGTGCGTTGTGAAAAACGTTAGGTTGTACACAACATTTCATCACACAATCAAGCGAATGTTTTGTCATAGATAAAACATATCACCTTAGCAATAGAGTAGATGTGTGATAGGGTTGAGCGGAGGGATTTAGTTCATATTAAGTGATGACAATATTAAAGACTTCAAGTCAAAAGGATCTACTTAATGGTCAATAACGTTTAGTTTAGTTTATCTTAAATCTAGTGAGTGCGTTTCATTCTGTACATTTTATAATAATAAAAACTGAAACAAAACTAGTCCGACCCACAGTAATGTAACGTAAAGCTACATTGACAAATTTGAAAATGATATACACAAAACCAGGTTGCAAACAGGGGTGAAATGACAACAATAATGAGGTATGTAATGTATCAACAAATAGACCATTTTATTACTACATGTCGTGGCGAATAATGTAAATGATTACTTGCATGATTAAATGAATTGTGATGGATAAACAAAGAGCTTTGTTCTGTGATAGGATAATGCTTAAACTGAAGATGAATGTTCGTACATGCTTTGAAACGGATACTTGGAAAAGATAAGGGTTTGCCTTTATTGAGAAACAATGTGATTGACATTACGGAAATCACAAAGGATGTCTTTGGCAATGCAAATATTTTTTAGATTCTTTTATTTGCACTGAGTGTATGTACAGGACTCGTATTTTCGATAAATGTTCATTACATAGCAAATAATAACAAACCCATTTTTATTTACTTTTTCTGAAACAAACTTTGCTACATGAGAAATTTTTTATGTCGGACGAAAAACAACTTTATTTTCAACAGAAAAATTAACATGTTTTTTGGCATACCGCGGGCGCTATTAAGCGGAGGATTATAAAATGGCAGTTCTTAAGTGGAAATAACAGGCAAGAGGTTGAGAGAAGGAATAAGTTTGATGATGAGACTTTTTTAGACTCATACGAAGAACGAAGTTCTTCGAAGTGGGTATATTGTTTTTAGCACGACGTGATTGTAACCAGTCGAATTTTGACCCGTAAAAAAATGTCCGTCCGTCCGTTTTTCTGTCACCTTTGTTATGCCGGAGAAAGGATGTTATGGACTCTGGGTGTTGTATGGCTCACCTTTACGACTAGTGAAGAAAACCAATTTATTTGTTTTGCTTGCCGTGCATTCGACTGGTCATCTTCAGGCTGTTTATTTGGATAAATTTTGATTGGATTTGCGTTCTAAAAAGGTTTTCCGATGAACAAAAGACTTACGCTAAATGTTTTAATTGTAAATATCACAGTCACTTGTTTGTTGTTCGTAAGTATTTCAAATTTAAATGTTAATTTACTTGAATTATGTGTTGTTGCACTGTTGACTTGCTTTTGAAGTATCATATTTGTCTGAACATCTGTTCAACCGATTCGGATGTCGGTTCGCTTTCAGCTGATGTCTCATGCAGTATTGCTGTATTTCTGATGTTCTGATTGTGAATTAATCAGATTGTACACTACTGGCGAGACGTGTTTCGCGTCTTTTCTAAAGTTGACGACGCTACCTTCATTAAGAATTATGTTGTTGGCTTCGTGAATGTTCAGTAAACCACGGGTGCGTACTTTTCGAAGTATTTTTGGACGGTCAAAATCAAACTGATGATCTGTTGTGGTCTGACCAATGCCGTCTTGTCGGGTTTCTTCGACTTGTTAGTCACATCTTTTTCTTGCTGGTCGCATAAGCAGCGCGAAGTTTGGCTTATATACGAGCGGCCGCACTGAATGCACCGGATGGCATACAATACGTTAGATTGTTGTCCGTCCTCAAGTCTATCTTTCATGTTGCTGAAAGTTTGCGACACCTTACATGGCGGCCGGAAGGCGATTTTTAACTGTGGAGCATGACGTTTGAATTGTGTTTTGATCGACTCAGATCTATATGCCTTCAATGTATGTAATTCCTGCGTAGCCAAGCGCCTACTTCGGATATTTCAGTTGTGGTGATGACATCATCTCTTGAAAGCTGATATCTCTTGGTGCAAACATTGTAGAATTGGCGATGGGTCCTTTTCTGGGTGGTTGTCTCGTGGTATCTAGGAAACGGATAACTATTATCGCCTCTGGATACACCTCAAAACTTGTATTTGTTTTTGACCTCCCTTACCATGGCTTCGACTGTTTTTGGCGGAAAACTATTTTTGGCCAGAATCTTTTTGACTGTTTTTAAACTTTCGCTATGGAAAGAATGGTGGCTCACCGAAAACACTCTCCTGATGAAACCTTTTGCAACATTCCTGACCATGTTTTTCGGGTGTTTTGCATGAAAGTTTAGAATGCGGTTCGAAGCAATCGCCTTGTGGTACCAATTCGTTTTGAGCTTGGTGCCTTCATTAAAAACTTGTATGTCAAGGAAGTTGATGGATTTTGTTTCCATGTCCTGGACTTCAACTGTGAACTGCACGTTTTCATCAAAGCTGTTGAGTTTGTTCTTGAGCGTTTCAATCATATTCTCCGGAATCGAGGTAAGATGATCGTCTACAAACGCCGACCAAAAATCCAGTTTCAGCTTCAATTCGCCAAGAGCTCGATTCACAAATTCCTCTATGACTCTTTCGACCAGGATGGGTGCAAGAGACGAGCCCATGAACATACCTCGATTTTGACGGTAATATCTCCCTTTGTAACTGAAGTAGTTGGCTCTGTCCAGACAGATTTTGAGCATCTGCATGAACTTGTCTTCTGGGATCGGAGTGTTTTCTTCTACGAGGTGGAAATCTCGACTGATGATTTGGAGGGCTAGCTGGGTCGGGATGTTTCCGAAGCAATTAACCACGTCGAATGACACCAATACGTTGCCTATTTTCATTTTGATATCTTTCATCTGCTTGACAAATTGTTGTGCGTTTTTTACCGAATATGTCGACACGAACGATTTCTTAAGGATGGTGGCTAGAAACCGTGCCACTTTATAGGCGGCCGAATTGATTGTCGAGACTATGGGTCGAATCGGGTTGCCTTCCTTGTGATATTTTATCTGTGCGAACAATCTTGGCCGGACCGCATTAAATGTCTTCAAACTTGTCTTCAGTTTCTTTTGAAGGATGTTGGCCTTGCAGAGGTTGTCAACGCATCGGTTCAGCGCGTAATAAATTTCCTCTTATTCCTCTATGTTATTTGGTTCTCACTTAGACTTGTAACATAGTTCGATCTACAGTGTTTTGAGACATAAATATCTGTTACAATAATATTTCCATCATAGGAATTTCCCATTAATGGAAAATATGGATTAAACAATGAGGTGACACAACCACAAACTATATAATCTTACTATACGAAATATAGTTGTGTTTGTCCTGTAATGAAGTTACTTCAATGTTAAGATTTCACACGTGACTTGTAATTATAATAGCCTTTCACAACATTTCATCACAGCACATTGAAGTTGTCAACATCCATCTCTCATTGTTTATTACATTACTTGGTAACTAACGACGGAGTTTAATTTAAAATCTCGACCACAATGGGGCTTATGTATGCACAATCATTATCAGAATCATACATTATGCTACGCCATATAATAATTGCATGTCGGTAAACATGTGTGCAGTTGAGGCATAAAATTACCTAATTAGGTAAAGCTGAAATTAATTAGATTTAACTATCAAACAGACTAAGCGCGTGTATAATTACGCTACATCAAAAATGAATGAAGCGGTTGCAACTATTACGCTCCGATTTTATTTCGGAGGATGCTAAGAGAATTTTAAAACATAATATCAAGAAAAAATTGTATGTAAAAAGCCACTGCCACAAATACATTATTTACAATGGTATTACTTCCAACGGGCACCAGCTGCTTTACCCAGATTGTCAATTCATTTAATAAATTACATTCTATTTGCAACACGAATGCTGGTAATTTTTATCGTTTTTTTCCTGTGTGAAAGCAGACCACATTTTTATTCGCTTCGCAGAGACTGTTGTTACACAATTTTATGCTGCAACTGTATATTTTACAATAAGGATAACGATCTGGAATGCATATTGTAAACAATTTGCTCATTTAAAATTGAAAATTTATGTACTAATAGCCTAGTGTTTGGAGTTAGGATGAAACAACCGATAATCGTTCCAGCATGCCAAAAAGTTTGTCTTCATTTTCAGTGAAATTCGTTGTTGTAATTATCAGACGTCTTAAAAAGAAGAAAAGAGCAAGCAAGTAAAGTACTTCAGTGTCATAATAATGCCTTCGCTGAGTTTGAGACACTCAGTACTCATACAAACTCTTTTCATGAAATGCGTCAAGTGACCGCAAGTGACAGAAAATTCTCAAAAAATAAACGAATTCGACATGATTTAAAAAAGCGAAACATGGCAATGGCGAACTGATTCGGCAACCGAAATTGATGACAATTTCGTCTTTGTGCAGACATCATAAAGACCTCTTTACTGGCTGTCATCTCTTCACGTTCAATTTGTTCACAGTCGTAGGTTGTATCAGTGTTATCTAGTGCCAACTTCTGTTGACAAATTCCATCGCTGGAGAGGTCGGTATCGAACACATGAATACAAATTCAGTTGAGAATGTCTGACGCTATTTTTCGTGTGTTTTCCTCGTACCATTGGTACTTTGATTGCGTGGATCACGAGATACTTATGCAGAAACTTCACCATGCTGGGGTAAGGGTCTCTCCACTAGAATTGCTTAAAGACTACTTAACCAATCGTAGACAATGTGTGGTTGTAGGACAGTCGAGGAGCAGCCTGCGGACGGTTGAAATTGGAATACCTCAGGGAAGTGTGCTCGGCCCATTGATGTTTCTAGTCTGCATTAATGATATCTGCCAACTTCCGATGGTGGGGAATGCCACACTCTTTGCTGACGACACGGGACTTTTTTCCTCGGCCAAGTCCATAAGCGGTAACGTGGCTGACATCAACGCGGACGTCTTGATAGTTAGGGATTTTCTGGACAACAATAAGCTCTCCCTGAATATTAAAAGACTAAAGTGATGCACTTTAGGGATCGAGAGGAACGGAATGTCTATGATGTCACGTTGGATGGAGTGGATATTGACCGGGTAGGTGAATACAAATATTTGGGCCTGTTGCTTGATAATAGGCTATCGTGGAGAGCTCAGGTTGCCAAGATGTGCAGGAAGTTGTCGTAAGTAAGTGGCATATTGTGCGAGCTGAAATGGGTTCTTCCGAAGTCGGTTTTACTCAAGATATATTTCTCGCTGGCACACTCGTGTCTTACATACTTGGGGAGCAGTATCAAAGGGTGCTCTACGGCAACTGCAAGTGCTGCAGAAGAAGTGCCTTAAGAATGCGGATAAGCTTCCAAAGCGGTGCCCAACGGAGTCCATTGTCCTAGAATTCTTAATGTGCACAGCATTGTCAGGCATAGCGTGTGTACGTTTGTGCATGAGGCGCTGAGCGGGCAGTCATACAGCACCATTGAGCTTAAAAAAATTGTCCACAGATATGAGACACGAGGTAAGAAATTGATTGTGCGTGCCTTCGTTAGGACAAAGACTGGGTCTAAAGCTATCTCAGCTCATAGATGTGCGTTGTACATCTTATTGCCTAAGTCGATTAGGAGTGCCGTGACATTACGATTCAAAAGAGATTTGAAGGACTGGTTACTAGAGACCCAGTACCCGGGATAAGGTGATAATATTAGTGAATAGAGGCTATAGGATCTTCATTTTATGATTCCAAGGATGAGACACATAAATGGTTCATGGAGTGTGCTCTTCTGCCTGGCTTCCCTAACGCGAATACCTGCGACTTTCCTCTTCCACGGACTATGTCTTTCTTCTTCACGGTTTATGTTATTACTTTCAATACTTTTTAGATTATTTCGCGTAAAATACTTTTCCCATTCTTTCAAATTGTGGTGACCCCGACTAGCAACACGCTAAGTCTAAAAAGATATTTTTGAGTCTCAAAAGTTTATGGCTTTTGCTCAAACAAATATTTTTTTAGACTTAGCGTGTTGCTAGTCAGGGTCACCAATTTGTGGTGTTTATATGTTCTAACTACAAATGAAAGAGAGATGTTTCCAAATTCGAGGTTGAAACAAATCTGATTTTATTCACAAAAATACATTCCTTTTATACCCGGTTTCCCGGTATTTAGATTTAATTTGATAATTTGATATCATATGATTGATTTCTGTGTGAACTATGATCACCAAAAATTCATGGCGATGATTAGTGTCGCACACACGATTGACTCCTTAAGGGTGTCTTAGAGCACAATGGAGTATCATTATTTAATTAATTTGTATTTCAAGATGTAAAAACAATAAATCAAATCAAATCAAACTTTTCCAAATGCTATGCAGGTGGCGCCCTTCTTCTGATGAAAGAACACGAAATGCATTTTCTGAGTGACGTCACAAATTTTTTCGTATTGTGTGTTTCGGGAGTCGAACGACGAAACTACCCAATTTATGAAGCTTGGATGAATTTAGGGACTATCCTTATAACTGATAATCGCAGAAAAGTCCTATACATCCCGGGGATCGAGCCCGGGTTTTCTGCGTAGAAGGCAAGCACGTACACTACTACGCCGTCCGTCCCGTGAATAAGAGAAGAGTAACGGGGAAGGAACAAACGGTCAAAAAGCCAGTAGGCCCCTTCAAAGCAGAAATCTACATACCGTCCATCATATTTGTTGATTTATAATTATTTTTGGCTTAACAAAAGGTCTCAATGTAGCTGAATGTAGTCTTTTAAAGGATTCATTTTATTAGATATTTTTTGCCATTATAGAAAGGCAACGTATTCACTTTTTCGACAACGTTATACGTTCATATCAAATCTTCCTTCATAGTACTGGAATTAATGAAATTACATTGAATAACATCAGCGAACGACCAAGTTTTTCGTTCAAATAAATAAATGTGGACATTTGGTAAATACAGAAAACGTTTGTCCAACGGTCGTTTGCGAGTTTAAAAACAAAGTTTATGATAGCCTTCTGGATATTTGAATAAAGTTTAATAAAACTATGACGAAGAAGTTTTAACATGTTAGTGGTGAGCTTTATTCCATTGATAAACTGCTGCTATGTTGACTTACCAAAACAGTTTGATGTTGGACCGATGATAAGTTTGTTTACAGCACTCTTCAAATAAAATGTTTAACAAAATTGATCTTCGCAAGTACAGAAAGAAATGACACGAAATTATGCCTATTTCCTCCAGCTTGTTAACAAAACTTAAGTTACTCAACCCGAAACGATTCGTCGCAAAGAGTAACTACAGTCGTGTGCTTTCAAATTTACTTCGCGAAAAAGTTTTATGGACAGGCTGGAAAAGTACGTATCATGGTTATGCTGGATTCGATAAAGAGGCGAATTACTTTGATAATTGGTGGACATTGTCGGGAGGTAGAAGATGGATTTTTGACGGGTCTTTATTTGCGGTTGATTGAAGCTTAGGTTGTGTATTAATGAAGAACAACGGCTTCAACATGATAGGATATTTCGGCCGAGGTGTTCCCAAATTGAATTTGCAGTAAAACATTCTCATGAATTTCTTTTGAACTCGTTCAATTTGTTCAACTGCGTTTACATAGTACGGGTTCCAGACGGTTGAACAATACTTGAGACGATTTCTCACCAATGCATTGTACATACAACAACATCATGCTTTTTTGACCATGAAAATATTTACCACAGCGAAATATGAATCCCAGCATTCTGTACGATTTCTTGGTAATAAATTCTACATGAGCGCTGAAAGAAAGTTTGTCGTCCATAATCACTCCCAGATCCTTTTTTGTAGATACTTGTCGCAGTCGTAGCTGTCATTAATCTTTCGAAAAATCTTTAGATCGTCCGCGAAGCCAGAACCGGACGAGAGAAAGGACAAAAGATCATTGATGAACAGTATAAACAACAATGGACCCAAAATAGAGCCTTGAGGCACTCCGGATGTTGGAACAATACGTTGCGATCTGGTATCACCAATGACAACAAACTGTGAACGTTCCGTTAGGTACGAATCAAACCATTCCAAAAGATTGTCATTAAATCCGAAGGCTTTCAATTTCGCAACGAGAATCGCATGGTTCACTTTATCAAAAGCTTTTGAAAAATCCGTGTAGATAGTGTCGACCTGACCACCATCTGGACTCGCTACTTTATTCATGTCAAAGTTCTTCATCGCTTTTTGAACGTCTTCCACAATAAACGTAACTTCCGAAACGAGATTGTTGGCTGAACATGAAAACGGGTCGTATATTACCTCTTTCGAAATTTCAACTTTAGGAGAGTATACAGAATTGAAATACTTTGCGAACAAATTACAAATGGTTTGCCTGTCACTGGTGACTTTCAGGGGAAAAAAAGGTGGTCGGTTGAACCGTTTGGAAAAAAGTGGAGACGGACGGACAGACGGAAATTTTTTTATTATTGGTTCATCATACTTAGATGATAATAAATGTATCCCCCCCATTTCCCAGCTCGATCTACCCCATGTTACAATAAAGTTTTCCTTTATTATTCCAATACTAGTCAAGGAAAGATGCTCGAGCTAAGCCGTCATTGCAACCTGCAAAACCTTGAATTTCTTCAACTACAAGTTACAAATTCTGTTTCACTATATAATAAAGTTGTTTGTAGTAAACGTAAAGGACCTTTGTACTTCGTAATGGTCCAAAAATATAAATTTTCATTTCAGACAATACAAACAACAAATTACAATTGCAAAATATACTTTCGAGGCAAATCCACTGAATTACGTTTGATTTTTCCATGCGTTTATTTAGCCGAGTTTTGTGCTGCCACCTATCAGTTGTAAAAAACGTTTGAATGTCAAACTCATTCCATTTTATGTGGAAGGTAATCCAGCCCCAATGCTTTTTGTGACTTATTAGACCGTTTTAGCTTTGACCGTCCTTTCCTTTAATCCGCTTCATTCGTTTCTTTGTCTTTTTCATGGATTCAGTTAGTAGCAGTGTGTATGCAACAACTTTGGTTACCTCAACAACGAAAACTTTAAATTCCAAAAATATCCTGAAAATTCCAAGGTTTTGTATGCGAATTTTGAAGTATAGTGATGAGCGATGTGGCAATGTGCCCGTGACGTGAGCTCACCTTCAAAACATTCAATAGAATTGTTTTCGTAGTACGTGGAACCCAAGCAAAAAACAAGTTTTGACTTTTTCCCGTTGATTTTTAAGTGTGTTGACTGTGTCTTGTCTGAGTCTTGTCGCCGAATCTCAAGTGGTGACATCAATGTTTTTTCGTAGCTAAATTAACATCTCTCAAGTGGCGTCTCAAATCAAAAACCACTTAAATGGCCTTAGCTCATTGGCCGTTGGGCCGAGGCCTTAGCTCATTGGCCCTTAGGCCGAGGCCTTAGCTCATTGGCCCTTGGGCCGACAGTGTCCAGATTCAATCCCATAAAAGATTTTTCAATTACCTTTCAGGGAATAAAAAGTTTTCGAAAATCGGTAGAGTTTTACTGAAGTTACCGCGGTGATGGACATTTTTTTATTGCTGATTCGTCATCTAAGGACCACGATCGATGCTCCCCACCCCCTTACTCCCTGGGTTTTTATACAGACGGCTCTTTAATCAATGATTCAGCCGGAGCTGGAGTATATTACGAACCATCAATAGAACTGTCCATTCCACTAGGTACCAACTCCTCCATCTACCTAGCTGAGCTATCAGCAATAATTAAATACTGTCATGAAATAGAAAAGGCGAAAATGACTGACAAAGTAATGATAATGGTGACAGTCAGGCAGCTATAAAAGCCATAAGATCTCCAAAAATGAGATCTGCCCTCACCCTAAAATGTTGCGAATCTCTAGAGCGTCTATCAAGCTCAAATAAAACTTGCCTGGACGGACACAGTGGGGTGGAGGGCAATGAAATAGCCGATGCACTAGCTGGAAATGGTGCTCTTACCGCGGCTAACCATATGACAGAACCTCTCGAAGGAATCCCACTAGCAATCGTTAAACGTAAAATAAACAGGTTCAAACATTCGAAGTTTAGCAAATACTTTCACACATTCAAGAAGGCTGTAGACAGTCAAAAAACAATGTCCTGTTGAGGAAAAATCATTGTAAATTCCTAATAAACTTGAGTAGAGTCAGGTTGAGAGTCTATACGAGAGTGATGACAGGACACTTTGATTTCAATAAGCACCTCATGACAATCGGAAAACGACAAAACTAAGGTTGTGATCTTTGTGAAGCGGACACTGACTCAGCCGACCATTATCTGTGCCAATGCCCAGCATATATTTCGTCAAGACGTACAAGAATTTGTGACAGATTGTTACGGGCTTTAGGGGAGGGGGGGTTGTAGAAATGTTATGTAACAAACACTTTTTCAACCAAAAACTTATATTTTTAATTAAATTTGTCGAACATCGCATACGAGAAACTTGTTTGTGATCATCTGTTATATGCTTTTCACTTGGTGACGCAATGCTATTGTTTCTAGTTATCTTTCTCTACTTTTGACAAATCATAAGATACCACGTTGAACGTCATAACATTTGCTTCTTTTTGTTAAAAAATAAATTCCTCGGTTTTGTTACGTAACCGGGGAGGAGGGGTTCGGGTGATTGTTACAGTGTGCGACAACGACAGGGGGGATTAAGTGGCCACAAATGTGTTACGTAATTTAGGGACAGCCCCCTAGTACTTTTTTCGGTTGACTGAGGATCATTAGTTTATCCGCGAATTCGTTTAAATAATCCAACAAACGAGATGCCGTCGCGATGCCTCTTACACTCATTAAAAACGGTGCGAAACTGAAAGAATCCACCGCATTAGTAAATCCATTTGCTTTCAAAAAGAATCTCCCAGCTTTGTAACTGTCGCCACTACCGAAAATCCATATTTTGTTCGAAACAACTTTTCTAACTTATCACAAACACACAGATCGCTAACGAAAGCAACCGAGTGAATTGACTATTATTTATTTTTATTAAAGATTATGATTTGTGGCGCAATAGAAAGAGGAACTTTTGTACTTTGTTTCTTGCGTGCATATGCATGGAGAAAATGAAACGAGCTGAAAACGTAAAACTTTTCATCTCCATTTTAATGAAAAACTTTGTTTTCTCTTAAATTTGCTCGTTCTTTTTTTTGTTTCTTTTTTTTTAGTGCCACCACACCACAATACCGTGAATAGCCAACCACGACCGTACAGTCTTTTTTTGTAAATATGCAAATTGTTTACGGGTAATTGAAAAATATCAGCATCCCGTAATTCTTAACTGCTTTTTATGCGTTGATTATTGATTATTTGTGCTCGAAAGTTCGCTATTTTCCAGAGAATGTTATTCTGAATGAAATTGGAAAAAGATTGTATAATGCGTATACAACATAGGCTGAAATGGTAGCGAAGATTTTTTCTTTTTGAAAAGTGGAAGCTTATTTTTATTTCGTTTGCCCTACTTAATGCGGAAATTTCTCAATGTGTGCTTCCTAGTTGAAAAATGTTTGTATTTATTTATATACGAACTGAGGAAGTACATGGCAAATCTCACCCTTAGTTGAAAATATACGAATCTCAATACGAATACGAAACAAATTCAGACAAAGTTTTTTTTACTTCCCAAAGAAGCTTTAAATTTTATTAATTTTATTGTGCATGAAGTATATTATTGTGACAGTTATTTTGTGTGTTTTGTCATGCTATTTTCAGGCAAGCACAAAAAAAAAGGAAAAAACAATTTACTTTGGAAGTTATTACAGCTTAGAAATTGTTTTTTCACTGGGAATATGAGGTGTTGACTAAATTTTTGTTTGACAAAGTGTTTCTGTCTCTCAACGATTTTGCAGTCAAATAAATCATTTCGGAAGAATATTTATTAAACTTTGTACGTTCTATAGCCTGAACAAATGTTACGGTCGGGGTCAGTGTGCTGATGAACGGTGGAAACATATGGATTGGAATGTAAAGGAATCGTGTTCACAAGTAGATCGAAAAATCACTCATACTATATACTTATGTAAAATTAGGCTGTGAAAAGCAGCGCTGAGTTTAGGGGGCACGGGGGGCGCTTGTCCCCATGCAAAGGTTTGTGGGGAATGAATGTACAACTGAATTAGGAAAGCAAAAATCAGGAATCAAGAAATCAGGAACCAAAAATCAGGAAATGAAAATCAGGAAACGAAAATCAGGAACCTAAAATAAGGAAAATCAAAAATCAGGAAATACAAAAATCAGGAAATACCAAATTTAGGAAAAACCAAAATTAGGAAATACCAAAATCAGGAAGGATATAAATCAGGAAAAACATCAAAGTTTTCAATTCCCGAGGAGGTCGCAATCTGTATTCAGAGGAGGCTCTGGGCGAGCTACTAACGCCCTGCAGGCTTCCTTCCGTGCATGGCAGTCTCCCCAAAAACCCGCTAGTGGCTCTGACCTTAGACCCCGCAAGGCGGATATTCCCCCCTTGACCCCCCTACGCTGGAGCTGTCGTCCCTCGACCTCGCTTTTTTATTTTCCAGAATTCATCACGGCCTGCGGCGCATTCTCTCAAAAATTATATTCCTGATTTTGGTTTTTCCTGATTGCCTGATTCCTAATTTTGGTTTTTCCTAATTTAATTCATTCCTAATTTTTGTTTTTCCTAATTTTAGTTTTTCCTGATTTTTGTTTTTCCTTATTTTTGGCAAATAATTTTTTTTTGCAACGCACAATCGATTTTCGACTGTTTTCGATGTTGTTCACGATGCGGTAACGCGATCAAAATCGAAACAGTTTCCAATTTTTTTAAGAGTGTGAGGGGAAGTGAAACAAATTTACACCTTGTAACGATATGACTTTTGAAATTTGATACATGTGTTGAAATGTACCCCTCCGTTGCTATGATACGACGTTACAATGTCGTATGTATGCATTGCAATCTGATCAAAAATTGTTTGTACACTGTAAAATATAATGGTTTCTGTGGAGTGAATTTTTTAAGTTTGGCTGTTATTTTCTTCTCAATCGATTTGTTTGTTGCAAAAAGCAGTGTGTCCACCTCGTTGCGATACTTGATTTTTTCAGCATACGTCCTAAATATTGTCCAACTCGCCTTTGGCTCGTATGGACAATATTAGGATTGATGCTGAAAAAATCAACGTATCGCAACATGGTCGACAAACTACTATTTCCTAACTTTTGATATTCCTGATTTTTGTTTTCCTAATTCGTGTGGAATACTGTGGGGGACGACGCCCGCACCCACGAAGCAAATCATAATAATTTCACATCTTTCATAAATTTCGTCATCAACTCACTTAACATCTCACAAATGTAAATGTGTATCCTTTCAAACAACTATAAAACTATGGTTTATGATTCATAAATTTTCATTCATTCATGAATTTTCTAGTGGTTCCGGATGATTACATTGTTTTAAACAAAAAGTGATGTAGTGGAGGGTACCATTAATTTTTGAAGCTAATGAAACTATCCATTCTCGTGTCGAGGCTTGTTTTAGGAATAAAAAACTCAAGATATGCTGGGAATCTCCTCATCAATTTCCTGATTTCTTTTAAGAAAAAATATCACAAACCAACTTTACGGTGTGAGGTCCTGATTTTTAGTCAAGGAGATAAATTCATACGACATTAAGAGTACGAACCAGGGCCTAATTTTGTGAAAATTTGAGAAAAGTTACGAAAATTTGCAAAAATTTAAATTTTGAGAAAATTTTCTCAAATTTTCTTAAAATTTCTAAAAAAATTTCTGCAGATTTTTAACAATTTTGAAGCATAATTGATGTTTTTTATTCAAAAAATTGTTCAAACGACCTATTTTAGGTGTTTTAGGGCATCCTAAGGGCTGAATTTTCAGCCACCCGTTCATGCTTGGTTTCTTGTTGTTTTTTTCATCTGCACGACCTCTAATATGGTTCGGAATACACTTTAAGTCGATTCTTATTAATTTTACACTCATTTTAACTTGTTTGAACGTATTTTTCTTTAACATAATAGTCTGGAAAATTTGAAAAAATTTGAGAAAATTTGAGAAACTTCGAGAAAGTTTGAGAAAATTTGAGAAAATGTGAAAAAAAATTTCTCAAAAATTGGCCCTACTACGAACTGAATGGATTTCTTTTTACGAAGCAACAAATCAAAATTTTTTGTTCGATAACATTTTATCACAACAAAAACCCTTCTTCCAAAACAACTGATATCAATTTGGTTGACGCTTGCAGCTTCGGAACGTAAAAAACTCTTCTGAAATATTTTCACATTTGATTAAAAAAAATGCGTCACAAATGCCGCACCCTCACAACGCTCTCAGATTTCACAACCCAAATATTTCGCTTTGCGCGATGCCAAATTTTATTGTGTGAAATCAGAAAGCGCAGAAAAACTATTACGTTTGGAGGGTCCGGCATTTGTAACGCATTTTTTTAATCAAATGCGAAAAAAATTCAGAAGAATTTTTTGCGTTCCGAAGATGCAAGCGTCTCCCAAATTGATATCAGTTGTTTTGGGAGAAAAAGGACGAGGACTTGTGTTAAATTTCCCTTTTTAAAAAGGGGTTTTGTTGTTATAGCAGTTCTTTTGGAAGTCGGAAAGTTGTTTTTAACGAATTATCTATAGAATATTTTTAGAGCCGCCGCTACTACTTTGTAACTTGGGTTTGCATAGCATTCTTATGTAATTCATAACACTAGACTAAGCTAGCTTTTGATTAACCCGGTGATTTAGTTTGAAGACATGTGGTGAAACCGTTGACTAACAGATGGCGTGCAGGAGACAATATAGAGCCGTCAGTGAGATTGACATTTTGATACTTCATTAGAACAGACAAGTCATACTCTTGTTCTTTTCCATTTTGGTCGTCAAACGGATAAGTTGTTGAGAACTTTTACTTATTATTAAAACCAAGTACGGTTACGTGAACAATAAGTTTTTGTAGTGATTTTGTTAACCGTTTCGATTCGCTACAATTTGGTTTTTTTGAACGAGGATTTATATTAAAAGTTCATCATTGTGACAACGTGATTCATTAATTGACTATAATATCATTTACAAAACTGAGGTTAAAGTTTCGTTACAACTTCCAACTTCCCATACCAACAACTTTCCGTTTGAAACCAAAACTCTATCTCGAACACCCAACCCTGTCTCATACAAAATGTGCTACCATACAAAGTACACACACAAACACATACATATGGACTTTATATGCCGCCTTCTAAGAGCCCTGGCGCCCAAATGAGGCCGGTATCCCCCTTTTTTTAAATCTCAGCCGATCATTTTCTAAAGGTCATATTTCCGGATCCACTGGTCCGATTTTAATGAGTGAAAAGAATTTTCCGTAGAATCGGGGAAAAATAGTTTCCGGGGGGGTATGTCGCAAGGGGGGGGGGGGAGGGGTCAGAAGTTAGCTGTATACATGGTGCCGCAGTCTTCGAAAAAAAATTCCAAATTTTGTGTCCGTATGTGGACCTACATCAAGGACGTATTGCTACCGCGCACCCATGATTTCTAAATCTTTGACATGTTTTGCTGCACATATTCCTTGTCAGAATAACTTAGATGAGAAATTAAACCTTTCGCAAATCATTTCAAATACCCAGAAAACTCCCGCGATTCCGCCTACATGCGGTGGTAGTGGTTTTAGTTCTCTAATCTTACGGTTATAATTAATAAACCAAATAATTTTAGAATTTACACATTTACATACCCTTTTGCTAGAGAAAGATTTGTTAAAAAAGTAGGCGAATTTAAAAAAAGTAGCTTATGTGCTAGATGTACCAAAGGCCAATGAATGATGATATTAAAGTTGAGTTAAAAAATAATTTTTTACCGACCTAGGTTTCGGTTGTTAAACAACCATCATCGGGTATTTATTTTAACTGAATTTTCCCTCTATAAAACGTCGTTTCAGAAAACAAGAAACAAAAACAAAATACCTACACATACACGTGTCGCTGATAGCATATCAGTTCGTCAAATAATTACACTAATTCCCTTGGAAGGATTTAGGGTCGTGTGTAAAACAAATAGCAATTTTTCTACTCGCAGTCAAAAAATTCTTCGTTTACGCTGGTGTTAGGTGTGTCTTCATTTATTTCGATAATGTTTTCGTCGTATTTTCTTTCAATCGTGAATAAATGTAGTAGCGGAGACGTTATGTTCCCATTGTCTTCATTTAGTAGATTTTCATGTTTATGTCTGTGTATGTGGATGGCTTCGTAGTACTCAATTTTCCACATGTGATTAATGGGTTGCACAAGCTTTAATTCACTTATGTTGATAACATGGTTCGTCATAAAAATGTGTCGTCCTACTGCAGTTTTCGTTTTCCGTTTTGCGGATTTTATGTGTTCATTGAAGCGTTCAAACAACTTGCGGATCGTCATCCCAATGTAAAGCCCTCCGCAGCACGAGCATTGTATGCGGTATATGCCTGATCTATGTAGGTTGACCGGTCTGTCTTTTAACGTTCCTAACGCTTGTCTCAAAGAGCCGTCATTTCTATGTACTATACTCATCCCATGTCTTTTGTACACTGTTTTTAACTTTTTCGTCACTTTCGGGTAAAATCTGATCGCTACTCGCTTGTCAATTTCTTTAGGGATGTTGTAGAAAGTTGAGATGTTTATCTTCTGTCGTTTTTCTCTATGCTTCTTGATGATGTTTCGGATCGCCGCTTCGTGGTACCCATTCACCCGACCGATGTCAATGATTTTTTCGCATTCCTCAACCTCTTTCTCTTTAGTCATTGAGATGTTGACCATAAAATGTGACATTGCCATGTGGAAAGCTGTCATTTTGTGTTGGTGGTCGTGGAAAGAATCACAAGTTATCAGTCTCACCGTGTTCGTTGGCTTTCTATAGACGCTTGTTTCGATGGTGCCATTCTTTATCTTGCACATTACGTTCAAAAACGGCAGTTCTCCTTCGTCTTGTCTTTTGATGGTAAACTTTATGGCCAATGAATCAAATACATACAACGCTTTTTCAATTTTTCACATTTTCATTAACAAATATTTCTTTGTAAATGATGAGAAATTGATCTGACTCGGTCTTAGTCAAAAACAATTTTTTATTTACATAAAATTGTTCCAATTTTGGTGTGTCCATGCTTTACACTCCCATAAAACCGTTTGAAATTAATTGAAATGATAAATGGAAGCTACGTTTGTTTCCATCTGATATTATTCCCATGTTGAGGGAATTATAATTATTCGAATTTTTCGCTCTAGGAGCTTTTTAGTGGCATGCCATGGCACTGGTAAACAAAGAGCGATAGTGTAGCTATTTTTGAGATTGTGCTAGCGGAAACGCGCACAGCTCTGGGCTCCATTGTAATGGTTGTGTATACAATGAAACATCAAGTACATCACAACCAGTAATCATGCATTAATTCAAGCCGAAGGCGATGCACACCGATTTTTATTTTAGTTTAAAATCACTGTGGGTAATTTGTAGTACGGAAACGGCTAATATACTATTACACCACTTGGGCATATAATTAGCCATTTATATACCTGAAAGTAGTGGTGTAATGATCATATTATAGTCGAGTTTCCTACAAACTGGTTGATTCGAGTATAATTTTCATTACAGTCCGACTATAATATCATGATGTCAAATCTCAAATGAGTGGCTCAGCTGAAAGTAAAGACTGAAGCCGACAGTAACAAAAAAAATTGCTGATTTTTGGAAGTAGGCCATATATATTTAGCTCCTGCGTTGTTAAGGTCCTTAATGAGGAGTAGTCGATAATAATTGTATAGACATTGCCTGCACAAATTATTCATAATCTAAGTAAAAAAGGTCCGACTACCAGCAAAACCCAATTTTAATTAATCGTTCCGTCGATTTTGTTCCATTTTTACTTTATGAGTGCATATCGTCGTAGTAATACATTTTTTTCGTTTGAAATGTTACCAAACTTTGGTTAGATTATCGATTTAAACCTTATCACAAAAAAAATAACATAAGCCAGGTATAAAACCAATGAAATATTTAAGCGAAAACACATCCCGCATGCTATAAAAAATAGGCCCATTGCATATGTTCAAATAAATGAATATTGCATGTAGGTAACATCGTTCTTTGTGTGCTGGTGCTATCAAAAATGCGATAAAAGCGCCCAATGAACTTTCACTACAGTCCATGATTTGCATATTAATTTTGGGTTTCGAAAAATACTAATTTATGTATACAACGTAAATGTATGGAGCTTTGGAGCATACGTTCATGAAATGGGCAATTATAACTTTAAAAAAAACATGTTACATTATTTATTTGATGTTCGTTTACATTGTATTTATTTTTTGTAATTAGTTCCCTACATACTGCAAACTAAAAATAATTAAGAGCTGTTTTTAATCATTTGAACAAATAGGACAGTAAACTCATTTATGAAAATTCAGTGGGGGCAGTTTTATATCTATCTAATGAATTGATAACTCATTCGTTTTGATCAGACTTCGAAATGTGTAACTAACGTGACACGTTACAAGTAGGAACAATTCATACGTACAAAAGTGTATATACTGAAAGTTGAATGTAACATTTAATTAGTTGATGGATAATTGATTTGCCTACTCCCTACCGCATTGAATTCCATCTTTACCACGTTGTTATTGTTTACTTACTTTACTTTTTCGGCGCTACAGCCACTTGTGGGCCTTGGTCTGCTCGAGGATTCTGATTCAATAACGTCTGTTCCTTGTCGTGTTTTGCCAATTCCTTACTCCAAGCGTCCGAAGATCTTGTTCGACACAATCGATCCATCAATTTTTCGGGCGGTCAGTTCCCCTTCGCCCTTCTGGATCGTTACGGAACAATTTTGAGGTGGCTCTGTTTTTATCCATGCGTGCTAAATGCCCGCCCACCCCACCCTTTGGACTTTCACCACTGTTACTATATCCGGCTCGCCAAAATCTCATTCCAATTCAAAGTTATATCGCCGTCGCCACCT
Source organism: Pseudolycoriella hygida (assembly GCA_029228625.1). Taxonomy (NCBI): domain Eukaryota; kingdom Metazoa; phylum Arthropoda; class Insecta; order Diptera; family Sciaridae; genus Pseudolycoriella; species Pseudolycoriella hygida. The sequence goes on along the minus strand of CM055405.1, from coordinate 54,226,349 downwards.
CTCCCCCTCGCGCATCGTTCCAAACATGGTGCGAAGTACCTATCGCTCGAACGTTCGGAGCAACTGTTCATCACTTTTTTCATGGTCCAAGATTCGCATCCGTAGATCAATACTAGACGAATAAGCGTATAAATATGCTGCCCTACAACGCATAAATAACTTACAAACCGGTTTTAACAAAAGCATTCTTTTGTTAGAACCGGTTTGTAAGTTTTTTATGTGTTGTAGGGCAGTATGGCACTTCGTTTTCTTTGATATTAACTTATTAACAAAATAGCATCTGCTTGCTGCCATGATACGTCTGTGAATTTCAGGTGTGTTGTCACCATCTGACCGTATCAGCGCTCCAAGAAAAATGAACTCATCCACTACCTCAAGGTTGAACTCTCCAAAGCGTATTATGCCTCCCTGTTGATTGGCTACCGGATTCGACTCGGTCTTCATGTACTTGGTTTTAGATTATTTTATCATCAAACCGATTCCTTCGCCTTGGATTTTCAGATTTGTGAAAGTGTCGATTGCTACTGCATATGTACGACTGGCGAGATCCAAGTCATCAGCAAAGCCCAGAACTTGAACTGTTCCATTCACCAGCGTTTTTTGGTTTGAATACCAGCACGTCTCATTGCGATTTCCAAAGCCAAGTTAAAGAGTAAGCAAGATAGAGCGTCTCCCTGCTTCAGCCTTCTCTAACAGCAAACACAAGTGACATGTCATTTTGCACCTTGACACGATATCTGGTGCAATCACAAGACGAACATACAATTCCATACGCTTGGTCCTGTCGTAAACTTGTTTGAAGTCGATGAAAAAATGGTACTTCCGGACTTGAAACTCTCTGACCTTTTGCAGAATCAGACGAAGTGTGTGGTCAGCTGTTGAGCGATCTGGGGGCTGAATTCTTTCCTTTGATTGTTTATACGTTTATAGAACTTTTGTGACTCATTTGCGCTACACAATCTCTTTAGCTGAAGTAGCGTCCTATCTTCGAGCTCTCTCTTCTTGCAATGGTGCAAACGTTTTTCCTCCTTCCTCAGTTCTTTGTATCTCGCATCTGCAGTCACTTTCTGTTCTCTCGTTCTTGCAGTTTTCTTTCTTAATCGCGCAGCGTTTTTACATTCTGTAACATCAGCACACTCCGCTCCGCATCAAACCAGATATTGAAGTCATTAGGGCTCTGATATCCTAAGGTGTTGGTTGTTGGTCGCTCACCAGGGCCTATTTTTGAGAAATATTTTGAGAAAATTTGTACAAATTTTAGAAACTTTTCTTAAAATTGCTTCAATTTTCTAAAAAAAATTCTGAAAATTTATAAAAACTTTGAAGCATAATTGATGTTTTTTACTCAAAAAATTGTTCAAACGACCTATTTTAGGTGTTTTAGGGCATCCTAGAATTATTAACATGAGTACTCAGGGCTGAATTTTCAGCCACGCGTTCATGCTTGGTTTCTTGTGGTTTTTTCACCTGTACGACCTCTAATATGGTTCAGAATACACTGTACGTCGATTCTTATTAAATCTACACTTATTTTGACGTATTTTTCATTTAAAAAAAATTCGAGAAAATTTGAAGAAATTTTCTCAAAAATAGACCCTGTCGATTGTCGAGAGTCGAGAGGAGTATCATCTGGTTGAGCTTGTTGTAGTTGTTGAAGCTGTGTGCTAATGTTTTCAGCATATGTCGCCGCTATCTGGGGATCTCTTAGTTTGTCCACTGCAAAACACCTCACAGTTTCTCGTTGCCCATTATGAAACCGGGCAAGATGTGATCGCAGAGTTGACACCACAAAATAGTGATTAGTCGTACCGGTATTCGTAACACTTGCAATATCTCTTTAATATTGGCTGGCCGTATGTTCGCAATTTGTTCAAGCATACCAAATGTGGAGTATGTAGCATATACGAGACATACGATATATACGAAACAGGGTGTCAGAAACAATTGCTTGTCACTGTATGTGTGTGTAAAAATATGTATGTATGTTGAAAACAAAAAAAAAACGCAATTTTCCACGTCCACGAAATATGACGTCACGCATACTTTTGAACGAAACAAGCAGGTTCTAATCCAACTGCTGTGTTAAGGTTCGATGCGCACATAGGTGTTGCCAGATGTAATCCTTCAGTTGAAGACGGTTCGAAATACACGTTAAGTATATGATCCCTAGCGTGGTTTATCTGTATCTGTACTAGGTTGCAATCGACCGCCAGTCGAGTCAGTCACTTCACAAGTGCTGCTCCCGACTAAGCAATGCCACTGACAACCACCCCACCGACCAGTATAATATGCAAAACTCTGGGTTTGTTGGGATATGTTAAAATCTAGTAACTCGATTTCAAGTAAGTAATTCTTTATGCAATAATCTTGATCACAAAATCCTTCTTCCATAAAGTGTTTCGTGACTAACGGAGCTTCAAACCTAAAATACATGGTAAATTATGAAAGAACTTTCTTTAAATAATTTTCGTGGACATCAAAGTATGCACTCGATGTTTCGATTTCATTTTATGTAAGATGTTCTGAGAAGCGTTTTGTAGATTTCGAGTGATTTGAGTTTGCCATTTAGCTAGTCATGGTATACAAGAGACAGGTCACAGCATATGCTGTGTGGGTGTAGAAGGTAGATAAATATAAATCGTTTATTCAATTGAAATGTTTTATGATTCCGTTTCCATTGAATTCAATTTTATTTTTGTAAAATCAACTTATTCGCAACAACTTTTCGAAATGAAATGTTTAAACAAAATGTATATCTCTCAATGCAATGTAATGAAAACTCACGGAAAAATCAAAACAAAAATAACAACTAAAAATCATATCCTATTTCATTTTCAGTTAATCGAGGAAATGATAAAATAAATATTTTACTATTTGCAGTTGGATTTTTCTGCATTTTACCAGACACAAAATAATTGTCACGAAGGATAAATACTTCGTGATGTTTGTTGCAATTCGGGAATTATTTGCGATTTTGTTTTATGTGAAACGAAAGTTTGATATTTTAGTTGCGTCGATGGTCTGGATAATCGATTATGTTGGGTTTGTAGTGTACAATTTTTATTTCAATCGCTTGTCGAATTTCATTTTAAAACTAATTGAGTCGATCGACCGCTTGAATTACGAGAATTTCCTTAGACAATGAGTTTCTCAAGAAAACTCAAGAAAACACATCAAGTACGATTTTTCACAAACAAGAAAACCGGAAAAACACAATAATGAGAAAGATCCTTTTATACGGTTCCCATTCGTACTCTTAAAACATATGCAAGGGGCCCGTACGCAACAGAATAGATGTGGCAAACAGAAAAGATGTTACAAAAAGACTCGAACGTATCTAAGTATATGTTGCCTTAACTCTTAAGTATATACAATTACGTCCACATTAAATTAGACTGGACAATACTGAAAAACCTGTATGAAGCAACGGCACCAAAAATCTCTCCAAAACCCTTAAAACATTTAGAACCGACCTAGAGCACTTAGGAGAGGCATCTGACAAAAAAATTTTCCTCTATTTTCTTTACAACACTGCACAAAAAACCTTGAAGAGCGATTTCCGTTCTAATTTCGCAGAGATATAAGCGAAAAAGTCCACAAACCTTACAAAAATCACGTTTTGACCACTTTTTCGATCGTAACTTCGAAAGTTTTTGACCGATTTTGCCCAAATTCAATCAATTTTTTGATTATCTTTCAGGAAAAAAATCTTTAAAATCGGATAAGATTTACGCGATTTATGTGGAAAAAACATGCTTGGCCCTAGTAGAGACTCAGTTTTAGGGCTCTGGCTGAGTCCAAAAGCTCAAAATTGAAAAAGTTTCTTCCATAAACTTTCAGGCATGTCCAGACAAAAATAAATTTATCAAAATCGGAAAACATTTACTCATGTTATGAGCGAAAGACCAAAAACTACTTAAACGGTCCTATCTCGGCGGCTCTTGGGCCGACAGGACCTAGATTCAATCCCATAAAAGATTTTTCGACTACTTTTCAAGATTTTTTAGATTTATCAGCTTGGGACGATCTTGAAACACAGATCTGACGATCCTTTGTTCCTTTCCCGTTCATCATTTAAATCGGCTTCCTCACTCAAGTTAGTTAAACCTCCCTGTCGCCTCCAAAAACTTGCTCAAAGTAGCTGGTTCTAGGTTTGCAACTTCGGACGGTCTCACAATATACCCTCCCAGCAGCCTGCGCCTCAGTTGGAAGAAACTGGGACATTCACATATTACATGAAATCTCGTTTCTTCCTCTAAGCCGCACGCACACATAGAGGTCGCCGAGAGCCTAAGCTTTTTCATGTGCCCATTCAGCCCGCAATGTCCAGTGATCGCACCTACCACTCTCCTGATGCGATTCCTGTCCATCCCTAGCAGAGATTTGGCCCATTCCACATTAGGTCTCGGGAAAAAGCGCTTGGTGTGGATACCACCATAGTATCCTTCCCAGCGCTCCACATGCCTCCTCATCTCAAACTAAAGTGATCTGATTCCTCAGACCCATTTCGTTCAGGTAATCTCTGCACTCTTTCACTAGCTTGGAGGTCACTCTAGGCGACATCAGCGCCTTGATCATTTCCTTACTGTCCGAACAGATAAGCACCCTCTTGACAGCACCGCGAAGATCTCCGCTTGAAGCACACTGGCAAGAGCCCCCAGATAGAAGCAATTTTCCTCTCCAGAGCCCATGCTGTACACACCAGCACCTACTCCTTCACGAGATTCCGATCCATCTGTAAATCTGACCACGCAGTTCCCGGGAAGGCTCGTTGAGCCTACTGGGAACTTTCGCTTCAAAATTCCTGTCGAAACAGGTTACCACCGCCATATCGTCTCTCGGCATTTCAAACACCGTGATCGATATTATCGTTGCAATCTTACCATGCCCAATTTGAAAATTCGGAGTCCACACGCCATTCTGCATCAGCCTATCAGCCGTGGCAAAAGCTTTCGCTTTAACCACAATATCGATAGGAGGCAGAGCCAGCAGCGTCTCCATCGCTAGGGTTGAAGTGGTTTTCATAGCGCCCGTGGTACAAATACACACTAACCTTTGAATCTCACCTGACAATTTCTTGGCGTATTCCACATCTAGCCTTGGCCACCACACCACACAACCGTGACTAATCATCGGTTTTATCACAGAATTGCCTTTGACGATAGGCCCCCGTTTCTCTCGAAGGAGATCCTGCAAAGTCAAAAAGCCGCTACCGCTTTCTGCACCTTATCCTTGACATGAACAATCCAATTCAGCTTGCTATCAAGTACTACTAAGTATTTCACCTGCGGAGCTAATTTCAACACCTTATCGAAGAGCCTGATTTCACCGACCAAATTTGATCCTGAGCGCCTTCTGCTGAATAGCATATTATGCTATTAAGATCTGTTTTGACCTTCCAGGGAAAAGAAGTTTTTGAAAATTTGTCAAGTTTTACTTAAGTTATTGCGGTGACGGACGGACGGGGGGACATTTTCTTATTCGTCATCTAAGGACCATGATCGATGCTTCCCCCAACTCCCGGGTCCAAATTATGGTGGTTACAAACGTCGTGGTCAACGCATAACACCTCTTTTCGAAGAACTTCGGTGTTTGTACGGGTCCAAAAACTGTCATTTTTTACCCTACCCTCCTTGTCACGCTAGTGTCACAAAAACTCTCTACCCCTAGTAAATTTACCCCTCTCTATCCCTAGTAAATTTACCTCAATAAGATATTTAAACTAAAATGATCGAAATCTGTGGTTTCTCTTGTTCAACAATTGGTGTGTCAACCGTCTAACGGGTGTTCTATCAGAATCTAGAGTACAGGCTGATTCCATCGGTACCGTAACCTGGGTAAAGAATGTCATCTCTTTCACTCTTTCAATGTGAATTATATTAACATGAGACAGAACACATTCGTTCTCACACCGAAACGTACGAAAAGATATAAATTTTGTAACTTTTACACTGACAACAGACTTTTTAAAGTTACGAAAATCATGATGAGAATCGTCGCCCTGAGTCTTTTAATTTCGTGTCTATGTTCAACGGACATAAATCCGTTGTCGTCTAATATTTGATATGCTCTGAAAAACCGAAATAATAAAGTAACCGGAAAATCGTTGCTATTCAAAGAATTCGTTTGTAATTGCCGTCATCATTAATGAAACCTTTTTGTCAGCAACGCTAAAGGTACACATTATAAAACCAGTAACATAACCCACTATCTTTTGTTTTTAATATCTACAAGCTTAAAACTTTTCGGTATAAGAGACAAAGTACATACACCCTACAATCCCCCGTAACAAATTCCTCAACTGACATAAATCAGACAATATAATGATGATCGTGATTGCTCGAATTATACCTCTATGTATGCATAAATCGGTCGTTCTGTGGTGAAATTCTTTACACATTGTATTGTTGGGCTCTTGCGTGCGAATGAATGTCATCTTCGAAGTAGAGAACCCTTTTTATTTCTGATATATTTTATTTTCCTCAGAAAGTCTTTATTTCATATGCATATCAATGTTGACATTGAGTCATTCTAATTCATTTTGATTTGAATCGAAGCCTTAGCTAGGCTGGTGAAATCAGTTTTTTAATCATTTCCAACAAAACTAGATCGTATGAAGTCCTTTTTTGCGCTGTGGGATCGTAATTCGACATTTTTCGTCACTCCCTCTGGTGACGAAAACTGCGATTTTTTCGTATTGCTCACAGCGAAATTTTTGAGTCCAAGAAAGTACTTTTCTGGGCACATTTAGCGTCCGGAAAAGTACTTTTTTGGACTCAAAAATTGTGAATAAAGTGGACACGGTAAAACTTTTGTTTTGTTTTTATTTTCGTGAATGAAAGTACAAGTTTTACTTCTGATAAATGTTAATCGTGTAATCGCTCAACACTTTGATTACAAGGTTGCTGTAGCGTAGTGGCGACGACGTCGGCACATGTACTGTTTGGGACTGCGATTGTATCACAGTACCTGTACGATTCATCGAACCCAATGTATTTAACGACCGATTTCCACCGACCGACGTGATTGTGCCAGGAACGACGGAAGTGTTTGGAACGACCGAGATGTTTGCACCAACCGAGTGTAGAGCACTGCTTGTGGAGGCAGCTGCATGATCGTCTCGTTTTTCGGCTTTAGTCCCAGAATTTTGTCAACAATTTTCTTTTTGGTGTTCAACGACATTTCAATATACCGTTCAACCATACTCTCGTTAACCCAACCGCAGTGCCGTCGCATGTCAGATTTATCCAAACCAGATTCTGCCATCATGCTGACGAGAAACGTCGCAATAATTTTCGGATAACCGGGAATGGAATGAATCCCAATTTGCTGCCGAAAACATTTACCACGATAGACCACAAAAAATCGGTCGTTTTCCATATTGGTCGGACGTTGATCTGCGTATATTTTGACGATGATGAACAAGTTGACGTCCGGATCGTCACCTTCCCCAACCACGAACTATCGAATGACGTCGGTTTTTGTTCTCGGAAGTGTAATGTACAGATAACTATCGAAATCCTTTTCGATATTATAATTCGTGGGGTTAGGACCGAATGTCCAAAAAAATATCTCCAGACAAAATAACCGGACATAATAATCACAATTTTTCCATTAAAAAAACATACAAAATATCCCCTCAGACAAAATATCGACACTCAAAAATTAAGAATGTTCAATGTGAAGTGTACTTAGCGCCGCAGGGGGGTCAAGGGGGGAATATCCCTCTTGCGGGGTCTAAGGGGCGGAGCCCCTAGCGGGGTTTGGGGGCAGTGGCGGGGGTGAGGGGGCAGAGCCCCCAACACACAATATAATATTCAATTAATAATTAAATAAAATATTCACCATTTCTGAGTAGACATTACATTTGGGGATATTTTGTCCGTTTTCTGTGAGATATTTTGTCTGGGGACATTTTGTCAGGGGATATTCCGTCCGGGGATATCTTGACTAGGGATAATCGCTCCTAGAGCCACATTGATTCCGCTTCCATATCAAAATCGAGAAACTCATCGTCGGTTTCTAAATCACTCACTTTTGCGAAAACTTTACTTCAACAAATTTTAAGGTCAGAATTATGTTACACACGCTCGATTGTCGTTTGCTTTAAATTTTTTCATGGCAACATTGATCAATCGAGAAACGCCATTTTTTTTTGCGTAGTGTTTTTTCGTGAATAATTTTTTTTAAAAAGATTCTGTGGCCTGTCTCATTATGATCCTCATACTTGTAATACTCAACTTTCGGATGGATACGCAATAACATTATACAGTGGACCCTGCTACATAATTCATTACTTCGGACACAATTTTGAGAACTCGCAAACTCACTCGTGTTACTTTGAGCAACACGCTTTGAAAACTGATATTTTGACTCGAGAAGTTGCATTCGTCGCCTTCGGCTCGGATATGCAACACATGCAGCTCTTCACTATTCAAAATGTTTTCTAGCCTTGTTGCTCAAAAAAACACTCGTGAGTTTGGCTCTTATAACAAAATTGTGTCCTCATGTAATGAATTACTTTCGCAGGGTCCACTGTTATATTTTTTTTTAGATTTATCAGGTTAGGACGTCCGTCGAAACACAGATCCACTGTAATATACTACTGCATTAGTAATTCTAAAATTTGCGATTGTGTGACTAGTTTAAATTATATTCGACATGGTGTCTTAACGTCAATTAAGTCAACAGCAACCTAAACCCAGCAGGCTATTACTTGATTGTTGAGAATCGTCAAATTTTGCACTTGTCGCAATTTTCAACTTCAATCATGAATTCGTTTTCGTTTGGTTTCATGAGTGCCGGGCAAGTAAAAGATTTAAGGCTATAAGATTTAGGCTATAAACTGCATTACCACGCCGTTTACAGCACTAGTTTACACCAAAAGACAATAGAAAGAGCTTTCGGAGCTTCAGATTTCAATGGAAGCTGTTAAGTTCTTTCATTTTCATGAAAAAATAGATTCGTAATTCTTGTCTTAAACATGGGGATTCCAAGATGTCCTTTTTACCACGTTCATCTTAATGTAAAGTCTTGCTTGTGAAGGATTCCCAAGTCAATCCTTACAAAAAAGACACCACTGAAGACATCGAAAGAAATTCGGCCGGACAACCGGTGCTCAATGGTACTCACCTGCAACTATCTTCACCATAAACGTAAACGGTTTCATGGATGAAAGATGAGTACGGGTTTGTTAAACAGTTTGGCTGTAAACTGTATTACCACACGGTTTACATCACTTATTTACACCATAAGACTATAGAAAGAGCTTTCGGAGCTTTCAATTTCAATGACGCATGGTATAAAAATGTCAGATTCTTTCATATTCTGGAAAAAATGGGTTCACAATTTTTGTCTTAAACATAGCGATGCAATGATGGCCAATTTCCTCTATTAAGATTAAGTAAAGGTTTGCTTGTGACTGATTCCCATGTCAAACCTTGAAAATTGGTCATCATTCCTTCCAATTAAAAACTTAGAAAGAAATTTGGCCGGAACAATGAGCTTAGAATGTACGAATCTCTGAAATTACAACCAACTTCACTCTAATCAAAATATGACACTTCCCACAACCCACGTGTGTAATATCCCTGTCACCCTGTGCAAAAACCACTCAACAACGATGCACAAATATTTTATGTAAAGAATTAATCTCCTGAAAGAATAAGAACCATCGATAACTTTTTCGTTAAATGGAAAATAAATATTCTAATCCTTTTTAAAAGCTCTTTCAATGTAGCATTCATAACAGGTATATAATGTACTCACGTGAGATGGTATGGGTTTATGTAGTAGCAGTGATTTCATTTCTTTCTTCCAGTCCTTTGTAGCAATGTGCATATCGTTATAGACAAAGATATGTATTTTGAAATTTCCATACAATTGCCTTATATAAAGGAATATAGTTGGAAGTGATACATATGCATAAAAGAAAATGTGTTTGACTAATTAACTGAGTTGAACTATTTGATACACACATTGATCTAGCTGTCTGATTGGCCATTATGCTCAGAAATCATTCAATTCGGAAAAATACGTTCATTGGAGCTACAAAAAATATTTAACAAAAGTGAGTTAGCTTAAAGAAAAGGTTTTTTTACTAATTAAAAAAGAATTGTCACATTGGTTCAGAATTGGTTCAATCGAACGGGTCTTTCAATAATGCTTTTTAGGCAACTTCCGATTACTAAGAACTGAATCATTGTATCCCTCGACATTACTGGTGATATTCGTTTGTAGGGAATCGTGGAGGTCTGACTAGCTTATGTTTTAAAATAAAGCTGAAAAATCGCAAAATAAAATTTTATACAAAACAAAAAATAAAGCTGAAAATCAAACACAAAACTCATGGCATCCATGGAGACAACTTAATGAATGTTTTGCCTATTTGATTAACTAGCGAAAACATCGATGTTCATATCATTCGAATAAAGTTTTAATCATCACGACACTGAAAAAAAAAATGAAAAAATAAATGCAATTATTACATATTCATTACTACAAATGAGAATATTATGCTCAGTATCGTTATAATTCTCATATTATACTAATTGATTCCGAGGTATAGAGGCCAATCCCTGGTGAGGGATGCTACTTGCACTGACACGCTCGCCGCTAGTAACTTGAAGTTTAGCTCGAAAGTAGCGGGTAAAGCCGCCGACGACAAAGCAAATCGTAAAACATCTAAATACAAGTCATTAATTGAGAGAAATTTTCATTTCGTACCCTTCGCGGTTGAAACTATGGGATCATGGTGCGATGAAGCTTTAAAGTTTTTCAATAAGTTAGGGAAAATGATTGCACTGAAAACCGACGAACCAAGATCTAAGAGCTTCCTTAAGCAACGTATTAGCATGGCAATACAAAATTGAAATGCTGCAGCTGTAATGGGGTGTTTCCAACAATCTGAGAATTTGTAATTATTTGTTGTACTGCTGGTCATCATATTCAAATCTCTGATAGCGTTGTATTGCTTGGATTTTTGACCAAATATTAGAGTGCCCGAAAATTTTAATCGGGTCTGGTTCGGTCCGGGCCGGGTTTGAAAACAGTTCGGGTTTCGGGTTTCGAAAAATTTTATCGGGTCGGGTTCGGGTTTCGAAAAATGGTCGACCCGCTCATCTCTAAACAATACGCGACCAACTTGGCACATCTGTCTGCTCTTGAAATGCCCGAAACATTTGAACACACTGATACCAATATTGGTATCCGGTGCATTCTCAATGTCGGTGGTTGACCGACCAGGTCTCGTTATTCGAAACATGTAATTTGTATGTACTCAGAAAAAGTTATCGCTGTGAGGCTCGAGATGAGCAGGTACAGCGCCAAAGTGATGATATTTTGTGGTGCGAACAAATTGATTTATTGTTCGAAACGTTATCAGACCGGGCCACAGGCGGCTATCATCGTCCAGTCAATCAGCTAATGCGTTGAACTGATCAGTGGAAAATATCCTCCACGATGCTTTCCGTTTTGTGTTGATTTAGCTGCTTTTGTGTTCCTTCAGGTCAACCAATTGACTGGATGTGAGGTTATGTCGCAAATGATGAATTTTGTTTTGGCCAAGGTGTTAAAACAGCGGCATCAATTCCGACTTCTTTACAAAATCCAAGTGTATGCCATAAAAGATGTTAACAACATTCATTTTATAATCGAAACAAATTAATTGATCTCGTCAAAAAAAAACACTTTTTGTTTGGACAGTAAAGTGTATCAAACAACGTGTCTGGCATTTCATCGACAAAAAACGAGCTTTTCTCTGCGTGTTTCCACTTGTGAAAATTTGTCGAAATTTCAATTATTTTTTCGCACTAGTGCGTAAAAGCGGTTTTTACGAACTAGTGTGTAAAAAAGCTTTGTCGGAGTAGTGCTAAAACTGACCTCATGCGGCACCAGAATGACGCAGTGAGTTTTTTGTGGTGAATTGCAAAAAATATTTGTTTTAATGAAGCAGTTTTCTACATTATTTCGTTCCGAATATTGAACTTTTTCGTGCTATTTTTGGTAGCGAAATGGTGTACTTCTCGTAACGAAAACAGTCTCTTTATCACTTGAGTGGCTAAGTCAGTTTTTACGTCACTAGTTGCGAAATTGCTTCAAACGCACTATGAAACGTGTTACTAAAATAGGGTGTTTTTGTCACACAATGTGTTTTCTTCACATGAAAATTCCACAACTAGTGAGGAAAACACCTTCTTTTCGCAGCTTGTTGCATAAATTACTATTCTGTGTTTATCTATATATAGATAGATGCGCTTCACACCCCAGTGGATCTGCAAAGTATGATGGTGATACAGAATAGCCATTTTAGCTATGAGTACAATCATGTTTATCAAGAGCATTCCATTGTACAAACAATGGAGTTTTATAGACTGCTCTAATATTTATGTTGACCTTTCTGAAGGGAACACTTCTGTTCGAAAACTAAAAATCCATCACATTACATGAAAGGAGCACACAAAGCAATGGAGAATTGTTGATCAACAAAAGGATTTTTCGAAGTAATGAGAACAGCTAATTTTACGAAGTAAACTAATCACGTTTTCTGAAATTGTTCAAGTGCTCGAGAGAACGTTGTAGTTTCCTTTCGTGTGAAAAACGAAGCGAACCTGGGAGTTCTCATTAACGATATGAAACGGAATGTGCGTTATGCAAAATTGACTTGAATTCAATGCAACAAAATGTATGTTACAGGTCGCTGGATTTAAAAAATAGAAAATTCGCTTCCTTTATTATTTATTCGACAATACACGGCAGCACAATAGAATGCAGCATAAAATGTCGGTTAACCCGCTGCCTATTGTTAGTGTTTGATTCGCTGGACTTTGGAAATAGCTTTACCTGGGCAAAATACGCAATGACAATGCAGCAGAACTGCTATTGTTGATTCAAGGATTTTCGTTTGTTTTATTGTGTGAATCTTTTATATGCTCAAATATTTCAAAATTTAATTAGTTCGCATTGGGTGAATAGAATACCTTAACACAGCATGTACTTTCTATCAGGGAATGTGCACATCTACAGCTCATATTACAGTTACTTTAAAATTGAATCATAAATCCTAGTTCTAACTCTTGTTTTCTTTTGTTTCAGTATGGACAACAAATGGACAGCACCACGAAACTAACAGAAGCAGATACTTGGTTGGCCACGCGTATTCTTGGGTTATTAACACACTGTTTATGTTGTTATTGCTTGAGAATACACGTAGTTGACAAGTGTTACACAACAATAATCAACAAGTCATTAAAATTATTTGCTAAATCATTTTCTTTTCTTTGTATGCATAAATTGGTCAAAATTCACGGAGTCCTACTTAGACCCGTACGAAGAACGAAGTCTTAACTCCAAGCCAATTGCACCTGTAATCAATTTTGAGAACATAACGAATTCCTATTTGAATCGTTTTCTTTGGTGCAATTGGCTTACAGTTAAGACGGTTGCAAACGCCATTTTATCTAAAGTCATCTTGACGTCGTAAAGTAGGCCATGGAAAATATTTTTTATTTTTATTAGAAATTCTATTATGAGATGCATTTCTCCAATTGGAGCCATCAGGAATAGTGTTAAGTAAGATTAGCTCCACAAATTGGCGTACAATATTTTATTTATAAAAATTATATCTTTCCTAAAGTCAATGAGAAACATTTTGAGATGAGTTTTAAAGGGTGAGCATAAGCATTATCAGAATAATCTCAATACCACACTACACTAACGTTCTATGTTTTTTTACTCCACCTGAGTTTTAATTATAAACGTAAGTATTTGTTGATATGTCAGAAAAATTCTATGAGTTATTGTATGTACGGCCAAAGGAATTTCTCCGGATCCATCGCATCAACTTGATAAGTTTTCGCATCAAATTGTCGGCATTAAAGAGAACATTTTATGTTTAACTCTTTATTTATATTAAAAAATTATCGGTTTTCGTGATTTAGTGATTTGACAGAGAATGACACTACCCAATTTCGACCCGGTAGTATGGGGAGAGCATCGATCATGGTCCTCAGATAACGAATCAGCAATAAAAAAAATGTCCGCCCGTCCGTCCGTCACCGCGATAACTTGAGTAAATCTTGACCGATTTTCAAAAACTTTTTTTTCCTGAAAGATAATCAGAAAATTGATTTAAAAAATGAATTTAGGCGGAATCGGTCGAATACTTTAAAGTTATGGTCGAAAACGTGGTTTTTTGAAGGTTGGTGGAACTTTTTCATTTACATCTCTGCGAAAGAACGGAAATCGCTCCTGAAGGTTTCAAATAAAAGATGTGGATAACAGTAAAATTCAAGAAAATTAAATTAGTCAAAATCTGTTGAGTGGTATAGTCCTCACTGTGGGCCCAACTCACGCTACGCGACCCACACGAAATTTGGTGGTTTTTCGTGGATATTTCTTAAATGACGAGGTTTTTTGTGCAATGTTGCAGAGAAAAAAGATGCAAACCTACTCGTTCATGGAAATACGGATCAGAGGCCTCTCCTAAGTGCTCTATGTCGGTGCTAAGATCGGCATGGTGCAATTTTTTTCAAACTTTTTCAATTTTTTTAAGTTTTGAGACTTTTCTAGGGATTAGGAGAGATTTTTTGCGCCATTGCTTCGGAAGGGTTTTTCAATATTGCCCAATTTAATGTCGACGTAATTTCACACACTTGAGAGTGAAGGCAACATTTACTTAGATACGTTCGAATCTTTTTGCAACATCTATTCTGTTTGCCACATCTGTTCTGATGCGTGCGGGTCCCCTGGGGTTCAAAGGTTTTAAATGAAATTGAACGAAGTTTGGTGATAATTAGTTTAGTGGTTTTATTGTCGAGCAGTCGTAAGTCGTAACTCGAGCTACTTTCCTGTGCACGACTGCTGGCGATTTTCTTAAATAAATACCCTTCCCCCCTCCCCTTTCGATAAAAACATAATTGAACATACATCATTGACGCAAGGAATGAGATACTTTTGTTGTTTCATGATGTGACATCACAATGGGGGGAGGGGGGTCGAACCATGCTTTATGAATGGCCCCTTAGCAGGAATCTGGTGGTCTTTCAGTTTCGGCCCAACAAGAATTCCTTTCAATTCGGTCGATGTTTCTTTGATCTTGCAATTTTTAAAATATCTCGGACGACTTTATCAGAAATAGATCAAAACTTAGCGTTTGATTGATTGAAACTTAGCGTTAATTTAGAAATGTGGCATAGATTCGTCGCTTTTATAGCAGACATGTTTCTATCCATTCTATATTTTAACAATCCACGACAAAAACTTTGGCTGATTGGGACGTTTACGCCTCTTCAGTACACCTTTGTCTTCCTGCAATCTGTAATTATGCAGCCTACGCTATCTATGTTCGTAGGTTCCTTTCTTCGGCTTCTCTTTTATGTAGCCATTTCACACATCCAGCGTAAGTGTCCAGTGTCAGCTCAGCGCCCATAAGTCGGGAGCTGCTTCACTGTCTTGCCAAGTCGTCGCCCCAGCTGGCTCTCTCGTTATCTGGTACGTCTGAGTGGCCCGCAATCCAGATCATGAAGATAAAGATATCTCTTAATGAGGTCTGCAGGCTATCTCGACTGTCAAGTACAGTTTTCGCCAAAAATTTGCAATAAGAAACAGCCTTAATCGACGACTGACTGTCCGTGCATATACATATTCTTTTATCTCTCAATTGCTTTTCTGTCAGCATGCGAAAACTTTCACATATGGCTAATTTTTCTGTCTGAAATCCAGTTGCATAGGTTCCCGGAGGGATTGATATATCAATATTCACAGTATATCCCTGCACCTGCGCCTTCCTTTAAATTTCCTCCTACCCATACTTGCCTGCTCGACAGAAATATTTCACAAATTTTGTCGAATCGGAATACGGCTTCGATCTCTACTTCCGCTAAGATTCCTCTGTGTCTCATTTCTCTGCCTGATGCTATCCAAAGCCCTTGCCTCTACAGTCTCGCCACTGACGATCTGGCTTCTCTCTTCACCAACAGGTCGACAGATAAACGAAAGACAAAAGCACCTCCATCTAGAGGTGAGCGGGCTGACCGAAAATTCGAGCTGCCTGTTGCCCGCCCGAGCCCGCGGGCGCTGAGTCTAAAAGCTAAAAATCAAAAAAGTTTCTTCCATAATGAAATTTATGAAAATCGGAAAAGATTTACGCGAGACCAAAAACCACTTAAACGGCCTTAGCTCAGCGGCACTTGGGCCGAAAGTGCCCAGATTCAATTCCAAAAAAGATTTTTTGATTACCTTTCAGGGAAAAAAAAGTTTTTGAAAATCGGTTGAGTTTTACTCAAGTTATCGCGATGATGGACGGACATTTTTTTTATTGCTGATTCTTCATCTAAGGGCTATGATCAATGCTCCCCCAATGCTCCCGGGTCGAAATTCGACTGATTACAAACGTCGTGGTAAACGCAACAGACTCCTTTTTGAAAATTATTATAGAATTCTTATAGAAATTTTGGGCACGCACAAAGGCTTATAAGAAAATCCCGGCGGGCATCGGGCGGGCATAAAAAAAATTTCGGGTCTCGGGCGGGAGGTCATTTCTTATACAAATAATATCGGGCACGGGGCGGGCGGTCACGAAAATTAGGTCCGCCCGCTAAAATCTACCTTCAACGCCGCTGTTGGAGTCGATGTCATTACTCCAGAAGCTCAGATATGCTAGTCTTTGCACCTGGCTAATCCGCCGTCCGGGTAAAGGCTAGATCATTTTATTTACTAGTTCCGCATTTTTTTTCGTGCGTTTTTGCGCACATGGATTCTATTAGAGATCCTTTCGTTACCGACGTTTTTACTGTGTCAGTGGTAAATTGCACACAAACCTAGTGCCATCTATGATGTACTACGGCACCACATACATCCAGTACAAAACTGATGGTCTGAGAGCTGGTCTGAGCTTCTCCCTAATGATCTTCGGCAATGCCAGAATACTTTGATCGCTCGACTCATTCTTTCTTCAATATGTTCCTTCCAAGATAGTTGCTCATCTCTAAAATCACTCCTTTTTTGATAAAATCAGCTAAATTTCTAAGAGCTTTGGGACCTGAATCACCCTCCGACTTCTGGAAAACAGTACGAAACCGGTTTTATTTGGGTGAATCGATAGCCCGATTTTCTCGCACCATTTTTCCACCACTCGAAAGGCGTTTTGCATCGCACCTCTTAAACAGGCAAGGTACTAATCCAAAAGTATTGTGATATAATCTAATAATTAATGCATGACATCGTCGCTACGATGGCGTGAATGTAGTTTGTTATACTTTAACATAAGTATGGTATTAAGCACCATCGTCTCGCTTCCTCAAATTCTTGATCAATGAATGCAGCTGGTGCCGTAAATCTCTTTGAGTTAAAAAAAAGCGCTACGAAGAGATTTACACATCACAATTTTCAACATGACACCAGCTGGAATATAGAAAGAAGCTCACAGTCTAATGCAAAGTTGACAATTTTGGGCCATTGGAATAATTCAGTAGGGTTTTGTCTTTGCCGTAAAGAGGTTTTTTTACATTTAGATGCATTCGAATAAGTAGGTCCTGGGTGTTGTGTAAGTAAGTAAGTGTTGTGGGTGCTACGAAAGAGAGTATTGCATCTAAAGTAGAGATGAGCGGGTCGACTATTTTTCGAAACCCGACCCAGACCGAACCCGACCCGATAAAATTTTTCGAAACCCGAATTGCTTCTTAACCTGACCCGGACCGAACCCGATCCAATTAAAATTTTCGAAACCCGAAACCCGAACTGTTTCAAAACCCGACCCGAACCGAACCCGACCCGATAAAATTTTTCGAAACCCGAAACCCGAACTGTTTCCAAAACCGTCCCGGACCGAACCCGACCCGATTATAATTTTCGAAACCCGAAACCCATGAACCCGAAAAAAACAATTCGGGTTCGGG
Source organism: Pseudolycoriella hygida (assembly GCA_029228625.1). Lineage (NCBI taxonomy): Eukaryota > Metazoa > Arthropoda > Insecta > Diptera > Sciaridae > Pseudolycoriella > Pseudolycoriella hygida. Next base: position 54,208,455 of record CM055405.1, on the reverse strand, counting down.
TCGGGTTTTTCGAAGTTTCGGGCAACCCGCTCATCTCTAATCTAAAGCAATTTTAATTCGAAAGCAATTAAAGTAATACCGAACAATTTTCGGCGGCAGCGGCGATACTATTTTTCCACATACGTCTCGACGGCAGCGCCTTTAATCGCACGTCAAATTCATTTTAAGTGGGCCGTATTTTTTTTAATATTTGAAGAAGCGTTCGTGGTGACGCGAAAATGTCAACAATTTTCCAATAAAATGAAATGTGTTTTATTATTTTTAGGCTTTGTTGCTGTGATGGTATATCGGCGGCGGCGGCGCAATACATTTTTAATTTTCGATTTATTTAATTGTTATCATATCGGAGTAGTTACCGAAAAAGGGGTGAGCAATTATCTGCTCAAAAATAACGTAATAGCGTCGATTGAAGAAGTGTCGTGCAAAAAAACTGGTTTCACCCTAAGTCGATCGACACGGTTAGCTTTGTATCGTTTAAGCTCACCGTTAGATCAGAACTGTTTAACGCTGTGGCTCAAACTTCCACTTTCAGTTTCAGTTGATTGCAGTGAACCAATGGTTTTCACTCTAATGAGAATATGATTAGCCATAGAAATTGCGTTCCCCTCGTTGAAATTATTGGGCATCCACACTGCGAAGCCCCCCAATCCAACATGCTTATAAAAGGCACTGCCTGGTGAGTTCATCGTTCATGATCAATCAAATGGATACAATATATTTCAGAGCTACACATCCCACTCGATTCGACTTGATTTTTTATATTTACTTCACGTGCCATTTTCAATCACTTTCGATTCGAGTCGAACCTTAACGCCTCATATTAAATTTAGACAACGAACGATGTCAAACTTTAATAGAAATCGATGTCTTAGCATTACATATTCTTTAAAAGTATTTTGAAGCCCAGGAACACTATGACTTTAGATTAAAAATTAAAACCGACTTCCATTACCTCTCTATGTACCTTATTCCAACTTTCTCAAATAGTTTTAAATTCAAATTCTCTTCCATCTGAAATATACACACCAGCCACACCTCGTATTCATTTCGTGTAATCTGTTGAATCGGAGATGCTCTTTCCTTCATTTTAATGCAAGATAAAAGTTTCAAAATATCTTTTTTAATTTCGTTCGGCGCGTTACTTGTTATTAACATAATAATAAGAAAACTCAACGTGAATTAAGTGAAGGGATATTACACGTATTACAGCCATTCTGCTACCTCGTTTATTGGAAAAATATTTTTTGTCACGTAGTGAAAAGGCGGACAAAAAATCGATGCCTATAAATTTATTAAATTTATTCAATACTCTTAGATAGAGCCCAGAGAATTACATTATTAATGGCAATTTCAAGCCATGTTGCACAGCCTATCGTCCGTCGGAAATATGGTTTCATTATGCAAAATGCCCCAAAAAGTCGTTATTAGATTTGCACATCCCTAAGGTTCAGACAGGATACGTACAACTTGCCGAAATTTCTACTGAAATTCGTAAGTTTTTCTAATAATTTCGTTAATATTAACATTGATTGGTCCTAAGAACTCTCACAAACATAAACCAACTTTGGAATGAAGATTTTTTGTGAGTAGCTAGTTTTGTATCGCTACAAACCTTCTTCTAACTGGACTACACGGCAATGCGGTGGCATTACTGATTTTCTTCCTTAAAATTCCACAAGTAATCTTCAGGTAAAATAGTTCCCAAATACTTAAATTGAGATACTTGTGCAACCGACACACTCTGTACGGATGTAAGTTGGACATATGAGCAATCTTGTGTGTTGCGATCGGCGATAGAATACTTCGTGGAGTAGAATCCCTATGCGGTTCAATAGGTGAGATATTGTCTCTAGCGGACACTTTTTCAACGATTGTCGATGAAGTTAGTACCTCGGCCAAGGAACTAGAAGCTGATAAACTTACCCATTAGGGGTGTGCGATGGTCTGCGAATCGAAATGGAAGGGGTCCACAAAAAATTCTTATCCCTTAAAGGTACCGAAATTCAGTATAAAAAATTTTTTTGGTGCGTTACCAATCTGCGCAAAATCGATGATGTCGGATTGGACCACTTTCAGTAGTTTTGCTCCTACTGAGAGTTGTCGAAAATTAGTGGGCGAAAGTTTCAACGCTATTTTATTTTTCCGACAACCTTTACAATTGATCTGAGTAGGGAAAAATAAAATCTGGATGAAAACTTTCGAAAATGAATATTTTTGGGAGGGTCAGCGTTCGTCGGCGGAGCAAATTTCTGTCTGTGGAAAACTTTCAAAATTCTAAAACGAAACCTTAGGGCCATATTTTTAAATAAAATTTAACACACACCTAGGGTATGAGTTAGAGATTCCAGAACAGCAAATATCTCAGAAATCGGTTGACTAGAGCAGACAATATTGATGTTATATAGTGCCGAACCGAAAAATGGCAAAAAATTCAATTGAATAAATGACTCCAAATTTACACTGTTATTCCATTTTTAAGCTTATTTATTGTTTAATTTTGTATTTTAAATTGAAAAATCACATTTTCGAATAAATTTTGGCATTTCGGAGCGTGATTTCAGAATTGCACGAATGTACCCGTCGACTAGAAACTTCTGTGACTAGCTTCACCATACGTTCCACTGATTGTGTATGGCAGGGAAGCTTAAATGTGGGCGACTGTGATAGTTGAACACAGGGAGGGATAATGGCGTAATTCGTTGGTTGGAGAAACAATTCGGTAAGCCATTACAGTGGCTTATTTGCCAACTCCATTTCAACGAGCTGCCTTTGCGCGCTCTTTTTACATCGATTGACGGCACCACTACCGGGCCCCAATGCTTCAGTGGAGAGATTGGATCGATGCTGAAGACATCTGTAACGCTGAAAGTTGTTCGATTCAGACGCATACAAGCGAATTTGCCACCATTACATAATGACATGCTGACTTCGTCGCGACGGGTACATTCGTATGTTATATCAGCTCTGTTATAATGGACGTTTCTTTGGTTTAAACGTGAAAATGTACTAGATATCACCTTTATCAGCGCTGATATAATATACGTAGAATTTTCCAGCTCAGTTTTATTAGCATAGTACGAACTTATATCAGCAACGAATTAAAATTTTCAATTACCTTCGAACGAAGAAATTTTGAAAGTAGCACGTTGTGATTATTAAAATTACTGACTAGATATTTCTTGCACCTAAGCCGCCAATGGGCCTGTTGTGCTTTCCCACAGGTATTAGAGGTTGTCCCTTTGTTCGTTGCCGGCGATACCGCTATGTCCTGGAACCCAGACAAGCGCCACTTGACGTTGGGTGGACAGTAATTGGATTGAATCCCTACACTCTAAGACGAGTGAAGAGGTACATTTAAATCCCCCTAAAGATTTGATAGCTGATTGGCTGTCAGTACAGATGAAGATTCGCTGATCCTCTGGTATTTTTTCCAGTGTAGATAACCGTTACTCGTTACTCTTCTATCATTCCACCTACTCATGTATTCTGTCTTAGTTAGATTCCCACATTAAATGTTCCTATTTCAGAACGTATAGTTGTAACCGGTACGCCGAATAAGCCTCGTCGCTTAACGTGAAAGCTGCATACACAGGATTTCATTTGGTGTTCATTATATCTCCGCCTTAAGATAGACTCAGATATCTGTACACATAATTCATCGTGTATGGGTGACGTAATACATGTTGTTCTTCTGTGTACAGTTTGGTATGGACACCAAACACCACAACTACCCATTTTTAGAAGCTTGGGTGTGCTTAGGAACGTTACTTTCAAGCTACAAATTGAAGAAAAATTTTATACAGAATTGTATCCTCACCGGGATTGAACCCTGGTATTCTTGGTGAAAAGCCAGTACGTTACCACTGAGCTAACCCGTTCCTTCGTATGCCATACGTAACGAACGTGTTATGAGCTCACATAATACGTGCACGGTGGATAAAATACGTCGGTGGAGTATATAATAAACACAATTCCTAAGTCACTTGTAGATATTTTCCTCAGTGTGGCGTGTACTTTTCCTTCGAGGTTGTAGGTCACAAAAGCCCCTGTCACCAGGAATCACAGAGCGAAGAATCATCATTTGATAGTATGGGTAAAATTTCAATTTAAATTTTAAGCTCAGGTGAATCGTAAGGGTGAGTGTTATAATAATAATCTGCCTTAACAACCCATGGAGACTGAGGGACTTACTTACTTACTTATCAGCCTTTCTAACCCAAGCGGGTTTTGGCTGACTCTACAACGTTTCTCCATCTGGAGCGATCCTGGGCCAGACTTCTCCAACGTGGTCGTCGTTGTTGAATCCGTCCGTTTATCCGAGGCTCATTGTAGAGTTTCTTGAACTGTGATTTTTTTACGAGGAAGAGGCGTTAACACTTCGCTCAACCCACTGATCCGTTTCCCCGACAACCCGTAGGCAAGTTGTCAGGTAGCACTCTTAAGTTTAGCACAAAACTCCGAAGAGAATTGAGGTCCCAGGGACTACGACGTGGACGTAAAAAGAGCACTTGATAGTTAGACAGTTGCACGCCTGGCATATGACCCGGACTACCACACTCCGCTCATGTGCTATCAAGCGCTACCCTATCTAACTACCCAATCCCCAGACTGAGGGACTAGATTGTCATTATTATTTACTAGTTTTCGCTGCTTTGTGTCTCTAACTTTTGAGATCCTTTGACTATCGAAAAGATTTTTTCTGTGCCAGTGGTAAGCGGTGCGACAAACCTTGTGATATCTATTAGATCTACTAGGAGAACACCGGCACTTACCAACAATGTCGTTCACCAGTAAGACGTATGACGACCAATCCCCTTTGTCTTATATATAAACCTAACAATCGGAACAAATCTGTTCCGTATGCGATTGAATTTCGAACCAAGTGCAATGCCAGTGCAACGTGTAAACCACTAGTCTATTGAATTGAGTGGTGCGGTTTGCTCACGAAAGAAATTATAGAGAAAAATTTGTGAATTTCCTCATTTATTCACACTACTCACAGAGATTGCATTGGAGAACTTACAATTGAAGGCATATGGTGACGATGATAAAGACGAGTGATTTTTAATTTTCAGTGGAATTGTATGGAAAATGGAAATCACACGAAATTTAGCAGCAACACGGCAGACATACCCCCTACGATGAAACCGTGAAAATGATTTTCCGACATGATTTGGAAACTAATGTTGTAGACACAATCATACGAGTAAAAAATTCATTTATCCACTTGTAAAATTTCTCATGGATAATAACATCGAGGCTGAGAGAGTAAAAAAAAAATCAAAGTTGTCAACTTTGTCGTTCACATCATGGCAACGTGGTATGGAAAAGACTCATTACCATAATTTTATTCAAAAGATTCCAATGTAAACAGTAAAAATCGTGTACTTATAATATTATGATAATATTTTGGGATTCAATTTGAATATATTAAATTCTCATGGTAACACAACTCATCGAAGAGACTAGCGGTGGTGTGTGTTTTCCAATTTTCAATACAAAAAAGAATAACGAAAACATTGGCAGAAAATTTTTTTCTTCATAAAACTGAACGATGCTACTTGAAAGTTTAAACCGCCATTCAATGTACAATCTCCTGTTTTTTTATCATATTCTTATTTTATGTAGTACCGTTGTATTTATCTAACCCCCACTTTTGCTTCTATTCTCCTCCACTTATTCTCATTTTCTTTTCCCATTGACTTCAAATATTAGAAAATAATTTGCTGTTATAATATGGAGTTTGCGGTGAATTTTAATTTATTTTTGATTATTGACTATTGACCTGAAATTAAATGCTTTCATGATCAATTTTTTGTTTTGTCGTGAGGGGTTGTTGTTTCATAATGTAATTTCAATTCATGATTTTTTTCGGCAGGAAAAATTCTATGCAAATGTGGTTCAAATTACTTTGGAGTTTTGCAGCATTTTTTAAAGAGTTTGGAAATTAGAAAATGTTTCCTTTTACAAATGCTCTAGCCTTCTAACATTATTTATTTGAAAAACCAATGGCAAAATTTGCTGACTGGCTATATATGTCAAATTGAAGCAAAACCGAAGGCAATATGTCGACCCGTCGGAGCTTTCATACGCCTGATTCAACCAGCGTATGTCAATAATAATTGGATCCGGGCCAGCGATGCCATCGTCATGTTCGAACATCATACACCGCGTCAACATCATTACATGCAAATAAATGAAAATTATTTTAGAAGAAATCACTCGATTAAAATAAAAAATCCATTTCTTCTCAAAACTTCGTCCGTAATAACATAGGATTTCACTAGAGATCTGAAAGCGAAACGACTCGTCGATGGGGTGTACATTTGCGCAAAAGTCCTCGAAATGTAATTCATCGTTTCGAACAGAACATAATTTGACCGATGGCTCTCAAGCACAAGATACCTAGTGCTCCTCAACGATCTCAACATCTCGTTCACCGAGAGTTTCGCACGTAGGCTAGGTACGTTGATACGACCGTCCAAAAGATCAAAATTTTACGAGCTTCAACATTTCGAAAATCGCCACATATCCTCTTAACAAAACCGAGCACTGAGTAGGACTTCGCTATTATATTGTCAACGTGCCTGTTGAACGAGAGATTCTTAGTAAATATCACTCCGAGATCGCGAAATTAACGTTACACGCTCAATAACGACACCGTCAATCGAATACTGAAATCTAACTGTACTGCGCACCCTGTAAAAGGACATCGTCTCACATTTGCCGACATTCAATGATAAGGAATTTCGAATGCACCACGCGTGGAGCGCTAAGACATCATATTACGGCTATAAAATTAATTTCTCTAACGATATTATGCGGACAACATCTCTAAACAAAACTTCCGACAATGTCTGCACAGCCGCAGCGCTTGCTTCAAAAGGCAAGCATTCTCTGCATTCAGAGTTGAAGTTGTCAAATTATTTCTTCGTTTCCATCGCCTTCGAATCTTTCGGATCATGGGGGAAAGAGGCCAAAGATCTAATAAACGCGATAGGCAAAAGGCTCAACGATCTGACTGATTCAAAAACCTCGAATTATTACCTCGATCAAAGGATCTCCATAGCTATACAACGCTTCAACGCCTCCTACGTAATGGAGACAATTCCACCCTCTAAGAAGTTGGACGAGATTTTTCACGTTTACCTTATGAGAAATTCCAAATTCTATTTTTCTATTATGTGTAAAACCTCTGGGCGATTTCATTGGTAGGTTGCGAGCTATTGTTGATGAAAAAAAAAATATAACTTCTCATAATTGAAATAAACAAATCACTCGAAAACTTTTCTTTTTATAATGAGAAGCGTTTGTGACAAACACCCTTCCAGTTAGTGACTCTTTGCTACACCCCGTATCACCTTAAAATCCAGGAAGATTCGTTAAGGACTCCAACGATAAATAAGGGAAAAAAACTCCACCTCAACCAATCTACATCACAGGCAGATCACCGGAGGTCTAGGAAACCTGAAATGGGAATCTCTGCAATAAGACCGCGTGAAAGTAATGTAAGCTGCGAGTTAATTCATTTCACCATAAGATCGAGTCGAACGCTAAGACGTGACTCAAATTTTCGGCTACCTCCATACGTCAGTAGATGTGAATCTATAGCTATTGAATCCTTTCTGCAATGACGATTTCTTCCCAGGTGGAATATTGCAGATCGATCACCCGGGAAATTATCATACAGGAATTATCACCCAGCAAGTTTAAAGCGGTAAATTTGTACAATGAAAATGCCATTTAGATGGGTTCAAAAGCGTCCAATTTGTATAAGGAAAATGCTATTTTGTATGAGGAAAATGCCATCCCGGTTGATAATTCCCCGGGCGATAATTCCTGGGCGATATATCCTTGGTGATAATTCCTATTTTTTCGGTGTGGGGGATAATTCCCTGATGTTTTGTGGCTGCTAAGGTAATTTTTATGGGACGACAATTATTTGCAGATGAGCGAAACCTCCACCAAAAGTAACAGTTGAAGAGCTTCATGCTTTCCTTTAAGTTGGTTAATAGAAATATACATTTAGTCAAGAAATTTCTTTATTTTATGCAGCTAGTACCAGCACAAAGTAAGCAACAAGGAAACTTTTTGCCGGACGGCCAGGGTTGACGGACGACTATAATCAGGAATCATATTTTCAAAATGTCTCGTACGATGCATGCAGTTGTTTTCCGGTTCAAAAATCGTCCTTGAAATTAAGAACATGGAGCTTTATCAAAACTTCAGTTGCATAAGATAAGCAGAAAAAATATCATTTAAATAAAAATAAATTTTTCCGAAAATTTTTTTAATTGAATTTTTTCTATAGGGTGTGTGGATAAGTCTCCGGACATGAATCGACCCCTCTGAGGGTCATTCACATATTTTTTTACCTTTCCTTCCCCGTCACGCATCTTGGGCTAAGTCTGACCCCAATTTCCACAGACTGTCACGTTCCGCTAGACCTTCCTTCCTCCGAAAGCGTGACATATGTGAACGACTCCTTAGTCAACGACTTAATGTCAAAGTATATTGGTTTTCATTACGCGATGCTTAAGCTCACAACCAAGTAATATGTGATTAATTGACGGCTCATGCATTGTATTATGAAAATCTCTTTACTTTGACATAAGCCATTGACTCACTAAAAGTGTGGGTTGTTGGACACATCTCGTTGTTTCATTGATAAACATTAATGTTTTATGTGAACCTTTAACACAACGCGTTCAAATGGCAGAGACCATCAACACTGTGTATTAGGGTGGGCCGAGAAATGCAAAATGTTTTTTTTTCAACTCTGGACCTATTTTCATCGACGTATTCAATCATTTATAGCATTTTGGGACAAAAGAAAAATTTTAAAAAGCCTGGCTATTGCTTGCCCAAAGTGGTTTTTTGAAAATTTTCCATTTTCGTATTTAAAATTTTATTCTCTACATTTTTACCTTTGGAAGCAACTTTTCAACTTTCATAGTTCTAGAGATATGGGTCTGGAAGTGGCCCTATTCCACGATTGGGCCATTTTTCACTATTTATTTATTTAGCGTTTGGTTCTTACAATCTGTTTACAATCTTTTTCGTGAATTAATTTTAATTAGTAGACCAAGAGGTCGATCAGGACAGGTTTGGGCTTATTTCTAATTATCATATCACAATCATTTCTTATTCTAAGTTTACACTCTTTGTCATTCATAGTTGATTTGTAAGTTAGATGTCTGCCGGGAGGTCGGTGATACGAACTGGTTCGGCAACCGGGAGGATGGCATATTTGATGTTCTAGGAACAGAACATTGTGTGCGTGCGTGTGAATTTTTCCGAGCCGCCATCGTTCACGTTCATTCGAATTCACAAAACGTTCTGAAAGTACGACCGAAACGTATCGCCGTTCTTCGAGCCAACGAAGTGTTGGCAATCATAGCTCGAAACGACGTAGAGGAAGCCGGCTGGTTGAATATAGATGACGTGGAACATTCCAAGGAGTCAATTTCAGAAATTAAAAAGAAACAAAATGAAATGAAAAAAGTGCCTGTCATTTCTATAGAGAAACATATGACACAGGCATGGACGAACGAATAAAGGGATTTTTCAAAATATAATCTTTTAATGACGGGGGGGGGGGGGATGGAAAATTGTACGCACACGACAGGGGGGGTCTCAAAATTAGTACGGAAGCGTACGATGGGGGGAGGGGGTCAAAAACATCAAAAAAACTGCGTACGTAATTTGTGCATGACCCCTAACTTTGCAGTGTCGTGGCGCCATCTCTGATAAATCAATGGAACTTCCAGTTGTGATCTGTTGTACGGCGGTATTGTCAATGACGCATTCTTGATGCTTTCCAGATGATTTTTTTTCGACTGATTTGGGGAAGGAATATTAAGCTGGGGAGAGTATGTGGAGTCCCTTAACTATGTCAGACGAGCTAACACAGTTAAGGAAAAACCGAAGCGTAAGACCATGTCGAGGTGGGATTCGAACCCACGACCTCTGGGATGGTGAGTCAGCGCGCTTAACCACTGATCCACCGAGGCCACCATTTTTCACTAAAATCCTTAAACACGTTTTCTTTAAAATTTTATTTTCTACATTTTATTTTCGAAGGCAAAGACAGTAAATCTCCATATCGCATATTTAAGCAAATATTGACGAAAAACCATCTGCTTTCGCATATGGCCAAGAAAATCAATTTTGTTCATTCCATTGGACCCAGTGCCCAGATCACTGACCCGATTTTCCCACTTTTCTGGGATCAAATGCTTCAATTTGACACAAAAAAACGGTTTCCGTGCTCTACTTGCCGAGATATTAGTGAAAAAGTTTCACCGACGACGCCGACGCTCGAAAGTCCATGTCCGACCTCCACTTCTTCGACCATATCTCCGGAAATACTTGGCCGATTTTGCTCATCGTTGCACTTGAATCATGGGAGGCATGTATCGTTCAGGGAAAGAAAAGTAAAGGGTGATCGGCTGCGCTGTTTAGAAAAAAAAGTGGAGACTGACAGACAGACGGACGGACTTTTTTTTATGCTGCGTCGTCATCTATAGAAGATAATAAATGTATCCCGCCATCTCCCACTTCGATCTACCCTAATGCTACAATAATAAAATTGTTTGTAGTAAACGTGTAGGAGCTTTGTATGGGTCCAAAAAGTTCGGGTTCGATTCGGGTCGAGTTTGATCATTTATTTTGATTCGGGTTCGTGTCGGGTTTGAAATTTTCATTTTAGATCGGGTTCGGTTCGGGTTTGCATTTTTTGTTTTGGGCGGGTTCAGTTCGGGTCCCATTTCCAAAAAAATGACGACCTACACACCTCTAACGCTTTGGTTTTGGTTCCAGCCGGCTAACCGAGACTTCTGTGTAATGAAGTACACAAACTTGTAAACAAAACTTTAATATGAGTATCGTTGTTAATCGTTAAATTAGGTTAAGAATGTTCATTTGTGATAGTAGTCGTTATCCTATGACCAAGTGTACCGATACGCACACATGGTCTTAAAGACAAGGTGTACGAAGGATGTCGCAAACGACGAAATTAATATTTGCTTCTGTAAGTTTGTTAAAGCGATTCGAATTTTGGAGGACACTCCAGTAATTGCAGCAGTTGTAGAAGATAAACTAAAGTGTAAGAAAACACAAACTTGAGCTTTAAAAGCTTTAGTAGACCGCATATGAATGTAGCTCAAAATATACGAAACCAATTTGTCCAACTCACCCTCCTATATACCAGACGTTCATTTCAAAACCTTTAAAAAGGGACGTTTACCCTTCTCGTCCATGTCCGTAATGAAATTTAAAAAAAGGAAAAACGCTACAATGACAAAGTTTTTTATATTTCATAACAATATTCACAGTGTCAATATAGTGCTGCGTCTTCTACACAGAGAAACAATTGTGTTTAAAGCTAAAAAAATCACAAAAGTCACATTCAAATGCCTAGTAAACACTACAGCATTATATAAATTAAGCTTAAATTCTGTGATAAACTTAACATAACACTTCTGATAGGATTCATGGGAAACTGGAATATTAACAAATAGAGAAAAGGAAACGCATCTTTAAGATAACATTTTGTGTGTATAGTTATAAATTAATTTGAAAACGAAACGAAATTATTTCTTCCGATTAAAATGCACATTTTAGTTGAAAATTATTCTAAATTCATTTTGGACTTGCCGTTTAAATCACAATTTGTTTCACCAATATTTCTAGCGTCCGATTTGCTACTGTTTTCTCTTAAATTCTGTTCTCCCTCCATACCTTCAACAATCTCATTTCCCCGGCCTTTAACATTACAATTTCCCGTATCACCTTTATTTGAACTACAAATTTCCTCAGAGGAACTTTCTGTAAATAAATTTTCATATGTCTTCTTACGTTCGTCTATTCTATTGTCTCCTCGTATTTCAATTTTTTCTAATAAAAGCGTTTGATTTGACTTTTCATTAGATTGGCTGAGGGGGGTGCTGTCGATATTATTATTCGGGGTTGTTAAGCTGTCGCCCAACGTAATGGATGTATCACTTTGTGAAGGTGTAACAATTTTGGAAGGATCATTAAATTCATTTCGGTGTTTATTTTCAATTATTTCAAATGAATATTCATCGATGTTCGCATTCATTTCCTTTGTTTCGGTTACGGTTGATTTTTCATCATTCTTAATGGTTTGTTCTTTTGAAACCTCAGACTCATTCGAAATGTCTATAGCATCGTTCGAATTGCGTTGAGTGGATGTGGAATTTGTTATTGTGTTTTCGGTTGATACATTTCGATTGCTTGAAATTTCGTTGGTATTTTCGACGTCTGATACACGAAAATTATTTTCATCGTAATTTCTTTGAAATGTTGTTCGGGTGTCGGTAACACTGTTACCTGTTGTTGTGTTACCATTGCCATTGTTCGCTGATGGTCTGATTTCGATGCCACCCAAATTTATTTGGCGTAAATTGTTACGCAAATTAATCATTCGTATGCGGGGTGTGTTGGTGTTGTTCAAATTTGGATTTATGATTCCATTCCACAATACGTTGCGCATCGTTCGGAATATATTAAGCAAACGGATGTTTTGTCGCATGTACGTTCCAACTGTTATCAAAATATTTCGATTGTTATTGTTGTCGTTCCCTTGATTCGTATTCGGAAGATTTAGGTTTGTCAGTGTGATGCGCCGTATTGGAGATGCATTCTGCGATTGTAGGCCGGTGGTAGTTCGCTGATTCTGTAGCTGCTGTTGTTGTTGTCGAGACCGTATTATCAGTTGTTGAATTTGCGCTTGTTGCAAAATTATTGGCATCTCGTAATGATGGAAGAAATAGAGCATAGAGTGCTGAAAAAACAAAGTGTTTTGCATAAAACTTTACAACTAATCATTAGTTGACTAAAATGGTGTGAAATTAGTCACAAAGATCAAAATATTACGTATGTGACAGGAATTGTTTGTGTAAAAAAGTCGGTAAAAGGAAAAGAACCAAAACTAAAGCCTAAAGTGAGATAAAGTTTCAACTCTAATTTTTTTTTTAATTTCAGCGTAAAAGTAGACGTTGATTGCCCAGTCTGAATTCAAAAGACAATCGAGCAGCTTGACGAATTTAGAGACCTAATCAAAATTAAAGTTTCGAACAATGAGAACAGCTAACAGACTTTTAAAATCACAACAAAAACCCTTTTCAAAAGGGAAATGTGACGCAAGTCCTCCTTTAAAACAACTGATATCAATTTGGATGACGCTTACAGCTTCGGAACGCAAAAATTTTTTTTGAAATATTTTCACTTTTGATTGAAAAAATGCGTCACAAATGCCGGACCCTTCCAACGTAATAATTTTTCTGCGCTTTCAGATTTCGCACGCCAGAAATTTGGCTACCCGTACTCCACACATCACGGAACAGAAAAACTATAACATTGGGGGCTCCGGCATTTGTGACGCTTTTTTTTGATCAAAAGTGCAAATATTTCAAAAGAATTTTTTGCGTTCCAAAGCCGTAAGCGACACCCAAATCGATATCAGTTGTTTTGGAAGAAGGGACGAGGACTTGCGTCACGTTTCCCTTTTAAAAGGGGTTTTTGTTGTGATATCAGTATTTTGTATCAGTATTTGTCTCAGGCAGGCTATAGAAAAGCTCTCTGAGAGAAATATTGATTTATACTTGTGCATCATCGACCTAGTAAAGGCATTCGATCGGGTACCGAGGCAAAAGCTGTTCGAGGTACTTGGCGAATACGGGGTTAATGGACGTTTATTGGGCGCTATCAAAAGCATCTACTCAGGGAGCAAGGCTGCGGTAAGGATAGATGGTGAAATTAGTGAGGCTTTCGAAGTTAATGAGGGAGTTCGTCAGGGTTGTTGTCTCTCCCCCCTTCTGTTCATAATTTTTATGGACAAGATTATCAGGCAAGCGAATTTGCAAGGGAATGTGAAGGTGGGGGAAGTAATCATGAAAATCCTGGCCTATGCGGATGACTTAACTCTATTAGCAGATAATGCCAAGGATTTGCAGGAGAATTTAGACTGCCTGAATGCTGCATGTGAGGAATACGGCATGAAAATACGTGTCAGTAAAACTAAA
>CM055405.1:54169821-54194173 GCA_029228625.1 Pseudolycoriella hygida | reverse complement strand
TTAGGGGACTTTCTCTAGGCGAACAAACCATCTCCTTGGCACAGGATAGGGGGGTATGGAGAAGGGTGGTCCATGACCAGTAGTAAAGACCTCACACCGAAAGGTACAAACGGTCTATAAAGTGTGATGATGATGATGATGATGATCAGTATTTTTGGAAGAAAAGACAAAACAAATTTTGGAGAAAAAATTTCCGGGAAAAAAAAATTTCGGGCGAAAAAAAAATTCCGGTGAAAAAAAATTTCCGGCGAAAAAAATTTCCGGCGAAAAAAATTTCCGACGAAAAAAATTCCGAGGAAAAAATGTTATACCCTCAACTTCCTCTACGACATATCAAAAGTTTTTTTACTACTTCCCTGAGCGAAAATGATCCCATAAAAACTTCCTCTACAATATATCAAAAGTTTTTTTTGAGCTGCCGCCGTCGAACCGAAGCGCGACGGCTACTACTTCCATGGTCGAAAATTCTCCCCTCAACTTCCTCTACATTATATCAAAAGCCAAACCGAAGCGGGGCGGCTACTATTTCCATGGGCGAAAATGATCGCCTCAGCTTCCTCTACAACATATAGAAAGTTTTTTTTGAGCCCCCGCCTATTTTCCGCCATTTTGGCGGTCACCATGTTACACTACACACCCAACTCAACAATTTTCCCTTTGACACCAAACCTCTATCTCGAACACCCAACCTTGTCTGATACAAAATATGCTACCATTTCCATTACACACACAAACACATAAAAATGGGCTTTTTATGGCGCCTTCTAAGAGCCCTGGCGCCCAAACGAGGCCGGTACCCACTTTTTTTAAAATCTCATATGCCGTAGAATGCCCACCGGAGGGTCCCTACAAAATTTCGAAAAAAGTTATCGAGCCGTTCTCGTGAAAATTCCAAAAAAGTCCTTTTTAATACAAGTGCCAATGGAAATCACTAACTAACTAACTTAGTAACGTAACTTAACTTTGGCCTCTATAAAGTAGCATATTTAGTCAGGAAAAAGACGATTTTCTAAAGGTCATATCTTCGGATCCATTGGACCGATTTTAATAAGTAAAATGTCGATTTCAATCAATATTTTACGTAGAATTCGAAAAACTAGGGTGGTACGACGCAAGGGAAAAAAGTCAAAACTTAGCTGTATATATGGTTCCGCCGACTAAGAAAAAAAAATTTTTTTCTTCATTTTTTTATCGTATGGGGACATGCGTCACAGGCGCATCGCTACCGCGCGCCCATGACTATCGGAAACAATAATAATTTTACTGCCATTGCTTAGCCGAGAAAAGCATTTGAGTCTGTAGGGAGCAAAATTCGGTCTATTCCAACTGTCAAAGTGACGTTTTAAACGTCATACAAAAAAAAATTCGAGATCTTGAAAACACATTTATTTTAATTCTACTGAGATTATAGAATTGAGAAAAAATAAACAGGTTGTGCATATTTCGAACAAAAATTTTTGTTTGACGTTTCAAACTTCACTTTGACAGATGGAATAGACCTACGGTCGTGTGCTTATAAATTTACTTGTTATCAAGTTTCAGCTGTTTTCAAGGTTTTCCATACAAAAAATACACTGAAAAAAGAGATAATGTCGATAATGTTGAAAACAGCATAACAAGTAAATTTAAAAGCACATGATTGTAGTTTTGCTCTCCACAGATTAATTTGTAAAGTGATTAGCATAGGAAATGTCTGCTAATACGAATTAACAACAATACGATGCACAAGCTTAAGTGTATGCTGGTTAGATTTAGATTTAGTAGATCATTAGCCCATTTCACGTCAGACATCGGGAAAGAGTGCCATATTCCTCCCAGCGCTTCACGTGTCCTCGCCGCACCCAGTCATTTAGCGCTTGCGCACACAACGACTTGGGTATAGGCAGGTAGGTTATGGCTACAATTGAAATAGTCGTGGAGCCTTATTTGCACAAGTTCATCCGCCCTTTCGTTTACCTCCACATCAGAGTGCCCAAGTACCCACAACCAGCGTGATCCGATTGCTCTATCCCACTTCGTTCAGATTCTCTTTGCACTCTTCTTTGATCAGCCAAGAGATCATCACGGGCGATGCGAGTGCCCTGATCACTTCCTTATGGGAATGCTCTGTGTGTCTGTGCACGTTTGCTGCTGTCAAAAAACGTGCACAGACAGACAGAGCATTCCAAACTGACAACTGTCAAAATGACAAATGTCAAAGTGGCAGCTGTTAAAGTGGCAGCTGTCAAAGTGGAAGTGTCAAAGTGGCAGCTGTCAAAGTGACAGCTGTCAAAGTGATATTTGTTTTGTCAAGAAAATTACTCTACCGCTACTTTCTTATACCATTTTAGTGGTTTATTAAGTAGCGGTAGCTACTTTGTAGGAATGCCCGGGCTGTCTGTCTGTGCAAGTTTTCAAATTAAGCCAAACTTGAGTCAAAGTAAGCCAAATTTGAATCAAATTAGGCCAAATTTGACTCAAATAAGGACAAATTTGAGTCAAATTAGGCCAAATTTGAGTCAAATTAGGCCAAATTTGAGTCAAATTAGACCAAATTTGATACAAATTAGGCCAAATTTGAGTCAAATTGGCCCAAATCTGAGTTAAATTAGGCTAAACTCGACTCAAATTTACTCAAATCTGAGTCAAATTAGGGCAAATCGAAGTTAGATCTGAGTCAAATTAGGCAAAATTAAAGTTGAATTTGGCAAAATCTGAGTCGAATCTGAGTTAAAAACCTGAGCCGAATTTGACCAAACCTGAGCCAAATTTGGCCAAACCTGAGCTACATTTGACCAAACCTGAGCCAAATTTGGCTAAACCTGATTCAAATTTTCAATCAGGCCTCGGCTTAAATACATGTTAAACTAATGACACCTAGGACAAATCTCACAAAATTTGAGTAAAATTTTGTGAACTTTCTAGCAATTACCAACATTAAGTTTGATTCAAATTTTTTTAAAATTTGACTCAAGTTTGACCGCTACTTTCTAATAACATTACAATGTTTTATTTTCCGAAATGATATGGACGTCCTCTCCCTGCGTTCCCATTGAAGTGTCTCTCTAGCTCTCATTAGTAGCACGAAAGCTACTATCTGGAGAACACTGGTGGTTCCACTTAAGTGGAACCAATTACCCTGCACAGTATCTGGATCGTACGTTCCCGCCCCTGACCCTTCCGCTGCCTTGGATCCGTCTGTAAATCTAACTTTTGCCCTTCCACACAGATAGGACGGCCATCTATCTAGCTACTCCTCTCTACTTGGAAATACCGTTTCGAACCGCCTTGTGAAGTCAATCACTAGCGTCATCCGGTCCCTAGGCATGCTACAAACTGCGTCCGGAATCGGACTCATTTTGCCACTTCCCACCCCGAACTCATTATGTCATCCCGTGCAGAACATTTTCATGGAGAAAAACTGCAACAAACAGATTTCTGCATTTCTAGCTGCGCCGACTTGTGCCAAAAATATTTCTATGGGAATGTTGGAGTGGGATACGAGTACATTACTACGCACTCGGTTCCAACACTCAAAAATGCTATCTCCTGAATTAGAATACATAGACAGTTGATTTCTTCGGGAAAGCTGTAAAGATTGGTAAGTAGAATTTTCTTGTGAACCTGAGAAAATGGCGGCCAGCTGTCAAAGAGACGCCATCTTGGTTTCTACGGGAAAGTTATAGAGATTGTTGCGAGAAAATTTTTTCATTTTTTTTCGGAGATTTTTGTCGGAAAAAATTTTTTTTTGGAGAAAACTTTTTCATGGTGAAAATTTTTTTTCGGAGAAAATATCTCTGTTGGAGAAAAATTTTTTATGAAGAAAAATTATTTTTTGGAAAAAACTTTTTTCGCAAAAAAGTTTTTTTCTGAGAAAACTTGTTTTGTCGTAAAAAAATTGTGTTTTTTCTTCGGAGGAAATTTTTGTTTTTTCGGAAAAAACAATTGTTTTTCGGAGAGAAAATGTTTTTCGGAGAAATATTTTTTTCTGAGAAATTTTTTTTTTCGTAAAAAATTGTTTTTTTTTCGTAAAAAATTGTTTGTTCGGAGAAAAATGTTTTTTTGTTAAAAAGATTTACGGAGGAAATTTTTTCACAGAAAATTTTTTTTCTTCCGGGAGATTTTTTTTTTTTCTGGGAAAAATTTTTTTCTGAAAATTTTCTTCTGAGAAGCGTTTTTTCTCAGAAAATTTTCTTTTCTGAGAAAAATTTTTTTTTGAGAAAATTTTTTTCACGAAATTTAGTTTTAACCGAGGTTTTAACAACTGCAAACTTCTAAAACGGCTGATATAGCATACAAAAACCTCTTAAAAGGTAAAACGTGACGCAGTCCGTAAGTCTGCTTGTGATATCACTTGAGGTCACGGTATCGCCGATAATACGCAAAAGTTTGTTTGGATGGAATATTGCGTTTAAAGTTTTTACTTTCTGACAAAATTACAGCGCCTTTTTTACGTTGTGTTAGAAATGACGGGCCCACCAGCGGAATAACTTTTTAACACTTTCAGTTTTTACACATAAAAATTTAAATTTATTCTTAAAAATCTACGCAATAAGAAATTAAAGTTGCAGGACAAAACTGAAAGTACAGAATAGTAATTTTTGATACAAGTTGATGACATGAAATAATTTTGGGTATTCGCTATGATGGTATCTCGCTATGATGTAGAAAAGCTCCCACGCTGCAACGAATTCTCCACTTACTCACTCGAAAATGTTGTTATGCACAACAGGCCCACTGGAGGTTTAGGTGCGGGACCTTGGTCCGCCCACTTTAATCTATCACTCGAAAATGTAAACAATAGGTTTATGGTCCATGTTGGACCAAATGAAAGTCTGCCCGATTGAAGAAGCCATTTGGTCAAATTGTTCAAGTATAATGACGAAAATGGTAGGCAAGTGAAACTCGTGTTTTACACGTAACACCAAAGAAAGGACGTTGAAGTCAGACGCACAGACACACTGTTACACAAACAACTATTTTACATCTAAATGAAAGAAAGATTCTTTTTATATTGTAAGCTTATGACAATAACATACTCTAGTTCTATACGCTTGAATTGTCATTTCGTCGACAGAAACGGTTTATATAAAGCCAGGAATAGCGATGGTATTACAATAAGACAGTCACATGAGCCGATTAAATTTGACACGTGAAATATTGGCATCCACGTGATTCGAGAAGAAAGAAGACGATAGCTTTATGTTTTCAGTAAAATACGATATATTCAGCCAGACGTAAACAATTTACCTATATGTTCCCTCCTCCACTTGCATAACATTTATTCATGCGAACTATTTTGAAAATATAATTAGAGATGATTTAAATAAATGTTATGAAACATGCTCGCAGTTTCATTTTTTGCAACAAAAGTTTATGCATGTGGAGCAAACACACGAATAATTATAAATGATTTCTGCTTTTAGTTAAATCTAAATGCGAATAAATTTAATGTTAAGTCGAATTAATAGCTTTTATAGTTTTCAATCGGAGTAACACTGTTGAGGGGCTTTATTTGGATGAATTATGCAGATTTGTCTAAACTTACCTGAGTAAACAACCACGAAGTTACTAAAGCCAAGCCGCTGTACTGCCCGTTGAAGCGATAATGGTAAGCGTAGAACGAATAGTGGTACAAGTAGAAAAATCTGAAAAGAAAATTGAAATTTAATATTTTTTGCAAATTGCTAAAGAAAACAAGGTAATCGACAACTTGGATGAAGTTAGTCCAAAGTTTGCAAAGTTGATTTTCCTTGTTTCAGATGAAATAGACCTAAGGAAAATACTTGTTTCACATTTGTCATTGCTATAATTGAAGAAAATCAACTTTGCAAACTTCAGCATATAATCGACAGCAAATATTTGGTGATTACTAATTAATCAAATTGAAATTTATACAATTTTGAGGCAAAAGCGAACAAAAGGGTAAAAACGTTCTTGATGGAAATGTCTTTCGATGTTAGTGATGCCGTAAGCACGCTATATTTTCGAACTCTAACTAATTGCCGTACAATTATAGACGAATCACACAAGAATTCGGCAAAATTGTAGTTTAGGGGACAAGAACCGATGGGGGCGTGTGGGGTTGGGATCGAGCGCCAACCCCTCCCTGGGCTGTCAGGGCCCTCCAAAGTTTTTACACTTTTTGCGATTTTCGTATTTTTTCTTAATGGGATCGATTAGATTTTAATAGTTTGGGACGATCGATTTCTCGATCTGGAACACAGATCTCTTGACCCTTTGTTCCCAAACCTATTCATCATGTAAAAATAAAGAGAACCTTCGCGTGCCGACCAGGAACTTGTCTAATGTGATAGGTCCTAGTTCAGCCACTCTCGAAGGCCAGACGACATAGTCGCCAAGTGTTCTGTTTTCAACTGAAGAAACTTGTGGCATTCGCATAAAAGGTGGAAACCCATTTCTTCTTGCAAGCCACGGGAGCACTCCGTTAGGTGCTTGTTGAGTCCGCAACGGCCGGTCACCGCTCCCAAGTTCCCGGCTCGTCGTCAGGAGCTCTTTTGTCCATCTCTTGTTCGGAGTGGGGAGGAAGCACACTCCTCCGTCATACGATGTCC
This sequence comes from Pseudolycoriella hygida, assembly GCA_029228625.1. Lineage (NCBI taxonomy): Eukaryota > Metazoa > Arthropoda > Insecta > Diptera > Sciaridae > Pseudolycoriella > Pseudolycoriella hygida. The sequence continues at coordinate 54,187,619 of CM055405.1, read as the reverse complement.
AGCTCTTACCGTGTTCCGCCTTCACTCAATCCTTTATCACTTTCGCATAAAGTGAGTTCGAGACAGGGATGTGTGGTTCCAGTCCGAATGTGATAGCCGTCGAGCCGGTTCTAGCCACCTTACAGCTTCCTCATTGCCATCCACTCCGGAATGTCCGGGTACCTAAACCAGTTCGACCCGATTCCCCAGTCCTATCTGATTTGGGTGTTCCTTGCATTCTTTCACCAACTTGGAAGTCACAACGAGTGGTATCAGCGCATTTATCACTGCCTCACTATCCGTGCATATTACTATATCTTTGTCTCCCAATCCTTCTGGCAAAAGTTCGCGAGCACTTAGGAGTACCGCTGAAGTTTCCGCTTGGAAGATACTAGAGAGCTTCCCTAGATGAATCCAAGTGCCGGTATCCATTCCTGTGTGATATATACCAGTTCAAGTCCCTTCGATCCATCCGTAAATCAAATCGCTACTAGGTAACATAGTTGGCCACCCATTTACGCATTCAATCCTTTCTGGGAAGATCTCATCAAAGTTCCTTTCGAAGATTAATTCTCGCTTCATACAATCCCGTGGCATGTCAAAAATGTTATCAGAAAGGGGCCATCCATAAATGACGTCCGGTTTTTTCAGTGCTGCCAGCACATTTAAATCGTTAATAACTCGATAAATGTGCATTCTGGCGAGTCAAACGTGTGTTCTACCCCTCCAATTAGGGGGGTATTTAGAGGGGTACAACACACATCTGAATCACCAGAAAGCATATTTATCGAGTTATTAACGATTTAAATGTCCTGGCAGCACTGAAAAAACTGTACGTCATGTATGAATGGCCCCAAATCATATTTTTGATTTTTCCATGCTCAGTGCTGAAACCTGGAGTCCACAATCCGTTTTGCTTCAGCCTATCCGCTATAGCGAAAACTTTCGCTTTCATCTACAGGTGGCACCGCTAGTACAACTTCTAGGACCGCTGTTGCCGCCGTCTTCATAGCACCAGTGGCACACACACATACCAGCCGCTGAACTTCTTTCAGGCTCTCCTTCGTCGCCTCTATGTTTAGCCTTGGCCACCAGACTATTCAGTCATGGCTCATTGCGGGCCTCACTACCGCATCACCGCCTCATATATCCATAGCATAGCTTTGGAGGATAGGCTCCAACTTTTTCCGATTGCACTTCTGCACTTCTGTATGTATCAAATCAGGCTTGCCTTGTGTCACCATTTCGCCCGTTCTACCGTTTTCCTCGAACTACCTTTTTTCCCGTACTACCGTTTTCCCCGTACTACTGTTTTACCCGAACTATCGTTTTCTCCATGACAAAGAAACCAATGGTGCATCTCTCACACCTAATTCTAAAACCTTAAAAATCATGCCCGGAGCAGTAGCGGAGGGCGTGACGCAGTCCCCACATCCCAAAAAAAACGTCCACAAACCCAAAAAACTCCATACAAAAACCTTTGGGACAAGGAGCCATATATAGGCGAACTTTTGAGTTTTTTTCCGACTCCCCCTCCCTCTCCAAATTATTTGTAAAATGTAAAAAACTACGTCACAGCAGCTTTCCAACGAGCCCACACTCATCAAAATCGGTTGAAAATTGGCTGAGATATCGATGTTTGAAAATGACATTTTTGTATGGCCAGTGGATTTTTCTATTCTTCTCATCATTATGAAAACTTTTTTCTGATCTGTCGGTTTCTATCTATCTATGTTCTATCAATTAATAATTTTCGATCTCGAGAACTAGACAGCCGATCTTCCTGAAATTTTCAGGGAACGTCGGTCTCGGTCTCGGTTTCTTCGGGAAAGTTATAGAGTTACGTCAGGAGAATTTTTTAGCATTTTATGAAATTGGCTGTCAGCTGTCAAAGTGACACCCTCTTGGATTTTTTGCTAAATTCTGTATAAGAATACCTAGATAGTTGGCTTCTTCAGGAAAGTTATATGAATCAGTGGGAAGAGTTGGTGACACGAAGTGTTCCGAAGGTAGCCGAAGATGACATGAAGTGTTCCGAAGGTAGCCGAAGGTGACACGAAGTGTTCCGAAGGAAGGCGAAGCTGACACAAAGTATTCCGAAGGTAGACGAAGATGATACGAAGTGTTCCGATGGTAGCCGAAGGTGTTGGAGAATATTTCTTTTCGGAGAAAAATTTTTTTGGAGAAAAACTTTTTTGTAGAAAATTTTTTTTGGAGAAAAATTTTTTTCGGAGAAAGTTTTTTTTGGAGAAATATTTTGTTTGGAGAAAATTTTTTTGAAGATAAACTTTTTTCGGAGAAAATTTTTTTAGAAGACAATTTTTTTTCGGAGAAATTTTTTTTCTAAGAAAGTGTTGAAAAATTATTCCGCTGGTGGGTCCGGCATTTGTGACGCAATTTTTTTAACACAACGTAATTTTGTTTTATAAAAAGCTCTGCAATTTTTTCAGCAAGTTAGAACTTTGAACACAAGGTTTCATTCAAACAACTTCTGCGTATTATAAGCAATAGCGTCACCTCAAGCGATATCATTAATTTTGGAAGTAGACTTACGAACTGCGTCACACTCTACCTTTAAAGAGGTTTTTGTTGTTTAATCACTATGTTGAATACCCTGGTACACAATACACAAAACCCAACATATTTCCCTTTGACACCAAGAAAATGTTTTAAGAAAAATTTCATGTAAAATCTAGGTATCAGATTTTTTTGCTATAAAAGAAAGTGCAAAACAACATTTTAGTTCAGCTCCTTTTAACTCTTCAAGCAGGTCGGACGTGTGTGATGCGGTTGGTGATTCGTGACTGACAGACAAACAGACGCATAGACACATAAACAAACAAACTTTAGACGGTTATAATTAGTAACAAAACAGGAACATTCCATATCTTAACACTCGGCTTTTGAAACTTAAGAAGTTTCGTCTTTTTCAGATTCAGCGTCAGTTTGTCTTTGCGTAGATATTCTGTGATAGTAAGCAGATTGCTGGAGAGGAAATGGATAGTGTAAAAAATAACTGCTGAAGACACAAATATGCAAGTGTCGTCTGTGAAACTGAAAGGTGAAGATTAGATTGGAAACTTTAAAAAGTTTCTGATAAGCAGCAAGGACGATAGAGAAGACGTCACCTTGTGAAACCTCAATATACCCCTACAAGAAAGTGTTCAGAGTCCTATATTTGGGCATCCTGAAGATTTCGATACAAACATGTTATTGTTCTAGTAAACATTTGGCTCTTATAAAAATGTTTATGTTGACTATTTTCGTTGAATTGAATCATGTTCTTACAAAAATCATCGTGGCGGCTCACAGCTGTTCGTTGTAAGGAGACTTTTGATTAGGATAAAATTCTGCATAACTGTGTCTTTTGAAATAATCCTTTATCTTCAAATCTTGGTCAAAATTGTGCGGCCGATCACACTTCTAGTGACTTTTTAGCGGCCGCTCACTTTTATTTATAATAAGAACAACATTTCCATAAAGAAAGAGTTATAAGAGATTCGTTAGTTTGTCATTAGAGTAGCGAGATATATCGACATGAACAACTTTGTCCCAGAGTGATAAATGCGAGATTATCGTTCTAGGCAGATAAAATAATGAACCTACCGGACCAACCGGACCAACCGGACGCTAAATCATCCAGCAACCGTAAAGGATCAATTCTAAACATCCGTATACATTTGTCTCTCAACACAAAATCATCCCTCGGGAAACGTTCAAAGGCGTTTTTCCATTCCCATTTGTATTACAAAAACAAGAATATCAGCACAAATTCATGTAAGAAGACTTTTATAGTCACATTTTTACACAGACATCGTTCCCGTATACTAGCATAGTTTAACGTACGTATTTCGAAATATATGCAATAACCATGTTCAGTGTTCACTCTTCAACGATGTGCAGTATGTGTTTATATTTCCTTATATTATTTTTCAAATTTTGATCCAAGATATCGCTGTAATCCCTTTATAAGTTGTATACGGAAGATGATTTAAGAATTTCAAATGGATTTTTTTGAACCGCCATAAAGATTTTTTGCCGTATTGTGAATTGAAACAGTGAATGTATAAAATATGAGTCTGGTGGCAAGGAAATGAAATGCAAGATGACAACAAGACACGATTTTCAGCTTCCAAATAATGATATGATAATTCCAACACGAAGCACTCTATGTATGTGTTATAGATATGTGAGTGAATTGAACTATGTAGGTAATATAATTTGGTCGTTCGATTTAATTATGCTACTGATAAAGTGAATTTCATTTCCAAGTATGGGCTCTATTCGATTCGTTAACACGAAATTTGATAGTTTGTTTTACTAATAATGCGGTGTATGCTTTAGAAAGATCTTACCGTGTCTCAATCTTGCCACTACAAGGGATAAAATTTTGTATGACTTTGTAAGGGAACGCTATTTCCAACAGCAGAAAGGATGTATAAATAACGAAGCGTACACAGTCCATAGACAAGAGAACGAAAATATTTTATGAGAATAGGGAAAATACATTATTTTATTTACACAAGGTTGGAGTGTAATAAGCAATAAATTTAGCGCATAAATCAATTAATGTGTTTTTGTTCGTTGGCTTTAAGACGTATAAGATTTTGTTTCAAGCTACAAACCAAAAGGTGGTAGTGGTTCGCCACTCTGAATGTTTGTTGTGTATACCTAACGCTATTCACACACAAATATACATAAAGTACGGTATTTTATGGTTCACTTAAATTTATGCTATTTTCTAGACACAATTTTTTTTGTAATGAAATGTGGGCAGTGCAAGACTCAACATTACAGTTTAATAATTAATTTTTATGAGTCAGTAGGTGAAATTACAGTTTTATCCTGTAAGCAAGTCAGTGACATTATTAATTAAGCTTTTAATAGAACATTTTGTGGAATTGAACGCAATGCCCGTTAAAGAAATATACGTCGCCGCGAAAATAGAAATTATGCTGCTAGCGGGACCCCCAGATTCTAAAACGGTGTACAAATCAAGAAATTATTTAAAGAGGTTTTTGTTGTGATATCAGTCGTTTTGGAAGTTTTCAGTTGTTGAAAAAATTTCTATTTTTTGAAAAAATTTTTCTCAAAAAAAAAAATTTTCTCAGAAAAGAAAATTTTCTTAGAAAAAAAATTTCTCGAAAAAAAAAATTGTTTCGAAAAACATTTTCTCAGGAAAAAAATTGCCTTCTTCAAAAATTTTTTTCTCCAACCAAACTTTTTCCTTAAAATTCTCTCCGAAACAATTTGCTCCCAAAAACAAATTTTCTCCAACAAAATTCTTCTACAAACAATTTTCTTCAAAAAAAATTTTTTCCGTAAAAAAAATTTGTCCCCGAAACAAAGTTTTTACAAAAAAAAATTTCTCCACAAAAAAATGGTGCTGCCAAAAAAAAAAATTTTCTCCAAAAAATTTGTTCTTCAAAAAACAGTTTTGTTTTTGTCAAAGTAAATTGCTCCGACCAAATTTTGCCTTTTGAAAAAATTTTAACCGAAAAAAATTTCCTCTAAAAAACTTTTGTGTCTAAAAAAAATTTTCCGCTCAAAAAATTTCCTGAAAAAATTTTCTCGAAAAAAAAATTTCTCTTAAAAAAAATTTTCCCCGCCGAAACAAAATTGATCGCTCAAAAACCATTCCCCGAAAAAAAATTGGCGTAAAAAACAAAGGTTCTCCAAAAAAAAGTTTTTCTCCGAAAAAACATTTGTCGCCAAAAAACCTTGTTCTCAACAAAAAAAATTTTTTCTCCAAAACCATTTTTCCTTTGAACAATTTTCTCCGAAAAACAATTTCGCAAAAAAAACTTTCCTTCCTCTGAAAAAATTTCCTCCAAAAATACTTTTTTTCCTAAAAAAAAACTTTTTTCCGAAAAACAGTTGCTATAAAAAAATTTTCTCCGGAAAAAAATTCTCCATAAGACATTTTCTCCGAAAAAACATTTTCTCCAAAAAAATTTTTTCTTCTAAAAAAATTTTTCTTTCAAATCAATTTCTCCAAAAAAAATTTTCCTCAAAACAAATTTTCTCCGAAAAAAAAATTTCTCCGAAAAAAATTTTTTTCCGAAAAAAATTTTTCTGCAAAAAAAACCTAATTTATTGTTTGGGAAAATTCAAGATGGCGCCAACTCTCTAGCTATTGTCACTCCGGAGCTAAAATTCGAAAACTCCGAGTATTACCCAAAAAAACCTCGAAATTGACCACTTTTGCCACGGCTTTTCCAGTACTTTCTCGGAAAAGCGGCATATGAAAATTTTTCATTTGGGGCCGAGACTGACGTTCCCTGAAATTTTCAGGAAGATCGGCTGTCTAGTTCTCGAGATCGAAAATCATTAATAGATAGAACATAGATAGGTAGAAACCGATAGATCAGAAAAAAGTTTTCATAATGATGAGAATAACAGAAAAATAGAATCTCCATACAAAAATGTCCTTTTCAAACCTCGATATATCAGCCAATTTTCAACCGATGAGTCTGGGCTCGTTGGAAAGCTGCTGCGACGTAGTTTTTTTTTAAATAATTTGGAGGGGGAGAGGGACGAGGGGAAAAAACTCAAAAGTTCGCCTATGGCTCCTCGTCCCAAAGGTTTTTGTATGGAGTTTTTTGGGTTTTTGGACGTTTTTTTGGGGTGTGGGGACTGCGTCACGCCCTCCGCTACCGCTCCGGGCATGATTGGTGCATAGACATAGACAGAAGCACCGACTCTAAATCGGGCCATGGGGGCGAATATTAGAAATTGATGAAAAATCTTGAAAAACCCTGAATTTAAAGAATTTTGCATTGCTCATGGAGGGCGGTCGCCCCCACGCCCCCCTTAACTCGGCGCCTCTGGACATAGAACTTCTCAGCGCCACTCAATTTAATTCAGAAGACGGGCAATCAAAAACGTCGAAATATTAATTCATGGAAATTTTGCCTCAAAAACATGGTTACAGCCTATGTCTTGTGACTTGTCCGTTCTTGAACTATAATTTGAGTACGTACTTTAGGGATGGCCGGTTAAGAGGGTGCTGACGAGTCAATACTTGTTGGACTATCGAATCGATTGACACTACTAGCCTTTACATTTAAAATTTTATTATTCATATGGTAAATTTGGTGTCTCTACGATGTGAGCTAACTAAGACATAAACCAAAGCTTGAACTTGCAGAGATACAGAGGCCCTCTTTACCTTCAAAAGTAAAACCTTCAAACCAGTGAGTTTTTTCAGGGCGACCGTCTGGGTTTAATATTGACTCAAATCCCTATGGCAACACCAAATAATGGACGTCTTTCAAAATCAACCAATCATTTGACAATATGGCCGGCTTACCTCAAAGCCTTCTATAGAATTTACAAAACTCTGCAAACATTTTGCTTTCCCCTAAGAAAAATGTGCGCATTTTTTTTATGTTAGCAGCAAAGGAAATCACCAAAGTATATCGACTCCACATGCCATCAATATAGACTTGTGTATCAAATCAGCATGTATTAACAGCATATTTGTGTTGAATCAATTATTTCCTTGCAATACAATGTTGTTGATATTTATGTGGCATTTTCCGAATGGAGCATAATAATAAAAACATAAAATAAAATTGGGCGCATGTATTAAAATTGAACTCAAATAATGTAATGAAACCCGCTAAGAGCAATGAGCTTATATTGCCGAATAAAATTTGTTTTTCAATCAGAAAAAATAGAAATTTTTTCTGTTGAATGTAAATGATCAATTTTAGAACTTTTCATCCAAATAAACCGATCCATTTTTTCGCCTTTCGTTTTCTTCCCAAAATACGTATTTAATTCCCGGGATTCTTTCTTTATTCACACTATGTCTTGGAAGTAAAATTTTGGGAACTGGTCTGCAGATCGCCTAACTTGTAATAGTTTAAAAAGCGTACAGGGAGAAAAAGTTTTATTGAATATTAGTATTTTATAACACAAGGGGTATAATCGCGTAATTATAGTCGAGGTTGCTAAAATTTTGAGGGGCGTCAGCGCGATAGCCCCTTGTGTTATACGATATTTTATCACATTGGGGCCTATAATTGCCAATTTTGCACAAAACATAAAAATACATGGTGCATCGAAATTACTGCAATGTAGATAGTTTCAATCTAGTAAGCAATTGTCATTGCAAAATGGACGGTCAGTCGAATTATATTTTTCTAGAGAAAACGAAAACAAAACGCAATTTGAATAAAATTAAAGTCGAATTCGTATGTTTTCACTATTTTACTACAACAAAATGAGTTAGTGAAATAAAATAGGCGCTCTTTAAGTTGTGGTTGATTCGAAAAAAGGCGAGATGAAATTTGTTTACTATTTTTCATCGATGTGAAAAACATTGAACTCGACTATAATGACTTTATTATAATCCGTATTGAATACAAGAAACTCGACTATAACAAGCCAATTATACCCCTACTTTCAGTGCAACAATTGGCTTATTATAAGCCCCGATGTGATAATAGTATATTATAATACAAGGGGAATAATTGCGAAATTATAGTCGAGGTGGGGTGAAATTTCAAGAGGCGTTAGGGGATTGGGTAGTTAGATAGGGTAGCGCCTGATTGCATATGAGCCGAGTGTGCTAGTTCGTGTCATGTGCCAGGCGTGCAACTGTCTAACCATCAAGTGCTCTTTTTACGTCCAAGTCGTAGTCCCCGGGACCTCAATGCACTTACAGTACATCGTTTGAATTCAGCTGTTTTCGTCAGTTGAAAAACGGGTACTCCGTGAAGAAGTTATATACGAATCAAGAAACTCAATACCATCAAAAAGACGCTCATCATTAAAGAAGGTGAAAAGGGGGGCAAACCTCCAGTTACAATTTACAGAGGCTAACTGAGAGTTGGTTCGAACATCGCAAGAGCAACGGAACAATCTATGATAATGGAATCTCTTTACAGCGAAAGAATGTAATTTTGACAGAATTTTTCTCTACAATAAAAATATAATTTTGCTTAGTTTTACTTCTCCATCTCGAATCTTAGATGTACAGGTCCCGGGGGTTAGGTCAAGGGGTAGACTAAGGAGAAGGTTCATTGATTCAATTAAATCAGATTTAGACGTTAGGGAACTTTCTCTGGGCGAACAAACCATCTCCTTGGCGGGCGGCGATAGGAGGGCATGGTACATTTTCCTAGAGTTGTGCCATAGAGACCTCACACCGGAAGGTACATAATGGTCCTTAAAGTTCAAAATACATAAAAAACCTTTGACTAAAATTTCATCATTATCACAGACATATTGAATTCAATTGATTTAATAATTTTACGTATTGATAAGCCTGAAGAAGAGCCCAAACTAGGCGCGAAAAATTAAAAAAAAACGTTATTTTTCCTATCGTTTCAAACGCCGCGAGAGTCCATGAATTATACCAAACTATTATCGGTAACAGTATTATCGGCGAAGAATCACAACCCAATATTCCCTAAGAGCATTTTACAGAAGAATACTAACTTATGACAAGGACTTTTTAGCTCGTCTCCGGCTCGTGCTGAACTCTAAAAAAGTGTTAGAAAAATGACTAATTTCGACTCAGGTAGTGAAAAGTGACGGTGGCGACGACGTATAATGACATACTGATGACGTCATTTATAAACGACCCAATTTCGGCTTTACGTTGAGCTACACACAAAGCCCAATTTAAGCAATACAAAATTACTAAAAATGACCAAGAAATATTTGGAAATATTGGTAGTTTTTACATTAAAACAGGCACTGGCCTCACGGTTTCGCCAATTATTTGTCTAGCGTTTTCAAATCTAACTAACTGAATGTAATTGACGTATTTCGTTAATCAATTAATAAACCATTGTTTTCAATACAATATGTCACGATAAGACATAGACAAATTGTTGGAATAATGAAAGCATAAGCAAGAAAAATTTAAAGGGAAATGTGTAATAAAAAATGCTCAATTGATATCAACTCTTTGCGCAGTAAGTGGTCTAAAATTAAAAAAACTGTTGCCGACAGTTCGCTGACAATAGGGAAATAAAAATAAATATTTTCAGTATTTGATTACGAGGATCTACGAGGGAAAGGGGTTCATTGTCGTTATTAATTTGAATCATACAACAAAGACAACAAATACGTTCGATAAGACGCTCTACCCCATGGTAGTCTACGTAAGCAACTGTTGTAAAATGTTGTAAAATGTAATAAATAGAATCAAAAGTTCTTTGGTATATGAATTCGTTTTTCTGCCGAAAAGCATTCGTGTTGTTATTCATAGTTTCAATATCAAATCCTCTATACTCTATTTGTTCATTTCCACAGACAAGTTACCTCTTTTAGACAAACTAAACCATCGCCACACCAATGTGAGGTATTTAAAGTAAATTTTGGTCTAAGGTGATGTCCAAGCAATCTTATCACGTTGTACGTTTACGTTACGTATTACGTTATTACATGATTCCACTTGCACTTGGGTGTCGAGCAATGACGCAATCGCTTTCTTTGAAGATGTGAGTGAAAGTATTACGAAAAGGATACAAGAAACAAAGTCAAGGTCATTTCTCAAACAGCGATTGAGCATAGTGATCCAGAAAGGCAACGCAGCAGCGATAATGGGCACATTCCAGCTATGTATGGGGGAGATTTTTTATTTATTGTAATTGAGTTTTTCCAAACGGCTCAACCGATCGACCCAAATTTTGCTTCCCTGAAAGGTACATGCCTCCCATGATTCAAGTTCGAGGATGTGGAAAATCGGTCAAGTAGTTCCGAAGAAATGGAGGTCGGACATAGATTTTCGATCGTCGATGAAACTGGGAAAAAATTTTTTATGATTAACCAAAAGGATTAGTTTTGGTGTTCTTCTTGATCGTGGTGAAAATAGGCGGGAGAATTTTTCTCAACTTTTCGATCAAAAACAAATAACATAAATTTATAGATTTGGACGTTTCGTAACTTTATTGTTACATCATCAGCAAGGCTAAAACAATGATACGAAAATTTAAAAAATTAGTATTTAGGACTATTAGAAAAAGCTTGAACAAATTACTTACAAACATATAAATCAGTTGACAAAACTTTACATATACTGTTTACATTTACTATTGACAGGAAATTGAACTGTTTTTTACATTGATGGAGCGAAGACAAACTATGACAATGAATGTTAGTCACGTGGAAAAGGGGGGTTTTAGCTTAGCAAGCTTTTATATGCGGAACTAATGTGTTCTGTGTCGCGTCGGAAGTTCATCGTATTCGGTTGAGTTAGGATATGTAATGCTTCCAAAACTTTCCGTTTGGTGTATGTGTGTGAAATTTCCAAAATTGACGCTTTTTCTCTATCTGGAACATGTCCCGTGTCGTAAAAATTGTGTACTATGGCTGTAGTATTGTCAAGGCTGTTTGTCAAGTTAAAAGTTTTTATGTCCTTTTCATGTTGGTCGAATCTAGTGTTTATATCGTGGCCTGTAGTTCCGACATAGTTGAGAGGGCATATGGACCCTAAACCATCTCCATAACAAGGAAGATTGTAAACTACATTATACATTTCTTCCATAGGGGTCTTTTGTTTTAGTTTTGAGAAAACTGTTCTATTTGTTATGACAGGTTTGTAGCCCATTTTTAGCTCAGGAATGTCTTTGCAAATGATCTTCGATATGTTTTGTGAGCATGATGGATCAAAAAGGATGCCAAGATATTGGACCTCAGTTGGAAGGTTGGAGGAAAAGTTGCTGTGTTGACTTAATAGGTTGTTGTTATTTTGGATAGGGAATGTTGATAAGTTGTTGTGTATGGGAACGGTTGGAAAGTTGTTCTGTCTTGAAGATTCAGCGCAGAAGTATTTTTGTATTCTTTGTTGTATTAATTTAGTTGAGTAATTGTTGTTGATAAGAATGTCTGTTATAATTTTTCTATTTTTGGAGTAAAATTGTGGAGAGCTTATAGAGAAGACCCGTTTGATGAGGTTGTCTACAACATTAAGTTTCTGTGATGTGGTGTGATTTGAAAAGAAATTCAGAAGTCGACCAGATGATGTTGGTTTTGTGTACCAATCAAATTGCAGAGATCCATCCTCGTTGTGTATGACTAACACATCCAAGAAAGGTAGACTGTTGTTTTGCTCTATTTCGTGTGTAAATTGTATGTTAGGATGAATTGAGTTAAAAACTTTGAGCGCGTTTTGGATTTCATGATGCGGGATGATAAGGAAAAGATCATCTACATATTTTATGCACGTTTTAAGGTCATAGTTCAACTTATCAAGAGCTTCATCAAGTATATACTCCATAACTATGTCAGCAAGTATGGGACTCAGCGGTAATCCCATTGGGACTCCTTCCACTTGTTTGTAGATAGTATCCTTATAAATGAATTGGTTACAGTCTTTGACAGTGAAATTTAACAGCTAGAAGAATTCTTTTTTGGGGATGTTGGTGTAAGCACTAATGTCGTTCCATCTTTTATCTAAGATTTGTTCCAGTAGGGTCAACGGAATATTTGTGAATAAAGATGTAACATCAAAAGACACACAACAATCTTCAGGGTCCAATCTAGTTGGTTTAATTTTTCCACGAAACTCATAGCATTTTTAGTGTTGTACTTACTTGTTGACGTCAGATTTTTTAGGATATTCGCGAGAAACTTAGATGCTTTATAGTTTGGAGACTCATAACTAGCTACGACAGGTCTGAGTGGAGTGCCTCTTTTATGTATTTTTGGTTGGCCATAGATCTTGCGGATGGCTGTATTATACATTATGATATCCTTCTAAGTTTCTTCGTCTATCCATCCTTTTTGTTTAAAAGTCGTTGCGATGTAATTAAGTCGAGCATGAAGGGCGTTTGTGTTGTTGTTTTAGCCTTGCTGATGATGTAACAATAAAGTTACGAAACGTCCAAATCTATAAATTTATGTTATTTGTTTTTGATCGAGAAGTTGAGAAAAATTCTCCCGCCCAAAAAATTTTTTGTGGGAATTGGGCAAAACGGGGAAACGGACAAAATTGAGTTTCTTGGCCATATACGAGAGCAGATGGTTTTTCGTCTATATTTGCTTAACTATGCAATATGGAAATTTACTGTCAACGACAAAGTTGTAGAGAATAAAGTTTTAGGGAACACGTGTGTCAGGCTCTTGAGGAAAAATGACACAACGTCTGGAATATGACAACTTCTAGAATTGGTCGGGATGAGTCATATCTCTCGAAGTATGAAAGTTAGAAAGTTGCTTACCAAGGCAAAGTTGTGGATAATAAAATTTAGGAGAACACGTGTTTCAGGGTTTTAAGGTAAAATGACCCAATGCTGGAATATGGCCACTTCTACAATTGTGAGAGATGAACTTTAGCAGTTAGAAATTTGTTAGGCAAACTTGCAAAAGACAAACTTGGTGAGAACTACATTTTAGAGGAAATAGTTTCAGCATTTTTAGCTAAAGCTCGTAAAGCTCGTAGCTAAAGGTTGTCCACAAGGTGGAATCTTATCACCTGTGCTTTGGTGCATGGTGGTGGACTCCCTCATCAGGAAGCTGAATGAGGAGGGGATATATGCCCAAGGGTACTCAGATGACCTAACGGTATTGATTAGGGGTAAATTGGAAAGTACGCTGGGCGACCTAGTCAGTAATGCACTGAGAGTTCTCGAGAAATGGTGTCACGAAAGGGGCTTGACAGTTAATCCCACTAAGACAGAGCTTGTGCTGTTCAGTAGAAGGAACACAGGATCAGACCTGGTGGAGAAAATCAGGCTCTTCAACGTGGATCTAGAACTGGCTACAGGAGTAAAGCTTGATAGTAAGCTGAACTGGATTGACCATGTCACGGACAAAGCAAGAAAGGCTTTGACGGCTTTTCGGATCTGCAGGAACTCTTTCGGGAGAAACTGGGGTCTACCGTCTAAGGCTATTCTATGGTTGTACGAGGCTGTGATCAGGCCAATGATGAGCCATGGCTCTGTGGTATGGTGGCCAAGGTTCAACGTTGAGTGTGCGAGGAAAGAGTTGAGTGAGGTTCAGAGGCTGGTATGCCTTTGCATCACTGGAGCTATGAAGACCACGGCGACCGCTGCCATGGAAGCACTGTTGGCTGTACCACTTCTGGACTTGGTTATCAAGGCTAGAGCTTTTGCTACATCCGGAGATGATTCCGGACCCAGTTTTTAGCATGCCTAGGGACCGAATGACGCCGGTGATTGACTTCACAAGGCGGTTCGAAACGATATTTCCAAGCAGAAAGGAGTGGCTGGACAAATGGCCGGCTTATCTGTGTGGAAGGGCAAAAGTTAGATTTATAGACGGATCCAAGGCAATCGAAGGGGCAGGGGCTGGGACATACGATCCGAATGCTGTGCACCACCACCACCAGTGTTCTCCAGGCAGAAGCTTTCGCGCAGGGAGATGACGGCCTCATCCTTTCGGATAGTAAGGAAGTGATCTGGGCACTCGTATCGCCCGTGGTGACCTCTAGGCTGATCAAATAGTGCAAGGAGTATCTGAACGATTTGGGTTCGGGCAATCGGATCACGCTGGTTTGGGTACCTGGGTACTCTGGTGTGGAGGGGAACTTCCCAAATCACTAATCTGGGACCTGCCACACTTGACAGATTTTTGGTAGCGACAGGAAGGCTTGAAGATTTAAATGAAGACACGCATCGTAAAACGTGTTGCATTGCACACTTCTTAGGGATTGCGAAACCTTTGCTGTAAATAATATTTTTTTTTTCAGATTTACAGTTTTCAGATTATATCCGAAGAAATTTAAAATCATTTGATTCAAGTTAATGAGATTAAAGCATGTCTGAGCCAAACTCAATAAGAAAAAACGTTCTTCAAATATCGAAATTCATTAATCAACATAAAATTTTGTTGAAGCTGAAGTCAGACTTCTTTTTTGTTAGCAACAACGATAAAATGTGATGCGATAGAAAATACGTAGAATTGTTTTTTCTTGCAGGTGGATTACTTGAACATATAGCCACCACATAGAAAAGTGTATACAATCATGGAAGGTTTAAGTTGTTTTTATTTTCCTTAAAAATAGATAGAATGTACGGAAAGAGAAAGGAATCGTATGGGACTATCAGTGTTAAAAGAACTCAAACGAATAGAAATCCACTAAAACCTGGCTGGGTATAGTGTTTGTTGACAACATTTAGGTGTAACAGAAAAAAATAGGTTTTATTTTCACTGATGCTATTCACTCGCGCGGATATTCTGCAGGGGTAAATAGCCACTTTTAGTCTAAGTGACATTGTACGACACATTATTGTTGGTCCAATAGTATATTTTGTGCAATGCGATCCACCATCGTTCACACCGTGTACTTGGTCCTCCATATCTTTCTAATGTTCTTTCTAATCGCACCACTGGGTTAAAGATTTACTGAAACCGAAGGAAGGTCATTTTAATCAGAGGTGTCGGTTGTATGCCCAGTACAGCGCCGTCTATGTGGGAGTGGTGATGATGTGTTGCTTAACAGTTGTCAAGTCGCCGATGGCGTGCATCGTCTGCCTTGTGTATGCATGCAGGAATATGCTTGTGACGTCGGAAATGAACATTTTTTTCATTTCACAGAAGCTACCCAATTTAAGAGTCTTGGGTGGACTTAGTGACGAAGTACAATGTTCGACTTGTTTCGTAATGAAGTGCAGAAAAATGTTCCTTTTGGTCCCTGCGTTTTGTTTAAAAAGGTTATAAACTTCAATACGGTAGTCGTCTTTTATTTTTATTTATTTCTTTATTTGGAGCAAACATGGCCTAACATTTGAGAAAGAATTCCATAATTTCCCTAAATTTCCCCAAATTTCCTTACATTTCCATAAAATTCCACAAACTTCCACAAATTTCCATAAATTTCCACAAATTTCTACAAATTTTTTATAAATTTCCACAAATTTCCATAAATTTCTATATTTTTTCCAAGAATCGACAAAATCTTTAAAAAATAATTATATTTCTTAGGACAGCAATTCCTTATTTAATTCTCCAAATTTTATGGAAGAAAATTTTTTTTTTTGAGTTTGGGTCTCTGGACCTAGCCGAAGCCCTAGAAATGGTAGTCGACTGGGGCCCTACGTGTTTTCTGTAATTAAATCGAGTGAATTACATCCGATTTTCGTAAACTTCTTTTTATTGGATAGGTCAATGAATGCCCAACACTGTATGGAAGAAAAAAGTTTTTGAATCCGGGCCATCGGACCTAGCTAGAGCCCAAATAAAGGGGGCGACTAGGACTCAAGTGTTTTTTGGAGTTATCTCAAAGTCAGACCATTGGTTTCATCGGCAAATTCTTATAGTTCTGTAAAAAATGGTGGGCCGTTGGAAAAGTGATCAATTTTCAGGGTATTAGAGTTATGTGGGAATCTATGGGAGTTAGAGCATTGGTTTGTTCGGGTAAGTCTCAGAGTTTTGTGAGTAGAAGAGACCGGTATAAGCGGAAAACATCGAGCAACAAAGAATTGTCTGTAGATACGATAACCCGTGTAAATTTTGTTTGACTGAGAAAAGTAGTAGGGTCGGTCTTAAGGTTAGCTTTTGCTATGTTGTAGAGAAAGTTGGGAACAACATTTTTGCTCATGGAAGCAAGGGTCCAAGGCTCTCCTTAGAGCGATGCGTCACTTCGGAAGGGTTTTCCAAATTGCCGTTTCATAAGTATTGATCTGGACGCGAATTTACATGACGCCATCGCCCCATTGACTAACGTAACGACAACCACAACCAACTTTGATCTCAAAAGGTTCCAAAGACTTATTATTCCCGATTTGGACGAAGATACTTTTGTCTCGGAGTATGCATTAGCAGCGGAAATAGGTTAGAAACAGTTTTTGTTATACATGGGGAGAAAATGATGAATTCCAACAATGGCCAGAGCGGAGCGACTGGAGAGAATTATGGCCCTCGCTCCGCCCTGGCCACAAACTTTCGCTCTTGTTAAAATTCATCATTTTCTCCCCTCGGATAACATATAACCATTTATTCAAAATAAAAAAAAAGATCTACTGCAGAACGGCAAAACAGTAATAATAAATCTGTATATCCTTGTTCTGTAACTAGTAAGCAATATCAACCATCCAACACCAGAAATATATTTACCTCAACAGTCACCTGACGGTAAGTTTACGATGAAAGTAGCGTTGGCAAGAGTAATAGGTATTAAACCTCATCAGCGGATGCTGAGCGCCTAATTAGTAAGTAGAAAATGAAGGTAACTCAATCGTTTTCTTTGATATAGCCCTGTGTACGTACAATTTTACATAGGCAAAGTAAAATTCTTTTCATCCGTGCGGAGTGAAATACCTTATTTTGTCCACACGAAAACATTGTGTTACCTTCGGTGAGAAAATTGAATTCCAACTCGATCCACTTTGGCCGCAAACTTTCGGAAATCTTCATTTTCTCTCCGTGGATAACAAAATACCATTCCTTCTATTTACTAAAATTAAAGAAAACTAAACAAACCTTTTCCTCTATCAAGGTCTATATAATGAGTTCAAAAGCACTTTTCGAACAGCATTATCGCTCCCAGCTTTATGGAATTACATGTATGTAAATGTCAACATGGGTACTTTGCAACAGTTTGACCTAACCTCAGCTGTAGAATATGAGACAGCAAAATAGACGACCGAAATCGGGCGAACGAGTACAGCGCAGGAGTGGTTTTTCGGCGTTTTCGACGATGCCAAAAGTGGGCGAAACAGATCGGAAGAGAGTAAAATTCAATTATAGACGTGATCATTTACAATATCGAAATAATTTTTTTTATAAAAAAGCCATAATTTTTCAGTTTTTCTCAAAATTTCGCATTTATCAAATTTCCCAAATTTTCCCTAATTTCTTTAAATTTCCCTAAATTTCCATGAATTTCCACATTTTTC
>CM055405.1:54143797-54169321 GCA_029228625.1 Pseudolycoriella hygida | reverse complement strand
ACAGCGCAGGAGTGGTTTTTCGGCGTTTTCGACGATGCCAAAAGTGGGCGAAACAGATCGGAAGAGAGTAAAATTCAATTATAGACGTGATCATTTACAATATCGAAATAATTTTTTTTATAAAAAAGCCATAATTTTTCAGTTTTTCTCAAAATTTCGCATTTATCAAATTTCCCAAATTTTCCCTAATTTCTTTAAATTTCCCTAAATTTCCATGAATTTCCACATTTTTCCACAAACTTTCATAAATTTCCACAAATTTCCATTAATTTCCACAAATTTCCATAAATTTCCATATTTTTCCACAAACTTCCATTTCAACAAATTTCCACAAATCTCCCAAAATTTCCACAAATTTCCATAAATTTTCACAAATTTCCATAAATTTTCACGAATTTCCATAAATTTCTACAAATTTCCACAAATTTCCACAAATTTCCATAAATTTCCACAAATTTCCCAAAATTTCTCAAAACTTTTCGCAAATGTTAGGCCCTGGGAGGAAACATATTTTTTGGGCAAATAATCAACTGTATTGTGAAATGGTTATTCAGCCACGCGGGCGAATAGCTACTGGAATGTAGACTGACTATACACTCGCGAATAATGTAGATTCGACCGCGAGGGCGAACAATCACTCCCTTTCATTTTCACTACTTCAAAAATCTATCTCAATTGACTTTCAGGAGGAAATTGTAATTTAAAGTGAAACAACAGAATGAACAACAAAAAATAGGTATAACAAAAATATGACGCTCCTCTGTGGTAGTAAACGCTTTTCGTTTCCCGTATACCTACGTTTTTTTTTACTTTCATAGAAAAACAAGCAATAATTGGATTGCTTTTATGTACTTTATTATTTTATCAGATTTATTATTTATATGTTTATTTTTTTCAATGTTTCTTTCTTTCTTTGTGTGATGTGTGCATATATCACATTTTAGCAAACACAAACAGCAACCGGAGCAACTTAAGAGTCAAACATATTAAATGCCCTTTTCCTTCGGCACAATATGAAATGAAAATATTGTTACGTTTCTTCTTTTTTATAAATAAACATGTCTTTCGTGAGGCATGTTATTTGATGGCATCTAGATCGTATAAGATCATAGATCGCAAAAAAAATGTATAACCTACATTTGAAGTCATGATGCCACAAGTTGTGTATATAAACGATACACACACATAGTGCCTGTAACCCATATGCTCCTATCGCATCTTCATATAAAATCTACATGTAATAACATTATGTTCTCGTAAATAAAAGCTTATATAATGTTTCCGCTTCTATATTATAACATATAAATTTTGTATGCATGTAATAGGTAAAGAAAAAAAAAGAAGAAGCGTCCTTAGAGGCATCACATAAAGGGACACTATAGATACATTTGGGAAGCTTTAAGGGTATGTATAATAAAGAAAAGAAAATTCCATGATTTAACTTTGTTTAAAAGCATACATTAGATTCAGACTCAGCGCTTTGTGCGGTAACATTTGCAACAAATCAGGGGAAATCTATTCAGAAAACATGTGGTTTTATAACTTTCATTACAAAACAAATCCTTTTCGGTTACTTTCAGATTTACGCTTTAATACATTTTTGGGAAATTATGTACAGGAAAAATCAGATATTTTTGTACAAGATGTTAATGTTAATTTCCATTCTAATGATAATCGAACTTGTCCTTTTATAATTGGAAGGTGCGATTATTCACGCTTTTGCTGAAGCCTCAGATTATGTCAAAATATGCAAAAATTTAATAAAGGAATTCATAATTTGTCAAGTGACGAAGAAGTGCTTGTCAGCTGATGCATTTTATCATGAAATTTTTTTGTAAACGCCTTAGTAATCGAAAATATGCAAGGTTTTACAGGTAGCAAAGACGGTATTACTGCTTGAGCACCTTTCCTTGACGATGAATTTGAATAAAGTTCTTAAACATTCAACATTTTAAAAAAAATGAAATTTCGTATACCTTGACATAAGCCGGCGCGGCGTGTCTAGTGCGACGCCGGCTTATGGATTTTCTTTTGTTTTTTTTTTTTTTTGTTTTGTTTTTCGGCCACCGTAGTCAGCTCTACTAGTATCGAACTCAAAAAACTCTATACAAAAACCTTTGGGACAAGGAGGCGAACTTTTAAGTCTTTTCCCCTCCCCCTCAAAACTATTTAAAAAAAAACTACGTCGAGCAGCTTTCCAACGAGCCCAGACTCATCAAAACCGGTTGAAAATTGGCTGAGATATCGAGGTTTGAAAATGACGTTTTTCTATGGACCGTCGATTTTTCTATCATTATGTAAACTTTTTTCTGATCTGTCGGTTTCTATCTATCTGTGTTCTATCTATCTATTAATAATTTTCGATCTCGAGACCTAGACAGCCGATCTTCCTGAAATTTTCAGGGAACGTCAGTCTGGGCCCCATATGCCGCTTTTCCGGGAAAATTCTGGAAAAGCCGTGGCATGTGGAAAAGTGGTCAATTTTGAGGGTTTTTTAGGTAATGCTCGGAGTTTTCGAATGTTAGCTCCGGAGTGACAATAGCTAGAGGGTTGGTTACTTCGGGAAAGTTTGGCCAGGAGAATTTTTTTGGATCTTAAGAAAATGGCTGCCAGCAAAACCGGCGCTATCTTGAATTTTTTTCAGCAAAAAATTTGTTTTTTTTTTGGTTTTCGAATTTTAGCTTCGGGATGACAATACTTAGAGAGATGATTTCTTCTAAAAGATTATAGTTTCATCAGGAGAATTTTTTGGTATCATAAAAAAATGGCTGCCAGCTGTCATAGCAACGCCATATTGTATTTTCCTTTATGGAGTGTTCCGAAGGTAGCCGAAGGTGACATGAAGTGTTCCGAAGGTAGCCGAAGGTGACACGAAGTGTTCCGAAGGCAGGCTGAGGTTCCACAAAGTATTCCGATGGTAGCCGAAGGTGTTTTTTTCAGAGAAAAGTTTTTGTGGAGAAAAGATTTTTTTCGAAGAAAAATTTTTTTGGAGAAATTTTTTTGAAGAAAAACTTTTTTTTGGAGAACAACTTTTTTGAAGAATTGTTTTTTGAGAAAATTTTTTTTCGGATAAAAATTTTTTTGTTCGGCGAAATGTTTTTTAAGGCAACTTTTTTTGGAGAAAATTTTTTGGCAGAAAGTTTTTTTCTAAGAAAAAATTTTTTTGCAGAAAATTTTTTTTTCTCAAACGATTTTCTTGGAGAATTTTTTTCGCTGGGAATCGGTTGTAGAAGCAACACTTTTTTGGGAGCAAATTTTTTTTCTGAGATGATTTGTTTGGAAAAATTTTTTTCTCTGAGAAAATTTTGTTTTTGGAAGAAAACGTTTTTTTGGAGAAAATTTTTTTTGGAGAAAAATTTTTGTTTGAGAAAAAAATTTTCTGAGAAAATGTCCGAACGACTTTCCGCGGAAGTATTTGGGTAATTGGGTGTACCATGATTTAGTTTTCGGATGACTTATGAAATAATTTTATGATTTTTGGTGATTTTTGAAATCATATAAATTATAAAAATCAGAGATTTTTTGAAGATTTTTAATGATTTTTTAACTTTCGATGACTTTTGTGATTTTTTGATGATTTTTTAGGATGATTTTAATTTTCGATGATTTTTGGAAGATTTTCAATGATTTTTGATGACTTTTGTGATTTTTAATGATTTTTGAGGATTTTCCCGGATGATTTTTGATATTTTTTTGCACCGTACCAAGACTTTCCGGAGTCATTTCCCCCTCGTAATATTCAGCTGCAAACATACAACATTTCTCTCAGCTTTTCACATGGTTTCATGGTAAAATTTTTTATTGCGTCACCGTCACCGTGACGTCTAGTTTTCAATAAGACGCAGCTTTTCGCATTCGTCGGCGTAGCATCTGACTTTAAAATTTTGCTTATCTTCAGATCGATTCGGAGTTTTTGAATCAACCTAGTTTTATGAGTTCAACATTAAGAAACAAAATGATAACCTATGTCAACCAATGTATGGACATTTCGGGGCTCGACATTGACACTGAATCATATTGAGAAAAAGTGACTCGTACGTGTACAATAACAGCAAAATTATCAATAAATTCTCGTCGACATGGTTGCCTTCCTTTCAACGAAAATCTATTGGAAAGTATACAACATACAAATCTATTATTAATATTGGCACAATGTACTTGCTTCTCCTGGACTTTCTGAAGTCATTAATCAAGAAAAATAGATGAAATATACAACCGGAAAGAGCGTTATATTGCGAGCTTACTGCAAGATTCGACTTATTTTTGCGAAATACCAATAAAGCGCGGCAAAATAATCGTCATCGATCTAATAGGTCGTCCCAAGTAGGGTGGGTCGATTTGTAGGGAACGAAAAAATTCCAATTCGGCTAGGGTCTAGCAAGGTTCTATGGACCATTCTCAGAAACTTTTCCCATGGAACCATAGCTCTATCTTGAATTTTGATCCTCCAGATTTTTACGGGTAGGTGCTGGAATTGGGTTTATTTCAACAATTCCCATTTTAACTCATTCAGAACGCCATCAAGTGGCTTTTTCCAGAAATGTTGAGGAGAGGATTGTTCAGAATACTTGTAAGATTCAGGAAATATGTTGGGTCAGAATGTCCTCCACTTTTGAGGTGCAGGGCAGGGTCAAAGATTCAAAAATCAATTGTATTTTCGTAATCTACACTAAAAGTTATCCTTACACCTCTATACCCGCCCTTCGCATACATAATTATTTTAACTCCAAAAAAGGGCAACGGATCACGGGGCAACATATTTTCAGAATCTCACAAGTATTCTAAACACTCCTTACCGCAACATTTCTGGAAAAAGCCAATATATGGCACTCTAAATGGATCAAATCGGATTTGTTGAAATCAACTCATTCCCGGCATCTATCCGTAGCCTGGTGACAAGTTGAAAATTAGTGTGTTGCAAAGCATTCGTCAATGCCGTCACAGTGATATGCTTCAATTTTTGACACCAGGTTCCCTACTTTGTAAAGTACGCAGCCTGGAGTCAAATTGACAAATAATTATTTTCCATAATGCACAGATCCACTTGTTGCACCAAGACTGCGTATTTCAGATTCGTCCAGAGCCGTAGCCAGACCGCTTCGTCAGGGAGGGGGGGGGCTAAAGCCCCTACCGTTCAATTTTTTTTGAATCATGAAAAACTGTATTCGACAAAAGTTTTTGAAATTTTGTTGCTAAGAGTGAATAGTTAAAATTTTAAATAGAAATTATGAGCGAGACAACGGAAATTCGTTCGTCAATTGTGCGATTTTGAAAGAATTTCTGTTTGAGCTAAGATTCCCACAAATTCGGGCGATTTTTAAATTAATAGAGATTGTGAACGGTTTTATATCTCGAATCAGGTTTTCCAGTAGCGTCGCAGGCAGAATTTTTTGAGTTTCTTTCCTTTCCTTTCCTTTGTAGACGTAAACTTTTGGGTTTTTTAAGTAGGTAATAAAGTGCCGTAAGCGACTTTTTTTGGGCTGTTTATTTGATAAGCCTGTACTTTAGCAGGCGAAAATTCCGCCTGCGACGAACCTCAAGCACTGACATAGTTATCTTCAAAATTTAATATCAAGATGGTTTAAATGCTTTATAATTTGTGCAAACCTTATTTTGAACTTAGTTGTCTAACTTGTGATGTGTTTGGTTCAGATATTTAGCAAAAACAACAACAAAAATTTTGGGAATAAATGGAATAAAAGAATAAATGGAATAAATGAAGTGCGCCACCCCTCGCACATTCCACTTCCAACAAATTTAGGGAAATTCGAGAAATCGAAGAAATTTTACAAATTCAAAATGATACTAATGTACTGACTTGTTCAAGTTTATATTTATAATTTCTATTATTTTTTTCAATGCTTCTTGGGGGGGGGGCGGAAGAAATTCTTGGGGGGCTGCGCCACCCCCCCCCCTCTTCCCCCGCAGCTACGGCACTGGATTCGTCAATGTTGTCAAAGATCATATCAATAAATTCATCAGCATCAGATTTCATGAGGCAACATTCCTGCTTTTGATGAGTAGCGACATCTACCTTTTTCATACATTCATAAGGTTCAACATAAAAGCTGAGTCGTTTTTATCAAGTAGCGCCACCATTTTTTTATTGATAAATACGCTTCAGTAGAAAACAATAATGACACCATCTATCAAAACTTTTCAAATGGTTGAAACGCAGAATACGACACAATCGTCAACAATGAACAACAGGAAAGTGAGTGAAAACAAATCCAGATTTAAATTATGCCTTTGTTTATAATAATCTCAAAGTTTGAGCCTAATCCTGAAGAACATAGAAGGTAGGAGATCATTATAAATAAAGACATAATTTAAATCTGGATTTGTTTAAATTCACTTTCCCGTTGTTTGTAATAGAATCATGAAATAAATTTTCTTAAAGGAAAACAAACGAATATTTTTCAGCTTCTGATTGGTCGCGTTATTTCTAATACTCAAAAAAAGTACGAAATATGTCGAATTTCACAGCAAACTCACAATAAACAGTTTTCCTAATTAATTCAAAAGAGGTCAACAAAAATAATATCAAATTACAATCATTTTCTCTTGGAATTTTATTTTCCCCAGACAATAGATTTCCTGATCGAATTCTCTCGCTTGTTTTCTTGGCAATTGTGAATTGCGATATTATTATTATTTTCTTTTTTTGGTTACAGTATACTATTACAGTTGACAATAAATACAGAGCGATTCGTATAACTCAGAAACAAAGTTACATGTACAGGCATACAGCGTATAATATATAAAGCACAAGGTTGTATTTAGGTGATCTAAAAGTAATCACGTTACAGAAAAATAGCTCGAAGCAATTTTTCGAAAATCAACTCAGCCAAGTAATTGACTGTACTTTTTGTTACGAAAAACACCCTTTTATATACGTATTCGTATATAATATAACTGTTGGGTATACATACTCATTGGAAGTATGAAACACTCGCCTTCAGTTGATTCACAATATAACGATTATTTGGTTTAGAAAAAGAATAAGGGAAACAACATCTCAAACAAATAATAAATAAACCAAGTTCATTTATTATGATGATAATGGTATGTTTATTACCCAGAATTTAAATGCTTTCTCCAATCAAAACATACAAAAGCTAAGACTCTTTTAAAACACTTTTGCCTGTAAAGCCACTTGTAAGAGATTTAAACTTCTGTTATATTTGCAAAGAAACTGTATCCGTCAAGTACGGGTTTTCGTTGTATGCATGGTAAAAACGGTTAACACGACTTGTAGCGGAAAATATTTTCACTATGAATTTCATTTTACCCATAAATGATGACTACTTTTCATCGTTGCCATCAGGTTTTGAATAATCTTCACTTTCACAGCGGAATCGGCGAATCTATAAAAAATAAGACGAAAAACTAAGCTGTCTTATTTACCCCCAGGAAGCATGGGACCCGTACACATCAGAATAGATGTTCCAAAGTGACTCGAAAGTATCTAAGTACCATTCATGCATTACCATTCTGCGGACCCGAACCCAGTGTTCCAGTGTCGTTAAGGACCTTGCAAGGAATTATAACCGCATGGAAAGATAAATCCTTCGCAGATCATTGGAAGAATCTGAACTCAGCCAGACAAGCTAAGATTAATTGTCTCTCGATAAACAAGTATCACACGCGATACTATTTATCTCTGAATAAAAAGAACATCAAAAGACTGACGGACATACTTACTGTCCAGTACTGCGCACTAAACACTTGTTCACCATGATCCTCGTAGACAACCCATATTGTGATAAATGTGGTGAACTAGAATCAGCAGAACACTTCTTCTGCCACTGCCCAGCTCTAATAAAAGCCAGAGCCGAATGTCTGGGTGCTTACCAACTTCGGTACAGCACCATCCGGAATATCCACCCTAAACACATTCTCAACTTCCTTAACTGTAGCACAGTTATAAACTAAAACACGTGGGTATTATGCACAACAGGCCCAACTGCGGCCTAGGTGCATGGCTCTTATCTGAGTCAGCCTACTTATCCTATCCTATCTAAGTAAATATTGCATTAACTCCTAAGTATACACAATTGACGTACCATGTTAAATTGGATTGGAAATTGCCGAAGAGTTCCGAACATATCAGATATATCTGTTTTGTTTCAGATTAATCTGAAAAAATTTCAGTCCGAATCTGTTCTGGGAAATTTTATTTTTGATCTGAATTCGATCTGATCTGATTTGATCTGAATTTAACAGATCCCCATTTGATCTGAAATCTGAGATATATCTGAGTGGTGTCTCGATAGACCTAAAACCATTTTTTGTGCTCGGAATTATAATAAAGTATTAAGGCACATTAACACTCAAGAAGTGAGTACCCCAGGGTGTGGGATGAAGTGGGAAGTGTGATGAAGTGTGAAGTGTGTGTGATGAAGTTGGAAGTCGGCGTGATGAAGTGAGAAGTGTGTGGTATGAAGTGGTATGTGTGGGATGAAATGGGAAGTGTGTGGAATAAAGTGAAAGTTGTACGTGATGAAGTGGGATGATGTGAAAAGTGTATGGGATGAAGTGAAAACACATCCCCCGAAATTCCAACTTCATCCCACACATTTCTTACTTTATCCCACACACTTCCCACTTCATCACACATACTCCTCACTTACATAACTTAAGTTTTTGATGGCACCAACCCAAATAATTAAGTTTAATCTGAACCCAATCTGAAAAAAATCTGATATCTGATCTGAATCTGAAAAGTAAAGATAATAAATATTCAGATCAAACCAGATAACTATTCAGATAATTATTTATAGCAATCGGAACTGATCTGAAAATTCAGATTTTCCTTTTTTCAGATTCAGATCAGATAAGGACCCTACGAAACGGCACATTGAAAACCCGTAACGGCGCAAAAAACCTATCAAAATCTCTAAAAAAGCCCAGAAGAAAAAAAAAACGAAAAACAAAAATTTGAAAATTGAAAAAAAAATTTACCACAAAAATTTAAAAAAAAAAATTGTACTAGGGCTGATCTTAAAACCTACCTTAGAGCACTTAGGCGAAGTCTCCGGCCCATACTATCATGGACAAAAAAGAACGCCTCTTTTTTCTCTACAACACTGGCCGAAGAACCTCATCATTAAAGAAGTATTCACGAAAAACCACCAAATATCGAGTTGGGTCGCATAGCGTGAGTTGAGCCCACATCAAGGACCCTACAGCCCGAGCTACTCAACAAATTTTCACTAATTGAATTTTCGTAATTTTCTAATGTCCCTATCTATATCTTTCATTCAAAGCCTTATAGAGCGATTAATCATTTTTTCAATTATCTTTCAGAAAAAAAAAAGATTTTGGAAATCGGATAAGATTTATTATAGATTTATGTAGAAACATGACCAAAGACCCGTACGTATCAGAATAGATTTGACAAACAGAATAGATGTGGCAAAGTGACTCGAACGTACCTAAATATACAAATAAGCAAACAATCCAACGTTTTCTGTTCTTTTATAACTGTAGGAATTCCAAAGATCCATAGAAATTACCCAAGGTAATGTCAAAGGCACTCCCGAAGTACGTCTCAGACCATTCAAATCTAGAAAAGCTTATATCCAAGGACTAAGTCGTTTTTCCCTAAAACCCAGAAGCACGTGTTATCTAAAATTTTATTGTCTACAACTTTGTCCTTGGAAGCAACTTTCTACCTCTCATAGTTCTGGAGATCTGGGTCATCCTGCCCAATAATGGAAGTGGCCATATACCAGGATTGGGCCATATTTCCCCAAAACCCTGAAACACGTGTTCGCTTAAATATAATTCTCTACACCTTCGCCTTTGGAACCAACTTTCTAACTCTCATAGTTCTGGAAATCTGGGTCATCCTGCTCAATTATGGAAGTGGCCATATACCAAGATTGGGTCATATTTCCGCAAAACCCTGAAACACGTGTTCGCTTAAATTTAATTCTCTACAACTTTGCCTTTGACAGTAAATTTCCATATTGCATAGTTAAGGAAATATAGACGAAAAACTGTTTTCGTATATGGTCAAGATTCTCAATTTCGTCCATTCCATTGGTCCCAGCGCCCAGACCCCTGTACCGATTCCCACAAAATTTTCTCCCCAGTTTTGTGACATCAAATGCTTTCATTTGACACTAAAATGAGGAATTTCCGTGCTATACTTGCTGAGATATTTGCAAAAAATCTTCACCGACCCTCGAAAAACCATGTTTTTGGTCACTTCCGCAACCATATTTCCGGAACCACTTGGTCGATTTTGCTCATCTTCGAACTTGAATCATGGGAGGCATGTACCTTTCAGGGAAAAAAAGTTTAGGCTGATCGGTTGAGCCGTTGGAAAAAAAGTGGAGACGGACAGACAGACGGACAGACGGACATTTTTTTTATTGCTGATTCGTCATCTCTAGACGATAATAGATGCATCCCCCCACCTCCCACCTTCATCTACCCCATGTTACAATAAAATTGTTTGTAGTAAACGTATAGGACCTTTGTACTTCGTACGGGTCCAAAAAACACATAGGGCCCTAGTAGAGACTCAGTTTTAGGCCCGTAGCTGAGTCCAAGGACACAAAATCAAAAAAGTTTCTTCCATAATTTGTCGGGCATTTCTAGATCTTTCGAACACAAAATATTTTTGAAAATTGGAAGAGATTTGCTCGAGTTATGTACAAAAGACGGAAAACCACTTAGGGGCCCTAGCTCTGTGCTCCTTCGTCCAACAATGTGAACTTTTAACTATTTTGTGCCGAACCTACTTAGTTTGTCAACAAGGTCAGGTTATTGCGTACATGGAAATTATGCGGGATCGCGGGATCCTGGATCCCGGGAAGTTTTTGGAAAAAAATTGGATCCCTGGCGAAGGATTTTTTGCATTTCCACCGGAAATTGTACCATAGGAAATTTTTTTACAATCAGCAATTACCACCGGAAAAAGAAAGCCACCACAAAAAAGCATCGGGAAGCGGGAAGTGAAAGCCGCCGGGAAGTCAAAAGCACCGGGAAATCAAAGCCACCGGGAAGTAAAAAGCACCGGGAAGCGAGAAGTCAAAGCCACCGGGAAGTCAAAAGCACCGGGAAGTGAAACTTTTTAGTCTACAAATTCGCAGCTGCGATTAGAACGAGAGGAGCCCGAGCCTCCAAACGAAAAACGAACTTGAATATTCATATTTTTGAAACGTTCGCCTGCCTAAATAACTGCGATTCCAAAACACTTTGTTTTAAAGTTATAAGAACAGCATTTACAACTTACTATACATATTTGATGCATGGCATAAGAAGCGAATGATCCTGGCACCGTTTTAAAACACTTACACATATTTTTACTGAGAAGCAAAAGCTTGTTAAAAATTTGTTTTTCACATTTTTCTCTAATTAATATTTTCCGTATGGTTTGTGTGAAATTTTAAATCACTCGAAATTAAACATTAGAACGTACTTGAAAATTTCAATTCGACGAGATGTTCAAGATTGAGTGTTTTGTTTATTTGAGGATTACCATTTAAAGAAGTTGAAATTCTTTTATAATTGGTTGGTTTTTTGGATGGCTCAAGTATTTTACTGCATAATTTTCTTAAAATATAATAATAACAATTAATAACGTGAACTTATTTTTCATATTGACAGTTAATTCTTTTTAATTAAAAACCCTCGAGTTGAGCTTTTTTGTTTTGAATTTAACGATTGTCACCATACGACCATGACTGCATGTATAACATTCAACAATAATCGAAGAAGGAATATTTGTATTCTGTAAGAGCACGTCTTAGCACTGCTTACCATTTTGTGGAACCACTCATCGAAGACGGGTATAAACTAACTGAAAAGCCACAAAGCCCCCGGGGAGGATAGCAGGGCCTATTTTTGGAAAATCATATTTCCAAATCTAAATTTTCCAAATAATTTCCAAATTTTCCAAATAATTTCCAAAATTTCAGAAAAATTTCCAAAATTTCCGAAAAATTTCCAAATTTTCCAAATAATTCCCGTTACACGTTAGAGTAACGGGTCAGAAAATAAAAGTGTGTGTGCACCTTGGTACACCTTGCTGCTCCTTGGTGCACCTCAATGCACCTTGCTGCCACTCACTGCACCTTGGTGCACCTCACTGCAGCTTGGTGCGCATTACTGCACCTTGGGTCACCTTACTGCACCTTGGCGTACCTCCCTGCACCTTGGTACACCTCACTGCACCTTGATGCATCTCTTGATACATACCTCATGCAGAAAATTTTCTTTTCATTGTACAAAATAAATTGCTTTAGTGTACAAAACCATCTTTTTGGACCCGTACGAAGTACGAGTCCTATGTGTTTACCACGACGTTTGCAACATGGTGATTTTAGGGGAGGGAGCAATGGGGAAGCATCGATGGACCGTAGGCGACGAATATGCAAAAAAAATCTTGTCCGTCCGTCCATCTGTAGACACGATAACTCGAGTAAATCGCGACCGATTTTCAAAATCTTTTTTTTCCTGAAAGGTATTTGAAAAGGTGAGGTCAAGTTTGAAGATGGGCATTTTCGAACCAAGGGCCGCCGAGCTAGGGCCGCTTAAGTGGTTTTCATTCTTTTGTAAATAACTCGTTTCAATCTTCTCCGATTGGCATAAGCATTTCTGCAAAGCAAGTCTCTACTAGGGCCCAACGTGTTTTTTGTAAATAAATCGAGCAAATCTTTACCGATTTTCATAAATGTTTTTTTAATCGATAGATATATGAAAAACCAACAATTTATGGGATAACATTTTTTTAGGTTGGCACCTTGGACTCACCTAGGGCTCTAAAAGGGAGTCTCTACTAGGGCCCAACGTGTTTTTTGTACATAACTCGAGCAAATCTTTACCGATTTTCAAAATCTTTTTTTTTCCTGAAAGGTCAAGTTCGAAGATGGGCATTTTCGAGCCAAGGGCCGCTTAAGTGGTTTTAGGTATTTTGTACATAACTCGAGTAAATCTCAACCGATTTTGATAATTTTTTTTTTGTTGGAAAGGTTAATGAATTCCGAACATTTTATGGAAGAACATTTTTTGACTTTGGGTCACTGAACCTAACTGGAGCCCTAAAAAGGCGGACCGACTATCCTTCTGATTTTCGTGATTCTTTTTCCATTCTATAGGTAATTAAAGTCTTAAGAACACCCAAAGAAAAATTTGGGCCCGAGG
The DNA here is from genome assembly GCA_029228625.1 of Pseudolycoriella hygida. NCBI lineage: Eukaryota > Metazoa > Arthropoda > Insecta > Diptera > Sciaridae > Pseudolycoriella > Pseudolycoriella hygida. Next base: position 54,156,163 of record CM055405.1, on the reverse strand, counting down.
CTGATGTTAAGGCGGGTCGATCTTGACAAGATATTTTCGAAAAATTCAAAACATTGAAAACTATAAGTATGTGGTGTCAAAGGCAAAGTTGTTGGTTTCTGTGTGGTGCATGTCATGATGCCTGCCAATATGGTCGCTATTGACTAGGGTGGATCGATCTAGACAATATATATTGGAAAAATTGGAATATTTTAGAAACTACAGGAACGGAAAAGTGAAAACCGACAAGTTTCTGATTTATGGTACGAATTTACTATACAAATCAGAAACTTGTAGGTTTTCACTTTTCCGTTCCTGTATAAGAGATAGGAGATCTGTGTCAAAGACAAGGCAAGGAACAATAGGGAGTTGAGCGAGATATTTAGGTGTAAAACTACCGTAGGTGCGATCAAATCATCCAGACTTAGATGGGTAGGAACGCTAACAACAAACTGTGAACTGATTGGAACTAAAACTAGAGGAAGGACGCGAAAAAGATGAATGGAAAGCGTTGAAGAAGCTGTCCAAAAGCTGCAGGTCGACAAAATTGGAAGAAGGTCGCTAAGAATCGCCAGCAATTAAGTAAGTAAGTAGGAGAACGTCAACTAGAATTGCGATGTGTAGAGCCAATGCCTAAAGAATCCTTAATGAATTAGCAATGGTCGATTATGGACTTGTTGAGTGCGGATAAACGTAGAAAATCCTTTTGCACTCAAAAAAGTAAATCCTCAAATTCATTAAAAATCCTCAAAAACAACATTGGAAATCAATGGAAATCCTTGAAAATCAAAGAAAATCCTTAAAAATCAATAGAAAACTCCTAAAAATCGTGTAAAAATGCTATCCTCAGAAATTGACAAAGAAAATCGCTGAAAATCAAAGAAAACGATAGAAAAACATTGGAAATCAACAAAAATCCTATTGCACACGATTACCTGATTCTCGGCGACAGCCAAATCAAAGCGGCATTTCTCACACGCATTTTGATGCGGTTGAAAGATTACTAATTAGTTAAACTAATCTAAGTCTCATCAGACGTTCTCTTAAGGCAAACGTTTAAGATACATAGCCTTAAAATCGATTATTAAAATTGGTAAATAAAAGAAAATGAAAAATAGAATAAAGTAATCACGAAAATTCTAAAGTAGAAAACGCTAGGTGAATAATCGCGCTTATTCAATTTTGATGCATAGACATATACCTTCACATGAACAGTTGACTTGAAAATACGAATTAGTGGCTCAAACATTTCGAGAGTCTTTTATGTCTACAGGGAAAATAGTTAATTTGAGCTTTTTTATCTTTGCCAGAAATGACTTTTTTTGCCATGGTTACCGAAACTCGTGTTTTAAGATTAAAGCGACAACTTGAAAACAAAATTACGTTCTTTTTAATAATGTTTTTATAAGTTAAAAAAAAATATGTAATTCATCAACAACTTTTTTTATTACTTTGTGTGTTTTGAATGTTGGAAAAAATATGAACAGGTGTCAACAGTTCATAAAATAATCTGCTTAGAAAGGACGATCTTCCTTCAGTGTTGTGCCAGTGTACTATTTTCTAAAAGATTATTTGATAATAACAAACAGAAACCGAAAAAGAAAACCGTATCACAACTCTAAAAGAAAATATTTTCAAGAAAATGTTTTTGTGGTTTGTTCGAGACTTTTTTGTTTTGTTTAGATGTCGTAAAAGCATATAAAATATCTAACTAAGTATATTCACAAAAAAAACTGAATTTTTAAGGTATCAATTCTAAAAAAAAGGAAAAATAACAATATTTCATTTCATTTATTTTGTTAAAGAGAATCAATTACTGGGTGTACTTCTTTCTCTTCTGTTTTTTTTTCTTTTAATAGGGCTGAATTGTTTAGGATGTGGTAAGAATCAACTGAAAAATAAATATTTATTCTTCAAATGTAATTGTTGTATAACATCAGGCGAAAACGAAAACATAATTAATGAAGCACTAGGAAAATAGCAATACAGCCAGCAACAAGGGTGGTTCGTGGTGGCTTTCGTTACGCAAGTGGAAAAGTACTGTTCATTTTTAATAGCACACAATTTGTTTATATTAAAATCAGTTTTCCACATCACAACCAATAATGTTACGACGGCAATTTGATAAGAGACTTCTTAAATGTAAGATATTGCTCCGGTAAAAATTGAAATTAAGAACCATGATTTCTTCCTTCGATCTAAGTCTCTGAATCCGAATCATACATTTTAAGAAACAACAGAAGGTTGAAGGCGACTATATTAGGAAGAAATGTTTGCCAAGTAAACATTTTGATATGCGCTCGAGATCTCCTGGTTTAATATAGTTATTTAGTGCATATTGAGTTGAGGCTAGTTTTTTCAGATTTAAAAGGATGCTTAGCAGAAATAATTCCAAATGCAAAATAACCGAACGAACTCATAATTCCTGTACTTCAAAGCGTTCAAAACACTACTTCACCTAGTCGTTGGTTTCGATTCAGGTGGTATGAAAGAAAGTGCGCTGTTCATAGAAGTCATCATTCTGTGACCGACGTATGCGAATGAATGAAGGATTTCTGAGGTTCCTAACGCCGTCGTACAGTTGAATTCTATTGAGCAAGAATTGTGAGTTGATTTTTCCAGTAAGAATGTCGTGGATAAAAAAGATTGCAGCACTGGTGCGACGTCTGAGAAGTGACTTCATGTTTAATTCGTTATATCTATCCACCTATGGACGTATCTTTCGTTTTGTCAACATATCTGTCTGTGTTGGCGTAAAAGACAAATTGTCTTTGAACACTTTCAAGCGATTGAATGTGGACATTGTGGTGCGGTGCCAAAACTGAACTGAAGAATTCGAGGTTGTGATCTAACTCTAGCTGAGTATAGCAATTTCACTGTGTTCTGGTCGAATCGTCCGTAACAAATGATAGCATACATGAACCCTTTTTCGAAAGAGAATCTGTGGTCGTATGTGACTCCTAAGTCTTTGATGCTACTAACACGTTTAATTGGTTTGTCTTTGATGAAGTATTCTGCTAATACTGGGCATTGTTTCCGTGAAACTGACATGATTTTGCACTTATCGTCGTTTAGCTCGAATCCATTTTTACTACACCATTCAACAAAATCATTTATTGATGACTGTAGTATATAAGTGTCATTAAGTGATAATATGCGGTTATTTAGTGTCTACAGCTAAGTTTATGTCTTTTGTAATATCAGATCTACCATGAGAGTCGTTTAGTGGTCCTAAAATTGATCCTTGACCTACGCTGGAGTTAACTTCCATTATATCTGATTTAGTGGCGTTCACTTTAACTAACTGCATGCGATTTTTGAAGTATAACTTTAACCAAATTCGAAGTTGTAGACAATTTCCCGATTTTCTTTCATTTCCCGTTTTTCAGTCATTTCCCGTTTTTCTGTCATTTCCCGATTTTTAGTCATTTCCAGATTTTCGTTTATTTTCCGACGTTTAGTCATCTCCCGATTTTTGTTAAGTTCCCGTTTTTCTTTCATTTCCCGATTTTTAGTCATTTCCCGATTTTTAGTCATTTCCCGATTTTTAGTCATTTCCCGTTTTTCAGTCATTTCCCGTTTTCAGTCATTTCCCGTTTTGTGTTTATTTCCCGTTTTTCAGTCATATCCAGATTTTCGTTTATTTCCCGACGTTTAGTCATCTCCCGATTTTTGTTAAATTCCCGTTTTTCTTTCATTTTTCCGATATTTATTCATTTCCGGTTTTTCAGTTATTTCCCGATTTTTGTTCATTTCCCGTAAAAATCGGGAAATGACTGAAGAACTTTTCAGTCATTTCCCGATTTCTACTCATTTCCCGTTTTTCAGTCATTTTCCGCTTTTCAGTCATTTTCCGCTTTTCAGTCATTTCGCAATTTTTGTTCACTTCTCGATTTTTGTTCATTTTCTGTTATTCGTTTCATTCAGTTATACCTATTCTCTCTTCTAATTTCCCGGTACCCAGTTTTTTGGCTCCAAATTTACCGGTATCTAGGATACCAGGATACCGCACTTACGTGGTGAAAGAATTTGAAAGTGAGATAATTTGTTTTGGTATTTTTAATTCGGATAAATCTGCTAAGCAGATTACATTAATTTTAACAACTATCCAAGATAATATTTACGTTAAATATTGGCTCCGACAGGCTAACCATACCTCCTGTATGAGTAAAGCACACTTCTTCTTCTTTTTTTATAGGAATTTTATCCACTGCTGGATACAGGCCCATAGGGGTATATAGCCATTGAAACACCACGCTGACCAGTGCGGGTTGGTGAGTGGACTTCATGCTTAACGTGAATTCCGAATCACGCCTATATGTTGTGGCTATTGAAAAATTATTCCGCTTTTGGATCCGGCATTTGTGACGCAATTTTTTTAACACATCGTAATTTTGTTTTAAAAAAGGGTCCTAATTTTTTCAGGAAATCAAAACTTTGAACACAAGGTTCCATTCAAACAAACTTCTGCGTATTATCAGCGATAGCGTCATCGTCACCTTAAGCGATATCATTAATTTTGGAAGCCGAATAACGAACTGCGTCACACTCTACCTTTAAAGAGCTTTTTGTTGTGATATCTGTCGTTTTGAAAGTTTTCAGTTGTTGAAAAAATTTCTATTTTTTGAAAAAAAAATTTTCCGAAAAAAAATTTTCTTACAAAAAAAATTTCTCCGAACAAAAATTGTCTTCGAAAAAAATTTTCTCCTCCGAAAAAAAATTTTGTCCTCGAAAAAAATATCTCCGGAAAAATTTTCTCAAAAAAGGTCTCAAAAAAAAATTTTCTTTAAAAAAAATTTTTTTGCTCTTCTCCAAAAAACTTTTCTTCCAAACAAATATTTCCTTTAAAAAATTTTTCTCTGAAAAAAATTTTCTCCGAAAAAAAATTTTCTCCAAAAAAAATTTTTCTCCTAAAAAATTGAATTCAAAAAAAAATGTCTTCGAAAAAAAATAGTCTCCGAAAAAAATTTCCTCAGAAAAAAGTTTTTCTCCGAAAATCATTTTCTCAAAAAAAAAAATTCTTCGAAAAAAACTTATCTCCCGACACACTTCCCACATCATTCCACAAACTTCCCACATCATCCCACACACTTCCCACATAATCGGACACACTTCCTACTTCATTCTACACATTTTCCGCTTCATTCCACACACTTCTCACTTCATTCCACACACTTCCTACATCATCCCTCACGCTTCCGACATCATCCCACACACTTCCTACGTCATTCTACGCACTTTCCATATCATTATACATCATTTTCGGTCACTTAAAAAAAAAATTCTCATAGTCGCTCTACGGCAGCGTACCTCATTTCGCACCACTTTGACCGACTCCTGGCGACGAACCTCCCAACCGATTTCCATAGACCAGTTCCGTTGTCTTCGTGAGACCGATATCTTTCATTTTATACCCAATTCAACGCAATGTGACCACTACCGGCCAAGATATAGCCGAAGAAGTGCTCCCGTCGGTGGATTTTCATATATGGGGGTTGTATGGAAACTTTGAAGGCCAATAACTCAGTTCCAAGATTTTTTGGGGGTAGCCACCCGTTGAATTTTCCATTTGGGACCGAAACTGAATTTCCCTAAAAATTTTAAGGAAATCGCCCGGGCGGTTCTCGAGAAAAAAAAGTAGAAGTAGATAAATACATTGATACATCGTGGACACACAACACAGGAATAAAATTTTGATTATTTTCAAACATATTTTGACCATTTTTATATGGAAATTGGTCATCTTTGATTGGCGATATCTCGGTTCGTTTTCAACCGATTTTGATGATCCAAAGAGCGTTGGAAGCAGCATAGGAAGTAGTTTTTTTTAAATAATTTGGAGGGGGAGGGGGGAAGGGGGGAAAAATTCCAAAGTTTTTTTGGGTTTGTGGACGTTTTTTTGGGGTGTTTGTGGATTGTGTCACGCTATCCGTGGTAGATGCATGATACATGCATGAGCATGATACAGCGGGACCTTTTCACTTTTATGTGATTTGTTGCATTTTACCAAAAAAAATGGAAATTCCTTATACTGCCGTACCACTATATTTAATTTGACTTTACAACGTTTTATTATCAATTTCAGTGGAAAACTGAAATTTTTGTGAAAAATTCAAAGCTTAACAGAAATTGTCATTATGAATTACATAGTGATTTTTCGTGTTGAACTGGCCCATTTTGGACCGTGATAACAGCGTTGCGCGTATGTATTCGTCACGGTCATCAGGTCCTACGACTTTCTAGGAAGCTTCAGTGACGAGCTAAAAAGAGGAGTGGTCCTTATAATGAAATTTTATTATATTGAAACAACATAAAATTTCATTATAAGGACCACTTCCAATTGCACCCATAGAATACAAATTTTCTATTTTGCTAAATTTTGCTATACCATCTGTATAGTAGCGTCTCTTTCTCGTATCAACATTCAAAAAAGCCATTAGTTAAATTGTTAAGCCAAACCAAGCATCTGATCGCACGATTTGGATGATATACGTATATGTAAAGCGAACTTGGCATCGTAGCTCTCTTTGACTAGTGGTGCTGATATACACATGGTCTTAAGACAAGGTGTACTAATGAGTCGCAAACGAAGAAATCAGCAACATTTTTGTTCTCTTCACTTTTCTTTACAATTTGGAAGTATTATGGCTTTTTCGAATGTGAAAATTGGCGAGACATGCTGGAAGGAGAAAACACCCCAAAATAGCGGAAAAGTGACTATCTCGATTTTTCCCAGGAAAAGGTTTTCTCAGAAAAATAAAAAAAAGGTTTCGATGTTTTTGCTTCAATTCAATATTTTTTGTAAAAGAAGAAACAATTTCCTGAGATTTCTTCAAAAATTAAATTACCTACTACGTAAGAGGATTTCATGCTCAAATAAAAATTAGTTCCAAATTTCAGAAGCCTTGAAAAAATAGTTTTGAATTGGCTTCCTTCAGCCCCCTCTCTTTCTCTTTCAAATTTTAAGGCTCTCTTTGCTCGTAGTCATAATTAATTCAAAAGCAAAATCGTCACAATATTTATTATCTTCTCGGAATTTAGGATTGAGATGGAAACACGATAAATATTTCGCTAAAGTTGTGGTAGATTTCACCAACAATTTACAAATCCGACAAGTTGCGAACTAAATCCCGATGCCGATCAATAGCAACCGCAAACATTTCTTGCATATCAAAGGAGTAGTCTTTCCGAAACCAACCGCTTTCATGTCTGAATGAAAGTTTCATTGTTTGCAATTCTAAATTTAATTCTCATAATGCATTTCGAATCTGAATGTATCCATACAATAAGCCGACAAGAAATTTAATTATCTAATTAAAAATGAATACATGCCACACCGGAATAGATATTCTGCCCATAAAATATAATAATTACGTTCCGAAAATGCACCATTAAACAGAAACGGAAAGCAAACATTGAAATTATACAATTCTACACTTAAAGTATATTATTTACCAATAAGAATTATCGTAGGACTAATTTAACTTAACCCCATCTCAATTATGTAATAGAACGATTTCTAATTTAGAACGATTTCAATACCAGTTTATCACATTGGGTGTGCCGTATAATATGTTTGCAAAACTTCAAATGGTGGTACACTCACAGTCTATTTAATTAACCTATTCTATTCTTTGTTTACCTAATTTAGTGAAGGGCGGGCAACAACGGAAGGATAGATGGAAAGTAATAGAAATGATTGTTCATTGTGAACAGCCAGGACCGTGCACGAATGTAGTTCATAAGTGGAGAAATAGGTGATGGTGATGGGTATACATGACAAATAAAAAATGAAGAAGGATAAGCAAGAATAAATTTTGTTTTATAGTGAATTAAGAGGACTTTGGCTGATGGTAATTTATTGGTTGAAACGATTCTATTTAATTGACAATTAAAAAATAATTATTTGACATTATTGGATTCATTTGGAACATGTTCTATTCCATGTCGTGCCAGAATGAAATCGTATTAGTAAATAAAATAACAATTTTATTTTAATTGGGTCATTTGAATAGAGATTTCGAACGGTTGAATACTCTAGGATTTAATTAGAATATCATCATGAAATGTGTTGAAATGTCGTATGAATCAACCGCAGAGTTTGATAATTAATTTCAAGATAGAAAGTAATTTTTGTTAATGAACAAACGTATAAACTTTGATTAAATGAAAGCAGCCATTAACTACCCCAAGAAACAACACAACTCTAGATTAGTTTGCAAGCATAACTTGTTTCGGCAAAATTCTGGTTTGATCGATCCGCCGAAAGTCTTGATTGGTAGTAAACGTGGAAATTAATTTTGAGATTTTTACTTCTCAGGTGTTCCACCGATGAAAACCATTGTGAAAGTTTTGGAAAACGATTTTTTCGTCCTAGGACTTTTTATGGAAATTTGACCATTCAGACATCGTCAGGCGTCGTCGGTGTGGCAGTCAATATATTACGTAAAACTTTTTTTCGTACTTTAACAACAAAGCACCTGGTACCGATAATATAGCTGCTGGAATGCTTAGAAGTGATGTTCAGGTAATAACAAGTTTGCATCCAATAAACCATTGAAATGGTATAAGAAAGTAACGGTATGACAATTTTCTTGACAAAACAAATGTCAGAGTGACAGATGTCAAAGTGTCACTTTGACAGCTGTTGCTTTGACAGCAGTCACTTTGACAGCAGTCACTTTGACAGCAGTCACTTTACAGCAGTCGTCACTTTGACGGCTATCGTCACTTTGACAGCTATGTCACTTTGATAGCAGTCGTCGTCACTTTGACAGCTGTCGTCACTTTGACACCTGTCGTCACTTTGACACCTGTCGTCACTTTGACAGCTGTCGTCACTTTGACAGCTACGTCAATTTGACACCTGTCATCACTTTGACATCAGTCACTTTGGCACCTGTCGTCACTTTGACAGCTGTCATCACTTTGAAAGCTGTCATCACTTTGACAGCTACTTAATAACTAGGAAAGTGTAGCAGGCAGGGATTGTTCCAGAGGAAGGAAAGAAGGATAAGACTGGCGAAAAAAGTCAACTTAACCATCTGCAGTTATTGGCGTGATATCACACTGCTAACACCGGTCAACAAAATCATCCATTATAGCATAACTAAGAACAATCAAAGATTTTGTGAACTTTAAACAGGCTTTTGATAGTTTGGAATGTAATGTGAAGAATTTCCAGTGAAAATTCGGAATATAATCTCTGGATTTTGCCTCAACGGTAAGCTCAATGGGAAGGTAGTATTGAGGATTCTGGTGTTAAGCAGGGATGTGTGTTATCGCCTTTACTGGTTCCACTTGTCTATAGATTGGTTTACAGATTAACGTGCGCATAAACACAACAACACTGTGCACTCTGTTAATCAGTGGAGAATTAATAGAAATAACCGAAAGTTTCTGTTACCTCGGAAGTATTTTAATAACAGACGGATGTGGACTTGACCACAATGACCATCTTAGCTGATCCAAGATGCAGTTGCGGGCGAAAAGAAGAAAAGGCATCCTCATAATATGTGAGTGCCCAAAGTTTCATCTTCTGAGAAACAAGACAGGTTCTTGGAGTCGACTCTCTGATGTCACTGGCCTAGGACCTGTTGCCCTCGACAGGTTCTTGGTGGGGACAGGTTAGATATATTTATATGCCACAGGCAGAGTCAGCATTACATCTGGGACTACATCTAGACAACAGATTAAACTGGAAACACCACGTTAAACAAAAAGCTGAACAAATGAAAAATAAAACTAGACAAATGTACTGGCTAATTGGCTATAAGTCCAACTTAAACCTGTATTGCAAAAGATTGATCTACAAATCGATATTTACACCAATCTGGATGTATGGCGCCGACCTTTGGGGGTGTGCCAAAAAAACAAACAGAGACACTTCCAATTTGATGATATTTGACCCATATTTGGGGGCCGTTCATAAATTACGTAACGCAAAATTTGGCTTTTTTTGACTTAATTCTCATCTTTGGACCCGTACGAAGTACAAAGGTCCTATACTACAAACTAACAAACAGTTTTATTGATACATGGGGTAGATTGATGTGGGAGGATACATTTATTATCGTCTAGATTATCGTCATGAACTAGCAAAAAAAAAATGTCAGTCTGTCCGTCTCATAGTTTTTTCTGAACGGCTCAACCAATCACCTGTTCTTTCTTCTTTTCTTCTGTTTCTTCTTCTGTTCTTTGTGTACACATGGAAAATGAAACACTGAGAAGAGCTTGGTGAATCTGCCCATTGTCCAACAGCTTTCGACTATTTGTAAACATTTTCAAAAATTTCGGCCCCCCCCTGTCACCCTCTATCCTGCTATTCACGACCCCCCTCCCGAAAGCGTTAACTTATGAACGGTTCCTTGACTAATTCGAATTTCCATTTGCCCTAAAACTGACTTCATTTGATCTACTATTTCTTAACAGTCAAATATTTGCTATTTGACCCGGATTTGACGACCATTTGTTCAGGTCAGGTAAATTTCAAGTCTTAGCGAGCCTTACCCCATCCCCCTCATCATTTATGAACAGTCCCGTAGAACCTACTTTACTAACTGGTCCTTCCATCAGGGGCTGTTCATGAATGACGTCACGCTGTAAAATCCACAAAGTTCATAACTCCAAACTGGTCAGACATTTTGTTTATAGTACTCCGGCTAACCCCCAAACACAACCCCTCTTTGGGGGAGTAGCCAGATTCCTATAAACAAAATTTGCTGTACTGCAGGAGCTATGGACCTTTTTATGGATACTAACTTTTTATAGCAAGCGTGACGTCATTTGTGAATGAGCCCTCAAAGGGCTCATGACGTTTACGTTCACAAAAGAAAGAACACTCATCAAATGAGGTAACACAACATTTCGTCAAATGGTAATGCCACGACTATTTTGAGGTTGTGGAAATCTAGGAAAACACATTAATAATATGTGCCATCGCCAATCGCCACCTATTAATCCAAAATTATATTTCTGGACCACTAGAAAAAGTTACTTACTAAGCAAAATTCATTGTTTTCTCTGTAAAAGTCACATGCTTTGGTTGTGTATGTATACGATTGCGATTGCAGTGATTCAAAACCCAATGTCGCAACGCATGGGACTCTTCACTTCATCTTTCAATTTTTTTTAAAAAAAGACGTCTATTTCCTCGGACACCCCCCCCCTCCACCCTGTCATATTCCGTCTGTTTTCTCGGAACCTCCCCTCCCCCCTACAAGCAGACGTCATTTATGGACAGTCCCTTTCATGGTTTTCTTAGACAAAGTCTATTCAAATATCACAAAACATCAAGCCATTCAAACGATCAGAATAATTATAGAAAAAGCGACTCTGGAACAACGTATGAAACAATTAAACTATTTCCAAAGTTAAAATATCGTCACATATTTGTAACATAACAAGTAAAGTGTTGATTGTAATATGAGTCTATTGACTATTGAAAAAGAGCATGGCATGTTTTAACCAAAGTATCGATAAAAGACGACGTTCAGGTGTGGAAACGACACCATCAATAATAGCTTAGGTGATGGAATGGAATTCCCTTGAATCGATGTCTGAGTTTTTACTTATTTTTAGATTGCTAGAATAATAAAGTGAAATGAAACTGTCTGCAGAAAAGCTAATGGCTATTAAAACGTGTTAGTACATCGACCATGAGATCATTTTGATGGAACTACATTCCGTTTATACTGTTATCATAACAATTTTTGTTACTTACCGCAACCAATAGCGCTTTGTAATGGACGTGTGACAGCAGATGGCATCGTATTGGTCTGCCACCCAAACAATTAAAATTATATAAAAGGCGGTGCTGGTGTCGCTGAAAAACTCTGACATTATAGCTTCCATACCTGTAAAAATGCATTGTTTATGTTCGGTGAGAAGGAAACCATAAAACATTAATAAAACTTTTAACAATGAGTTCAAATTCTAATTAAAAAGCTCTAGCATTGAATATGTAGTAGAAAAAAATTGTTTGTTGTTTGTTGAGTGAAATGCGTTTATTTCCTTTGTCTTTGAATTTAAATAAAGTTCACTTTTATCGTATCAACAGGTTATAAGGCATCCTAGCTCCTCGTTTAGGTCACGTTACAATTGAAACATCTTTATATACTTAGAGAAACTTACATGTATACGAGCAATTGAGATTTTTCTTGGGTGGCTACGGTCATAGTATCTAGATCATTGCACCCACAAAAAAGATCTTGGAGAATTTATTACCGACTATCATCGGTAGCTAATTGTTTGTATACCAAAACATGTTTTCGTACTATCCTGGAACTCATCATCATCATCATCATCAAACTTTATAGACCGTTAGTACCTTCCGGTGTGAGGTCTTTCTGCCGCAACCCCAGATTGGTGAACTATCGTCCTCCATGC